>CM054813.1:22457340-22499117 GCA_028984105.1 Lavandula angustifolia | reverse complement strand
CCACGGAATTTATACGGGTTGTTACAAAATTTCTAAGATAATGGATTGATTGTTGCATTTATTTTGGAGTCAATGTTTACTGGGAATAATTTTCTGCTAACGAATTATGCGTATAATTATATGTATTGTATTAGAATGTGAATATATTATAAAAAGCCTTATTTATATTTATTGTTGAGGAAAAAAAAGAGAGGGAAAATATTATATATATATATATATATATATATATTATAATTAAGATTATAAAAAACATTTATATATATTTAATTTGTTTAATTCGTTTTCTATTTTCAATTCCTACTGTAGTCGGCACCCCATCGATGAGCAACCCTCTATCCCCTACCCTCAGCGGCTTTTCTCTACACGCTACCCCCTACCCCCGTTTTCCCCGTTTTCCGGATGACTTTCGATTTCGTCTTCGGTAAGTTTTCTAAAATCACTATAGCGGCGCAGAAACAACAAAGAGAAGCCAAAGAACAAAGAAATCCCAATGAAGAAGGTGCGCCCAAAAGTCAAGGCGCCGAAGAAGAAACCTCCAGCCGCCAATCAACCGACAGCAAAAACTCCGGCGAAGCGACAAACAAAGCAAAAGGAACCAAGCCAAAAGTGTAACGAACGGCCATGGTGGTGAAGATATGATGAGAGGAACGGAAGATGGAATGATCGGAGAAGGAAGAGAGATGTTGTTGGCTTTGGTAGAGGGTTAGAGAAAAAAGAAGATTTGATGACGGAGGAGGGGTGAGGAAAGCTTTTCAGATGCTCGAGACAGGTTTGAGACCGTTGATTCATGCAAGTGGCTAAAGGGCTCAGATCAGGTGGAGGCTAGAAGACGTGGACAGTTTAAATGAAGTCCACCTTGTCTCACTTAAATCGCTTTTCAATTAAGTGTTATTGTAACACGTTTTCAATTAGGGTTGTTTATATACTCGTAACCGCCGCAATGAATGGAGGAAAACTTTCTAACCTTATTATATTTTTCTTGCTTCCTGTTTTCTTTAGCTAGCTTCATTCTTATTTATTGTTCTTCAGTTCTTTTCAATTACACACCCGGAATTCTACAACTAACACCCAAAACGAGACAAAAACCCTAACAACTGCTACACTTTTACACAAAGATTCATCAGAGGGCAGCTCTGATGTCCGGAAGAGAATGCATCGAAAGAAGGCGGAGTCGAACGAGGGTTTTGATCGTCTGCTTTACACAATTTCTTTAGATCTCACCCCTTCGGCGATACTTCGGTAAGTTTCCTGAAATCCCTTACCAAATACAGATAACAACAAATAATATGTTAAGTTCTCGTTCGACAGTGATTTTTGAGATATAACTTTCTGTTCCAATAATATTTAAATTAATCCCATAAGGAATGATGTTAAGTTTGAGGCGAAGAGATAACAATTCGTAATTATTATCCCTGTTATCCTAAAGATATTATTTTCTGTAATCTGTATCTGGTAAGTGATTTTACATATTTTAGATAATTAAATTGCGGGAGGAATTAATCCCCCGTTCTATATTTTAGATACAGATATATCTTTTCGTTTCCCCCAACAGATAAGAGCATTTCTGTATTTAAATTGAGGTGGATTGAGGCGAGCGAGAAATAGAGACGAAGGAGATGCGGCTACCGAACAGCAACCGAGTTCTGCTGCGGGTGAAGATTGACGATGCAGAGAGAGAAGGTAGAGTGAATTGATCTAACCAAGTATTCTACAAGATTTGCTTCCTCTTAAAGTACAAATTTTGTTTTTTTTCTTGGACTACGCTCGCTCACATTCCTTACAGCCGTTATCATTGGAAGAGGTAATTAGGATTTAGGATTTCTTTTTGGATTCAACAGAATTGATATTTTGATGTAATGCTAATTTGCACTTGTGTTGTCTTTTTCAGTTTCAAGTAGCTCAGATGTACATGGTTATGAAAATGCAGCAACATGGTTAGAACTCAAAGAATTCAAATCTCATGGAGATAGATAACTCATCAAATAATGTTTCTATGTCAGCTACCAGGTAAGTTGTTTGGTGTGTGTCTGGTGGCATTAACTATCTTCATCATGTCTTCCAGCAGTTTCGATGCTTAAGCTACCCTACTATGATGGTGTTTAAAGTCTTCTATTTTGCATAGGGCACAGTTGTTTGATGTTGCGGTTTCCCTTTTACCTGGATTAGGTTCAGGAAATCGATTTCTATTTGAGGAAATGAAACACTCATGAGGTTCACCTTCCTCCTTAGTAACTGCTTTTATACATGGAAGATAATTTATCCTTTAGATCTAATAAACTTTTAATTGAATTCAAGTATATGATTTCATGTTTCAGGATGTTGATGGCTTGATTCAGAAAAAAGGCCTATAGGGTACTATCTTTGATATTTCAGGTACTTTAGATGTTCCAAGTTAATAATATTACTATATTAGCCTTACTAGAGTTCAGGTCATTGTCATTGTTTAGTGGTGGGCATCTTATTTGCTTATCCTCCCACTGAATCTTCTATTTGTAATGTCAATCTTCATTATAAAACTTGCAATACTTTTTTAATTGCAAATCAAGGTTTGTATTTAAGTGACATTGATATGAACCTGATCTGCAACAGTGTCTAGATGGTATTATTATGTGGCGTAATTATTATTGGAAATTATTATTGCTATTTGAGCTGAGATCAAAAATAAAATTTATTGGACAGTACTTTGATTACTTTATCTCAAGAAAACTTCGAAGCAGTGCTCTCTTTGATGCTTGAAGTACTACCCTCTTGTCATTTTCTGCTAAACGCATACAGACTCGAACTGCATATACTTCCTGACCAATCACTTTTCCCTAAGGTATTAATAACAAGCATCAATTGGTACTTCCATCTCCTATGCTCAAGTGGGATAGGAGTTTGTACTGCAAAGAAATGGACTTTCTCATACAATTTCCATGCGCTGGCCTGCAGGAAGGATATGAACAAAGGGAGACATGACATAACTGCTTCTTTCCTAACTGAAATAATACTAGCCCTTAAAGAGGTATGTCATGTCATTTGTCAATGTGAATTGTTTCATGTGCTATCTTTACATAGATATATATTATAATATAACATAAAACTTCGCCAGCCTATGACATTTGTTAGGGAATCTATTTTCTAGCATCCAGCTACTAATATTGGTCATTAGATTATTGATGTTGATGTTCTATCACCTTGGTTGCACTGGTGCTTGTGCTGCACTTGGATTAGTTGAGCTTAAAGACCATTCATGTAAAAGATTTATACCATCTCTGTGAACGTGGTGCTCAATTCTACATGGGTGCAAGTGCTTAAATTCAAATGAATCAGTAGATTACATATTTTAGTGTTGTGGATTTGTATAATGATGTGATAGTTTCATTATAATTATTTGGATATACAGTATACATATATTGTATAAAACCTTAGATATTAAACCTCAGTAGATTACATATTGTTTCTGCATTCATTCTGTTTTCGACTCTATTATCAAGAATTCTTGCCACTTCCGTTCTCGAATTCCTTTAGAAGAATATTGCATTCTTTGCCTGCCTGGGAATTTTTTTAGCAGCTGAAATAATTTTGTTTATGGGCGGCAAATTCGAAGGGCTATGGGGGCAAGAATCAAGAATCTCAAATAATTGAAAATGGTTCAGATTAAAGAGTTGTATCCTTTTTTTTCTTTCTAATTTTGCCATTTGTGTCTGCCTCTGATCAAGGTGTTGTTTTTATTTATTTATCTGAATTCTGTTAGAGAGCAGTGCTGTTAAAAACATGTCTTGATCATCTTGGGAAATACCCGGGGAAATGTTATTTCTGGGTATTTTTATTTGTAGCATCTACTTATTCTATGTGGATGTTTTGAATTTATTGTTTTTCCTTGACCAGCGTACTTTTCTACGTGGACTTCTTCTGAGTCCAAATTGTTTTGCCGTTATCATTGGAAGAGGTAATTAGGATTTAGGATTTCTTTTTGGATTCAATAGAATTGATATTTTGATGTAATTCTCATTGCACTTGTGTTGTCTTTTGCAGTTTCAAGTAACTCAGATGTTTATGGTTATGAAAATGCAACTACGGAACACCAATTCTTACGGAAGGGGTGGAGGTGCTGGAGAACAGACTTTTCGAAGACGACAAAATCGGAAAAGGCCAATATACTCAAAGATTTATAGGCTGCAAAGGTAGTTTTCAATAAACATGACACTTTTGAGATAGCTAAGATTGCTACCTTTATTCAAATGGTTTATTCGGCCATCAAAATGTTCATTGTTGATGTGCATACTTACACCCGCTTCATCTGCATTATTAGCAATTTGTTGTTGTCTTTGTTAAAAGTAGCATTTTGCATTGGTTATTATAGTTTTTATTTTGCCAGTCATTCTTGTTACAATCAGCAGGAAATTATACTTCCATTGATGGTTTATGGATTTGTATCTTGCCACCAGCAAAGCTCCTACTTGGTTGACTACATTTGCCCCAGCAGATGCTCTTGTGATGCAAGAGGGCTTAGAATGCATATCCAAGATGTAAATCAGGTTGTTTTCTGTTCATGTTATTAACGGAATGTATATTGTGTTTGAGTCGTCTTTATTGAAAGTACTAACTATTATTCATTGCAATGGATGTGAATTTCAACCCAATTAGAGCAGTTGTCTAGGTAAATACTCGAATAGCTGTTTGAGTTATTTTTGACAGGTACGACTACTGAGATTCTAATCCAAGCCTTTTATTCTTAACTTATTTCAGTGCTTGTATTTCACAAGGTTTATTCTTACTATAGAGACTATTCACAAGGCTGATTATTGTCTATCTGAAGATGTAAGTCATATACATCATCGACCTGCCATCTCATGATTTTAGGAACAAGTTTCCACTTAGTTGAAGGAAGTATGTAATTCATTTCACCTTTGTTTTTTTCTTTAGGTGCACGGACTCTCAAAAAGAGCAGTATTAGCAATTAAGCAGGTGGAGACGCTTGATATAGCTTCAGAACCAAATGATTATTGGATCTATATTATTGGGACTACCAGCATCCAAGTATTCTCAGGTTCAATCAGCTTGAACTGGGTGGGGTCCATTATTAGATGGATGGCAGGTTGGTATCTCCTCTTCAATTATATTGGGCCGTGGAGCAGAACCAAAGACCACAGTACTTCGCCCTATTATAATTCATAAATGTTTGAAAAGTCTTGAACAAATATAGAGATTATGAATTTCTGATATGTTATTCTGTAAATATTGCTGATTTTTATTTTCAGTTTCAGAAAATGTTAGTGATTTTCCTTTGTTGTTGATGACACTGTGCGTCTTGACACTTATGGAACCAGATAAGAGTTTTTGTGATTGCAATACAAAACAGTCACCTCTATCCTAGCCTTTCTAGCGTCTTATAGGTTCTTTTACTTTCTTCATTGCTTTTACTCTAGGGTTTTGGTGGTTTCTTACGGAGGTTTCTTAACTCCGTGCGTTCCTTAAGATCTCGTGGGAATGTCGCATCTTATTTTCTCTTGTGATAACTCCTTAAAGGCGATTGTCTGAGTTTTTCTTGAAATTGCTCCCTTTGTTTTCGCATTTGGATAGGATATTTCTGGATTCCGAATCGCCTACTCTCAGTTTCATCTACTGATTGGAATTGATGACCTAATTTCTTCTTTGCAGTTTGTTTTCTGGATTGTTGTTCGCTGATTGGATGAATCTGGCGATATGTTATTAGGTTTTATAGGTCAAGAATCGGGGCTTCAGCATTCGCTGGGGGAGGTGTTTTTCTCTGGCAGAATGCATTATTTCTATTCTTCGAATATAATTACTACTCTTGAAGATTTAAAAATTTCAAAACGAAACAATTTTTTTTGCTAATTCCTTCATTCTAATAAGATTCATTGTTAATACAGGAGTTGAAAGGGAATATTCGTGTATTTTGTAGTGAAACCGCTGCTTTCTGATGACGTAATTGGAAATGATACAAAAGTTGTTTCATTCCCAACATCAATGGAAATGCATGGTCGGGGTATTGATTTGAGCAAAAATGGTAAGTCCTCTTTCCCAGACCTCACTAATAGTCGTTAATGTATCATATGTTCTCATGTCAGTGCTCTATTCTGAATTTACTATTTCTTGTTTTTCTCTACAAGGGCAAAAGCACTCTTTCACTTTCGACAAAGTGTTTTTGTTCCCGATAACTCGGAGCGTTCGCTGGGGGAGGTGTTGTGTTTGGCAGGTACGTATATGTGTGTGTTCTGGAATTTCGTGAGTGGTATGTACTCCTGCTTGTTTGTGAGGTTCTGTTTGGGTATTGATTTCTCCGCTCTACTTCGGGAGGGAGGAATTAATGCTGAATAGTGGAATGGATTGAGTTTTCTCCCTCTATACTTCGGGAGGGAGGAATTGATACTTAATAGTTGAATGGAGTCGGGTGTTAAATGACGGCTAATGCTAAATCGGCCGCATTCGTTGTCGGTTTTCTACTGTGGCTCCTGTTCAATTGAAGCTAGAACTTGGATATCTGAAAATCTTATGTTGTTTTGCTTAAAAGATTTTATTATTTTGTGGAGTTTCTTCCATTTGGTTTTAGAGAATGGCATATTTTGGTTATGTATGGGTCAACGATTTAGAGTAGTTCTTCTCAGGTACTGCAAGCTGGGAATGTGTGTGGGTGGAGGATTTAACCCTTCTGTTCCTTTTTTCCTTTTTTTCTTTTCCGATCTGTAATTGATATGTATGTGTTGTTTCTCATGTAGATACGCGTGTTCTTATTGAACTATGTTGATAGATTCCCTGATCATCCGGGGGCACATACTTATGTGAGAATCTTTGCCCTTTTTTCCCAGGTTCTGATACTATCTTCTAAATACTGACCTTTTCGTTTGGGGGCTGTATATTATTTGTTTGTGGTGGTGTTGTTGCTTTTAGATGCTCGGTTGGAACTTTCCACGACTGCAAACTTTGGGTCGTGTCTACGGATGACTGGTGCTGTCGGGGAGTGAGTTTCCTGGAATCTGTACTGAAATTGTGGTTATTGGGTTGCTTCAATTATTTATTTGTACCTTTCTTCGCGATCTGCGGTTACAAATGGGTGGCATATGTAGATGCGGGTACTGCTTGATCGACAATAGGTTTGTGACTTTACCATCTTGGTTTTATAAGCGGTGATCCAATTTATTTGCTTCTTTTTTTTCTCGGCTCTATCTAATTGGTCATTTCAGATTTGTTGATATTATTATTCTTTTACTGGTGTTGCTTTTGGCAACTTGTAGGTTGTGTGATTTTGAAGCTGCTCGTAGTGTCTGTGTCCTTCAAGATGGTGCTGGTTTTCATTTAAATTTTCAATGAGGTTTTGTTAGTTATTTCAATGTTTTATTTTTAAAGCTGGGCGGTTGGTGCTTTGTGGGTGTTTATTTTGATGTTTTTATAACTTAAAGCGTCTATTTATATGTTTCAACTTGTTTTTGCTCGTATTTATGATCGACCGGGTGATGTGTAGTTGAGTGGTCTCTGTGTATTGTGTGTGAAAAATGTGATTTTGTTTTGGTTTCTTGTCAACTGATTTTGTGATTTTCTCTAATGGAGTTGCTTGGTTTATGTGTCTTGCTAAGATTGTTCTCCCAGTGGAGGTTGTGTGTCGTACCATTACGTGAAGGTTAGTTAAATGAGGAATCTATGTTGTTTATTTGTTCTTGTATTTGTTGTGTATTACCGGTAAGATTCTGGTTATTTTGCAAGGGGAGTTTCTTAATCAATTTCATATGTTGATATGATACGTGAGTTTTAGTGAGTTGTTCGTTTCTGCCTTGAGGACATTCGTCAAATCTTATTCTTATAGGATTGCTCCAATATCTATGACGGGGCTAAATAATTTGCATCAAGGTCCTTCCACCCCTTGTACTTTGGGTGTATTTATTTGGTTGATTTTGTACTTTCTGTTTTTTTTTTTTTAATTGGAGGTTTGTTGTTGGCACCTACGCGAATCTCGGATTTATTACACAGTTATACAGCTCCTGTAGCCTGCTGCTCCACTATGGTTTGTTCGGGATACGCTCTTGGAATGCTGGTTTAAAATGTGGAGGTGCAGTCCCCTGGCGTTGCAGAGCCTATAAATTCTGGGGGAATGGTCAGTGGACTTCATCTTTGGCTAATGTCTTCGATTAGATATATATATATTTTTTTTGTAACATTTTCTCATATGAGTGGATTTTTAAATTGGTTGCGTGTTAGGAAAATTGAGTAACAAGGTTTTCTCAATTGTAACCGGGCATCCCATCGATGAACAGCGCACTACCCCCTACCCTCGTCGATTCTCTATAGCCCTTACGACTTCGATCCCCATTTCTTGGCTGATTTTCAATTTCGTCTTCGCCAATCTTCTTGTAGCCCTAATAAGGAATGTTACCCCTGGTTTTTTTGCTGCAATTCGTTTTCTTATTGGGAAAGTTCTCACCCCTAGTTTTCGCTACGTTTTGTTATCTTATTGGGGAAGTTTTTCCCCAATACCGTTCTCTTAAGGTCTGACTTTATATTTTCCCATGATCACACAAAGGGTCTTAGGCGATTAAGATAGCGAAACATGCCCGTGAAAGTCAATCCACTAAGGTGTATCTCCCGGAGTGCAATCCCTATCCACTCTTTCCTCCCAATTGTGGAAAGGTCGAACTTCTTATATTATAAAATTAAAAAAGAAGAAACAGAAAAATCAGCTGATGAGGACATGTGCTCTTATTCAATCCTTCAATTTGGATGCCTATGATCATACAAACAAAGTAACAACCATTTTGCCTTTTTGCTCATAAAAGATTATAGTTGTATCTCATGCATGCTTTACATTCAATTGCATGTCATGTCATCCTTTGCTTTCACCATGCATATCTATCATTAGATTTTTGAAGTCGGAATAGCATGGTCTATAAACGGACCAAAAGATCACAAGTTGGACAATAGCCTTGGCATTCAAAAGTAATCTTTATCAGAACTATTAAGAGTGGTCTTGGTCAAATCCCATCAAGGATTAGCATTGCATCACCAAAGGATAAGAGATCAAAAAGGGTTCTCCAAAGAAGGAATACCCACCATTCTTTTAAGACCAAGCAGTGACAGAAACAATTGTTACAACCAGCAGACAGTAATCATGTATTATTAGGCTAAACCACTCTCTAAGTTATATGGCTATTTATTGCACTTCAGCATTTCGAGTTGGAATAGTATTTGAGTAAGTGTTCCGAGTTACGCCTCATCACTTTGGATGCTCTAAAAATGATATAGTTCGAAAGATGACTAACTAATGAGAACATCAATGTAAAATCTTCTTGAATTTCTTTATCATATTCCTTCTTTGGCATAAAAATACACATGGGGCATTTTATTCATTGACACTTGCTCTATCATATGGCTTGTGGTACTTGGTGATGGCGTGAGCACGAAACATCTTAGAGATAAAGCAAAGGGAGTTAAGAAAGAAATGGGCTGCGAAAACGGGGGTAGTATGTTAAAAGCGAGAGGTGAGATGGAAATGCTCTCGTCGAATGAAGAGCGGAGTAGACAAAAGGCGGCAACTTCTACTCAACTTCCAATTTCAAAGTCTAGTAAATGCATGTTGGAAACAACTCGGGTGATGATCCGTCTGTTGTTTTTGTACTGTATCGAGAATTAAGGGAAGATCTGCCTAAAATCACCCCCAATACTAACTTTCTATAATTACTTGGTCGTTTGTATTATTTTTTTTCCAAACAAATATTTATGTGATAGAGCCAATTAGGTATTGTTTATAACTTTACACCCGATAAGATATTAATCTTAAGACCATAAATATATTTATTTAAAGAGATTATTACTATATCGAACATTGACGAATGCAAAAATCAAGCAAAAGTAACCTAGAAAAAATGAAAGTCAAGAATGAGCCCTAAAAGAAAAACGGGTTTCTTATTTATATTTACTTATTATCAATATCTATTTTGTTAGACTTATATGTATACTTATTTTTATTAACTAATAATCTTACTCGAATATTACTTCAACACTATCCGACCATCCGGTGTGAAGCACGGGTGCCGCACTAGTTATTTATAATGAGCAAGTCTCGGTGATATGCTCACAAGACAGATTCAACACTTGTTTGCTTATACTGAGCAAGTCTCAGTTACCTGTACACTGGACAAATAACTACTTATAGTCGTAATGACTTTACAATTTAATCGTTTAAGTTAGTTTCTCCAAGTTGTGAAGGAGTTCTTACGGGGAAAGAACGGTTAAAAAGATATGAACTCCTTTGAGGTTCTAAGCTATTGATTTTACCATACGCACACTTAGATAGAGAAAGGGAACAATAATTTTTTAGAAAGAAGAATTAAAAAGATATCTAATATATGAGCAAGTTCTTCGTTTGAATGTTGCTTGAAGGTTATGTTGGAGTTCTTGAGCTTTGTTCGCTTTGATTTAGATACTTCTTCGAATGAAGACCTTATCCATTTATAGTCTTCGATTTGTGAATAGATCAGGTTAGAGAGGGTCTAGAATAAGATAAGAAAAACAATTATATGAAATTTGAACGTTGAGTAGAGGTCTTTGTAGATATTTCCTCATTTTCCAGGCTAGGAGCGGCTTTATGGCGGAAGCCGAGGTAAGGCGATGTCGGCTTCTTATTGGTCGAGGTACATGAGAGTTGGTGAGACTTGTTCAAACTCAGAAAGTACAGCGAGTTGACTTCCTCTGAATCCTCGGACCGTGGCACGATTGTCTATCGACATCCGTCTAAACACTTGATCGGCGGCTCGATTTCCTTTGCGAGACTTAGTTGGTGAATGACGAGACCAACCGGCTTATCGATACTAAGTCCTTGGTGAGTGCATAGTCTTCTACTTTGAATCTCGGCTATTGAACTTTAGCTACTGCGAGTTCTAATAGTTGAACTCAAACTAAGCTATTACAATATCGAAGGTTAATCCGTTCAACTAGGGGTTTTGAGATATTCAAATCTTATCAAATAAACTTCGTCCCAAAACCTTTATTATAAATAAATATATTGTTGTGAACTTTCATTTTAGTCCTTCATGTTCTTGAGCGTTGTGTATGTAGTTTCCAAATGTAATAATTAACTCCAAAATAATTTGAATTGCGATATTGAGATTTAGGTTAGATATGTAGTAGATCTACGTTGTAATGGATTGCGGGTGGGACCGCCTTGTTTGGACTTTGGCTCATTTTGATTTACCCCTTACATTGATGGCTATATAGTACTCCGTCAGTCCCATTATTAATGTTCCACTTTGTTGGTCAGGAGACGATAGTCGGGGTGTAGGGGGGGGTGAATGCACTGATCACAACTTCTTTTTCTCAAGCGTGAAGGGCGGTAGGGTTGTTGGTTGCGGCCCGATAAACAATGTCAAATGGTAACCTTCGATCACGGGTGAGTGTGTCGACTCTCTCTGAGCTCTCCTTAGCGACTTTGTCGTACTTCCGGCTTCCGAGAGGCGTTTGTGCGGATAAGTGTGGGGCACGGAGATTCGTCTCAGTTTTGAAAGCGTGTTTTCGCAAATTAAAGTCTTTTGGCTAATGCGCTTTTTAAATACGTTTTATGCAAACATATGATTTTAAGCGGTTTGTATGATATGCGATAAAGCGATAAACAACACAAGCAATTTAACGTGGTTCGGATACTCGAGATCCTACGTCTACGGTCCCGACGAGGTAGGAGAACTTGTTGATTAATATGAGCAAGTCTCGGCAAGGATTAACGTACCTTTGGGACAGATCCTTCTAAGTTATAGTCCTTAGCGACTTTTACAATTCGAGCCTAAGTTCGAAAGGGAGGGAATAATCTCCAACTAAGAAGGAGTTCTTACAATAAGAACAATTCCACGAGAAAGTGAACTCCTTCGAAATCTAAGCTATAAATACGCGATGAGCTTAGCTAGAGAAGAAAGGGATCTAATGAACTCTAGAGTGAAGAACTATGAGTATTCTATGAAGGCAAGTTCTTCCTTTGGATGATCTTTAAGTGTTCTAGAGTGTTTGAATGCTTGAGTAAATTTTCCTTGTGAATTCCGTGCATGGAGCTTGATTTCTTCTCTATTTATAGTTGTGAGCTATGACATATGTCCGTTGGAGACGACGATGCCACGTGTCCCAAACTTCCAAAGAAAACGGCCATAAAATCGAGTTGTTGCGGGGGGGGCGGTTAATTCTTTGTACATGAGAGCGGCTTTCTTGTTTTGGAGCGAGATAAGCGTTGTCGGCTTCTCATTGGTCGAGGTTTGTGGTTGGTGAGAATGTGTCGAGTGAAGTTATTTGTTCAAACAACCTCGTATGAACTCTGGCGAACCACGAAAAGACTTGAGCGATTGGGTCGTTTCTGTCGGGCACTGATGAGCCCAGGACAGTCTCTGTCTTCTTCGTCGAGTCGGTGACAAGGAGTACATCTGCGGGTAGGGTCGGTGGTGATTGCGAAGGTGTCTGAGCTTGCATTATGTTCTTACGGCGATGACTATCGGGTGATGGGTTGTCTTCTGCGAAGGTTGTCGGGCGCCGTATTTGTCTTCTGCGGGTCGAAGATCGGGCTGGCCCGAAGAACGCATGTTACTTAGCGATGACGTGGGGTTACGGAAAGTAACTTCGACGGAAGATCAATCCAACATTTACCTCGTACATGACTTAGACAAAATAATAAACGATTACATCAAGTCCAACCTATACATCGGCTAATCTATCGACCACTTATACTACGATATCGGTGGGTTTTGGGATCTTCAATTCCATAGTACTACTATGATTTCTCCCAATATTCTTTTAACCGCTAATCGGTGAGTACCGTCTCTTGACTCATAACCTATCAATTTTCCCCTAATTGATGATGCCAGAAACCTCTACTTCTAACCATCTAGCCTCCATAGAAAAGGATACTAGTCTACTAATAAAAATTTCCCCCTTAATCTATACGAAGATAAAATCACGGTGATCGGTTAGCTTCAATGGGTTTAGTAGGTGAGAGATAGGCAAAATCGAGAAACGGTTATGTGAGTGTGCGTCGAGATCACTATAGTGATCGGTTGTGAAAAACCACAATCAAAAAGCCGTAAGGCAAATGAGTAATTGTCGGCAAGCAATAGAACTCGTATATATATGATCAAGAATTACAAGGTTCCTATCGCTATTACAAAACAAATAAGGAAAGATGAAGAGATCACCGCCGACGTCGAAACCTTGAGTACGCTTCTTGAATTACGTCGGTCGATCGGTGGAGGGTCAGGCCCGTAGAATTTATAGATTCTTGCTCGTAAGATCCGGACTTCCTCGTCATCTTCGGGCGGATGAACACTAAGACCATGATGATAAGCGGCTGCCTCAATCTCATCTTCTATCTCCTTAGTACGAGAGAATTCGCGGCCGTCGTTGGTGGTGGAATGCGTACGAGATGCGGGAGCTCGAAACGAGAATATTCTCTTTCTTCATAATCTCTAGGAGGCGATCTTTCGGTTCGGCGTTGTACTTAAACAAAAATTCATCAAAGGCGGGTCCGGCTGGTTGCGAAGGGTAGTAACCCCGTACATAGTAGCCTTTGATGAACTCTTCCCTTGAGTTCCTCCCATTGATCATTCACTTGGCGGTACCCGTCTGTCGATATGAGGGAATAGCACCCTTCTTAACATAAGAACTTAAGGACATTGCTCTCCTAAATTTAGATCCTGCACGGGTATACGCACTCCTAGGATCAGCTGCGGCTTGTCGGATAGGCTAATCATCTTAGCCATGTCGGCTATCCTCTTCTTCTCTCACGAGAGCGTCGACCTCGCATCTCCTCTTCGAAGACTTAGACCTTTCGGCGTCGCTTCCCGGGTTGCTCCGTCCTCGGCCTCACCCTCGGGTGTAAGAGTAGATGTTGGATAATCTTTGAGCTATTGGGTGGGCTTTAATAACAAGAGCTTTGGCTAGCTCCTCTCGCTTTCTTCTTCTCTTCTTGGCTTTCTTGGCCTTGCCCTTGGCTGCCCTTTCCTACTACTTTCTTCGGCTTTTTGCCTTTCTAGGCCTCTTCGGGCGATGCTCATGATCCGGCTTGTCTTGCGTTTGTTGAGCTACTTGGAGATCGAAAGCTTCTGCTCGCCTTAGATTTGAACTTGGGCGTCGGGGAAGGTGGGGCGGTATTTTGGTCGTAATCTCCTTCCCAGGCCTTTGCGGTGGCGATTCTTGAGAGCTCTTCTTGTTGTTCTTCATCGAGGAATTGAGCAATTTCCTCGATGTCTTGGCCTGATAAGTAGTGGCGGCTCGATCACGATGCATTTTGAGGGGGTATACTCAGGAGGAGCACGGTGAAGGCGCGGGTAGTTCCTTCCCCACGAGTCCCTTCCCCCTTGGACCCTTCCCCAGAGTCCTTGTTTCGATTACTTGGACTTGAGCCGGATCACGCCTCGAGATTCTTCAGTCACTCTCCTTCACCCTTTTTGGCATCATACGCCTTAGAGAGGTGAGTGCGGATGGGCTGTAACATCTTGTTCCAACTTATATCTTGAATCTTTGATGCGGGAGGCGGTAGCTTCAAAGTCCTTCCACGAGATCACAATCTTGCTCCCAATCTTTCTCTTGATCGGCTACGAATGTTTTGAGTTGAGCGGGTGACTCTGACGGAGTTGCGGCGAGCTCGATCATGAGAATGCCGTCATCTCCTTACGTATAGCCTTCGGTGCCTCCGCTTTGTTGTTTAATCGCGATGCACGTAGGCTAGAGGTGGCTAACTTATTCCTCTCATCCATCGTGGCTGGACCGCCGCGAGACCACGAGTCGTTTGCTCGAGAGAAATCTTTCTGGCCCGAGTACGACAGGCTAGCCGACTACGGCGGCTATGTCCGCCTTCCGAGCTTCAAGGGCCGTCGCAATGATCTCCTGAATGTCGAGTTGAGGAGTTGGAGCTTACGAGACCTTTGCGACCCCATACGCAAGTCGATTCACGCTATGCATGCGGGCACTTAGTGTATTGCACCCATTTTACATGAACATCCTTGGTGAGGAGGCGATCCTTGTCTCCTGGCCTTTGATAGCCTTGTTGGCCAGACTTGGAGGTCACGGAACCGATAGGCTTTATCGATACGAGGCGGTTTAGAGCCTGCTCGCTCGGGAGATCACGGACATGTTGCTCTCTTGTTGGCTTAGAGACAACTTGGGCTTCACGATGTAGCGGGGAGGTGGTGATTGGCCCTTCTCACGGGGAGTTGAACCCTCGGCGAGCCTCCCGGCTCCGCATCCTTGGGTGCACGATCCGTCTCCTTATCATCATCCTTATCGTCCTTGTCATCGGCGGGGAGGAGATGGAGGCGAGGGGAGTGTCACCGGGGGGCGAGTCGCGCATGCTCGGAAGATAGAGCATCACCACCCTCAAGTCCTCAAGCGATACCAAGTCGGCCGGTTCCCGGAACCCGATAGGCTTGCAATTCTGCTCCTCGGCGAGTAAAGTCGTAGGTGGCCGGGTCCTTATAATATCTTCCAATATGTCCCGCTACGGAACCTCGGTAGCATGTGAGTCCTTGCCCGCATATTTGTCTCAACTAGGTCGAGTGCCCAGCGATTTCGGGAATGCGTGCTTGTACGCCTGGCGTGGCACGGAGGCAGTGGCGTGCGAGTCGTCCGCTCGGAGGAAGTCTCCTCGGTCGGTGATACGTCATCCGGCGAGTCTCCTCAGAACTAATCACCTGGACCTTGTCCTTGAGAGTCGCACCCTCGATCCCGGTGTCGGAGTCCGGTATTTGTTCTTCTTGGGCGGGGAGGAGGAGCTTGTTCTCTTCGAAACTATGGCTTGTTTCTTTGGAACTTCGGCGGAGTCCAGGACTTAGCAAGCTTCCTCCTCTTCGGTGGGTCGGCCCGAGGGGCGAGCTTATCTTGCTCTCTTCGGCTCGGGCGGCCCTCGCCCAGCCGGACTTTTCGGCGGCTTTAGTTTTGAATTTTATTAGCTTCTTGTCGAAGAATTTGGAGTCGGAGGAGGAGCTCCTCGGGGCGAACTCTCGATTTGCACGGACACCTTCGTCCCATATAGCAACTTCCCAACAACGACTAGCTTCCTCTCTCCGGTCGGCAAAGTTGTGAACTTCGAGCACGAGCCCCGGCTCAGCTACATAATAATCCGTCCAGTTAATTTCCACTCCGTCATCTATTGCCATCATCAGCTGGAGACGTGGCTTGGGACGGTGATCGTATGACCCGGCGAGCTCGTAAGGATATGAGAAACTACGTACGCGAGCCCTGCATGCTGCGGTAGCGAAGATTCTTACTGTAATGCGGTCTTGAAATGATATCGATGCGTCGCAAAACTTACGAGCGTAGTCGTTCATCTGCTTCTCCTTATATCCGATAGGAGATATACCGGCCTCCGGGAGATCAAACGCAAAGACCAATGCGTCACGGATATTGAAGGCTGTGCTAACTCGCATCCCAAGAGTTCGGGACTACTTCCTTCATGTATGAGAAGGGCGATTCCTCTACTCTGCAACAAGCGTCCTCCGGTTATAGAATACCTCTAGCCACTCGCACGGGAAGATAGGCACGCGGATGCTTAGATACGAGCAACCCTAATCGAGAGTTGTAGATGGCATCAAAAACCAGCTCAAGATAAGAAATCTCCACTTGGCGAAGCGCCGTGGTGGGTTTGAGCCTGAATCTAAGAGGATGATCTCTTCGATGTTATCGGGAGTACGAGCGTCGCCATTAAAATGCGCAAAATAGCTCGTTAGCACTTGAAAATAGAATAAGCCGATTAGCTTTAAGCAAATTTAATACATTACCGGTTGTTTTAGAGCTTGAGAGTACGTAGATGCGAAGTCGGTTGAGGATTTTTGAAAGTGGCGAATCGCGGGGAAAAGCTCTAAGTTTGGTAATGGTGAAAAGTGAGGAAGATGATAGAAGTTGAAAGATTTTGTATATCATGCGTGATTATACGTTTAGATCTAACGGTTGGGTTTTAATCTTCCATTGTTATTGTGGTGAGATTAAATATTATAAAAGGAATGATTACTAAGCCGCCTCTACCGTAGACCCGCGTAGGATAAAGCGTAATAAAGGTAAGTGAGAAGACATGCATTAAATGCGGCTGCGGGCGGCATTAATTACTCGGTCATTTTAATAATAAGGTTTCCTCTTGACCTTTCCTTAAAATATTAATGGCGGGAAATAAATGCACATTAACTGCGAGTGTGAGGGTGATATAATAATGCAAGCATGCTTTTGAAAAGTTTAGGTGTACGATACTACGCAAACCTCTTCGGCTGAACTTTCGATCAGCTGGTTCTTACGTTATATTTTAGGAGGATGGTTGATGTGTTGATAACCATGTTCCCCACTAGCGTATGCAGTATGATTCTCCCCAAGCGAATCGGCAGCATGCGGAGTTTTACGGCTTTGTACATCTTGGTTCCTTATGCGATACCAATTGTTGTATCAATTTTTTGTTGTCGGCGGTTGGCATCTGCGGCGCGATTCGGTGGGATCCGGTAGACTGGCTCAGGCGATAATTCTGCGAATACGTTCTCGGCTAGTGGCTTGGTCGGTATATGCGCCCTTTGCTTGTCGGTATGGATTTTCTCCATTCGATATCCTTCTTTTGGACATGGTCTCCGATGAAGTGGTGTCGGATATCCGCGTGCTTGCATCTCGTATGAAGAACTAGATTACGAGTTATTGCGATAGCACTTGTGGAGTCGCGATAGATGGGCACTTCATTACGAATTATACCATAGTCTCTCGGTTATTGTTGAAGCCAAAGGATGCGGCACAACTGACTTCCGGCGGCCGTGTACTCGGCTTCAATAGTGGACGTTGCTGCGAGTGCTTGTTTCTTTGAGAACCAAGATATCGGCTTGTTGCTAGAAAGCGACACGTTAGGAAGTTGACTTACGATCTATCCGCATCTGCATAATCGGCATCGAGAGAATAACTTGTCGGTATTAGATTATCATCGGCGGGATACCATAACCTGCGTCGGGTGTTCCTCTTAGATATAGCGGGAATCTTCTTCGGCCGAGTGCAGGTGACTTCGCCGGGATACGCTGAAATCTTGCGCATACACCTACAACATAAGTTATGTCGGATCGCCTAGCTATTAAATATAATAAAGAACCAATAATAGCTCCATAATCGGTAGAGTTAACGAAGCTCCCTCTTTGTCTAGATCGATTTTAAAATTTGTGTTCATGGGGATCTTGGTAGGCTTCTTTGGAATCGCGGTCGAATATTTTGAGAAGATCTCGAGTGTATTTGGCTTGATTGATGAAGATTCCTTGGGGTGATTGCTTCACTTGAAATCCGAGGAAATAATTCATCTCTCCCATCATGGACATCTCGAATTTCTCCTTCATCATTCTCTCGAGCTGGCGGCATAGAGTCACATTTCTGCGTCAGAAAATGATATCGTCCACGTAGATTTGCACCAGTAGCATGTCATCTCGACTTTATCTTTGAATAGGGTGCGATCTCATGTCCCCTTACGAAAACCTTTATGAAGTAGAAAGTCGATATGGTATCGTACCGAGCCTGGGTGCTTGTTTTAACCCATCTGAGCCTTCCTAAGTCTGTACACGATGTCCCTACTTGAAAGCCGGGTGGTTGTTCACGTAGACTTCTTCCTTCGGTTCGCCGTTCGGGAAAAGGCGACTTTACATCCATCGATAAACTTTGAAACCTTGATGCGTTGCGTAGGCTAGGAATAGACGAATGGCTTCAATCTAGCGGCCCCGGAGCGAATGTTTCATCAAAGTCAATTCCCTACGCTTGATTGTATCCCTTGGCAACTAGTCGAGCTTTGTTTACGACAATGGCGTTGTTTTCATCACACTTGTTTTTGAAGACCCGCTTAGTACCAATCACGCGTGCGATGTCAGGTGCGTCAGCGAGCTCCCAAGCTTCGTTTCGACGGGCGGTTCGGCTCTTCTTGCATGGCTATGATCCGGTCGGCATCATTAAGCGAGTCCCATATTGGTGAGGTTCTTACGTAGACAAGAAACAAGAATAAAGTGAGCTTTCTCCTTGGCTTAATCTAGATCTTGTTCTTATAGTTCTTTGATGGATCTCCGATAATAAGATCGAAGAATGAGCATCAAGACATGATCGTCACGAGTCCGGCTTCTTCTTCGATACTACTTACGCACGATCGAGTAGGTGTGTTAGGCATTTCGGTAATCTTGTTTTGTGATTGTAGCAGTTCGGTAAGAAGGTTAGGATCTGCGAGTTTCCGGGGTTCGGGGGCATTTTGCTCGGGAACATTAATCGTTCCCCACGAGTTTATATTCTCGGTAGAGGTCTCGGTTACCACGGGGGCTTCCTCGTCGGCCGTTGTTACTGTTGTTGATTATGTTCGATAGAATCAATCGGAGTCGGCTACATCGCTTGTTGGTGATGCGAATTTCTTCATCGTCGACTCATTATCCCGACAATCTTTGGATCTTTTCGAGATTTATCGGTCGGTCAGAGATCACGTAGCTGCTTTGCTGACATCTTCGATATTTGTCTCTGTATCTTTCTGTTCTCGGTAACAAACTCATCAAAAACAACATGAGGGCTTTCCTCCACACAAAGTCCAGATAGTTAAAGACTACGAAGGCTTTCTTGACTCGAGAGTATCTAAGAATACTCCTTGATCAGATTTGCTATCAAAGACTTTCAGCTGATCTTTCCCATTATTGTGAATAAAGCAAGGACGGCCAAAGATATGAAAATGAGAAATATAAGGAATTCTCCCTTTCCATAGTTCGTAGGGTGTTTTCATGTGTTCTTTGTGTAAGTAGTGAGCGATTACGAGTATAGCGGGCGGTGTCGGTAGCATCGGCCCCGAAACTTTGAGGGTAGTCGAGAGTCTTCTAGGAGCGTTCTTCTTTGCTTCTTTAAGTGTTACGTTCTTACGTTCGGCAAGTCCGTTCTGGCTGAGGGTGCGGCTAGCGATGTCTCGTGCTGAATTCACAATTTCTATCTTTGATAAATGATTCGTTGGGCGGTCCTCGACTTTGGAGTGAGAGCTTGCTTGCTCGCACGGGGAGCGAAATCAAGTGACAAGTCGGGGGCTCACGCGCATGAGACTCGGCCACTGAACTTCAAGACTATGAACAAGGCGGCAAAGAACTCCAAAGTCGGAGGGGCGCCCGACGAATCATTTATCAAAGATAGAAATTGTGAATTCGGCACGAGACATCGGTTGCACGCACCCCCCGGCGAAGCGGACTTGCTTGAGCATGCAGAACACTCGAGCGACAAGGCGCCTCTAGCTGCAGTCTGGACTACCCTCAGGTTTTGGGCGTCTTATGCACCGCACCCTTCTGAACCGCTCACTACTTCACAACAACACATGAAGGCGCCTTACGGGAACTATGGAAAGGAGAATTCCTTCTATTTCTCATTTTCATATTTTTACTGTCCTTGCTTTATTCACGATAATGGGAAAGATCGGTTGAAGGCCTTTGATAGCGAATACGATCAAGGAGTATTCTTAGGATACTCTCGAGTCGGTAAAGCCTGAGAGTCTTTAACTATCGAGACTCTTTGTGTGGAGGAAAGCTTCCCTCTGTGTTTTTGATGAGTTTGTTGCGAGAACATGAAGATGCGGGGGCAATGCGTGATGTCGGCGAAGCTACGAGATCTCGGGGCGATAAATGCGAAAGATCCGGCATTGTTGGGATGATGGTCGGAGGCGATGAAGAAACTTCGGTTCGGCCGACAAGCAATGTAAGCGACCTGGTTGATTCTCGAGCAGAATCAGCAAAAGGTAACAATGGTCGATGAGAAGCCCACGTGTGCTTGAGACCTCTGCGAGAATGTAAGCACGGGAGACGATAATGTTGCGAGGCTAAATGCCCCTAACACGGAAACTCGAGATCTGACCTTCTTTACGAACTTCTGCGGTCGCATATAGTACTGCGTGAAATGCCTAACACACCTCGCGGCGTGCGAAGCTAGTATCGAAGAAGAAGCGAGCTTAGGCGATCATGGCGGCGCTCATTCTTCGAGATCTTATCATTGGAGATCCGTCGGCAACTATTAGAACGAGATCAGATTAAGTCGAGGAGAAAGCTCACTTTGTTCTTGTTTCTTATCTACGAAGAACCTCGATCGATAGAGGCGCTTAATGAGGCCTTGGCTGATCATAGCATGCAAAAAGCTGAACCGATTCGTTAGAAATGAAGTTTGGGAAGCTTGTGGATAGACACTGGACATCGGCGTGATTGGTACTAAGTGGGTCTTCAAAACAAGCGTGATGAAAACAGCGTCATCGAGAAAGCGGCTTCGACAGTGCCAGGGGTCAGCGAAGAGAATGACTTTGATGAAGCATTCGCTCCGTCACTAGATTGGAAGCTATTAAATCTATTCTAGCCTACGCAACACATCAGATTTAAAGTCCATAAGATGGATGTAAAGTCGGCGTTTACGAATGGCGTCCTGAGGAAGAAGTTTATGTGGAACAGCCCGGCTTCGGCGAAGGGGACATCAGTAGTACAAACTTAGGAAAGCTCTGTATGGGTTAAAACAGCACCCGAGCTTGTGCGTACCTATCGGACTTTCTGCTTCGAAAGGTTTTCGAGAAGAGACGGCAGATCGCACCTATTCAACATAAAGTCGAGAAGATGACATCTGGCTGATGCAAATCTACGTGGGCCGCCATCATTTTCGGATGCGAAATGTGCTATATGTCGGCGGTTGAGAAAATGATGAAGGAGAAACCGAGATGTCCATGATGGGAGAGATGAATTATTTCCTTGGATTTCAGGTGAAGCGTCACCTGAAGGATCTTCATCAATCAAGCAAATACACTCGAGATCTTCTCAAAAGATTACGGCTGCGATTCCAGCAAGCGGTCGAGATCCCCGTGGCCCTAGAATTTTCAAAATCGTCTGACGAAAGAGAGCTTACGTAACTCTGCTGACTATAGAACTATTATTGGTTCTTTATTATATTTAACGACTAGCCGACTGATATAACTTATCTTTGTCAGGTGTATGCGCAAGTTCAAGCGGATCCCAGCGAAAGTCATTTAGACTTTCGGAAAGAAGATTACTGCGATATCTAAGAGGAACACTGCGAGGACGTATCTGGCGATGATAATCTAATGCGGCAGTTATTCTCGATCTTTGACTACGCAGATGCGGAGATAAATGAAGTCAACCGAGCGTGTCGGTTCTAGGCGACAGTGATATCTTGGTTTTCAAAGAAATAACACTCGGTAGCAGCGTCCACTACGAGGGCGGGTACGTGGCTGCTGGAAGTTCTTTGTCCCCGAGATCCTTTGGCTTCGACAACAGCGAGAGACTATGGTATTATTCGAGAATGAAGTGCCCGTCTCTGCGACTCCACAAGTGCTATTGCAATAACTCGAACCCGGTTCTCCATGCGAGATGCAGCGCGTGGATATCGACACCACTTCATCGAGACCATGTCGAAAAAGAAGGATATCGAGATGGAGAAAATCCCATCCTCGGCAAGCAGAAGCGACATGCGACCAAGCCTAGGCGAAGCAGGATTCGGAGATTTATCGGTTGAGCTAGGTCTCTGGATCCCTGCGAGATGCGTCGGTAAGCCAACTTACTGCGATGGGAACAACATTTGCCAACAATTGGTATCGTAGTATGCGGAACGTGCGGCGAGTCGAGCTCCGTGCGATGACCGGTTGGGGAGAATCATCTTGTACACAATAAGGGGAACATGGTTATTAGCACATCAACCATCCTCCGAAATATATGGCAACGGCGATCGAAAGTTCAGGCGAAGAGGTTTGCGTAGTATCGTACTTAAATTTCTTTTCGGAAGCATGTTGCATTTATTGCATCGATCGCTCGCTCTCGGTAGTTAATGTGCATTTATTTCCCGCCGTTAATAGTTTTAAGGAAAGGTCGATAGGAAACCTTTTTATTCGAATAGCGAGTAATTAATCTTTTGCGGCTGCGCTAATGCATGTCTTCTCACTTACCTTTATTACGTAAGTACATGCTAAAGGCGGTTTTTGTAATCATTCTGTTATAACATTCAATCTCGGCCGTCTATAGTGATGAAAGATTAAAATTGAACCATTAGATACGAACTTATAATCAAGCGTGATATCTGATATCTTTCATCGTCTATCTTCTCCTTACTTTTCGCCATTACCAACGTAGAACCTTTCTTCGAGTTCTGTTGCCTTCAAAAATTTCTCAAAGCGATTTGCATCTAAGTTCCTTCAAGCTCTTAAACAACTGGTAATGTATTAAATTGCTTAAAGCTCATCTTGACTAATTCTCTTTTCAGAGTGCTAACGAGCTTTCTTACAATTTTAATGGCGGCTGTTCGGACTCCGGATAATATCGAGGAGATCATTCTTTCCCGGATCCGATTCGAACCGACCATGGTGATTCGCCAAGTCGATCTTCCCTATCTTGAGCCGTGTTCGGGCGCTAGAGCCGCTCCGGTCTTGAGATGTTGGTTTCTAGCGGACTGGGGCTTATCTTCCCGGGAAATTGGCGGAAGTATGCTCTGGCTGGAGGACTTTGGCTGCTGGCGAAGAGGAATCGTCATTCTCCTCATGAAGGAGGTAGTCCCGAATTCTTGGGAAGCGGAAACTCGGCATTAACATCCGGAATGCTATGACCTTGATTTTTGATCTCGGAGGCAGTGTATCCCCTATTGGATACAAGGAGAAGCAAATGAATGAGTACGTACGAAGTTACGCGGACGTGCTTGATGTTGTGTTCAAGACGGCACTTCGGGGAGAAGAATCTGCTGTTTTACCCATGATATAGAGCACTAGCATACGTAGTGTCTCATATTCTTACGAGTTCGTGGCTCGTATGATCAGGTGTCCAAGCCTCGCCTTCGGTGATGATGGCAATTGATGATGGTGTGGAGGTTAGCGGGGCGAGAATACTATGTAGCCGGGCGAAGGCTCGGGGCTCGAGAAGTTCTCGACCTTGCCAACTAGTGAGAGGAAGCTTGCCGGCCTAGGGAAGCTATTATATGGGACAAAGGTGTCCGTGCGTCGAGAGTCTAGTCCCGAGGAGTTAGCTTTCGGCCGACTCCAAGTTCTTTGACGAGGAAGAAATGGTCAAATTCAAGACCAAGGCTGCCGCAGAAGAGTCCATCGGGCGAGGGCCGCTGAGCCGAAAAGCGGCTTCGGCTCCGCCCCTCGCGCCAACCCGCCCAGAGAGGAGGAAATTATCTAAGAATTTGGACCGGTGAGGTCCCAGTGCACGGGCCGTTGTACCGGTTATACGAGGCTCCTTCTCCAGTCAGAAGAACGGTGTGGACTCGGATATTGGAATTGAGGGTGCGACCCTCAAGGACAAGGTCAGTCATCGGTTACGAGGAGACTCGATCGGATGTCAAGGAGCCGGCGGGAGACTTCCTCCGAGTGGACAACTCTCCATTCCACTCGTCTCAGTGCCATAGGCCTGAAGTCAAGAGCTAATACCGAGGAAATTGCTTGGGCACGCGAGACTTAGTAGAGACGGCCGTCGGGGCACGAACACACATGCTTCTTGAGGTTCTGAGTTGGGACATATTAGAAGACTTAATCAAAACTTCGATCGGCCATGTCTTTGCTCGCCCAGGGAGCAAGAAGCGCAAGCGCTATTGGGTTCGGGGAACCAGGCCGACTTGGCATCTTTCGAGGATTTACGTCTTTGCGATGCTTATATCTGCGAGCACGCGTGACACGGTCCCCGGTGACACTCCCCCGCCCCCATCTCCTCCTGGCGATGATAAGAAAGATAAGGATGATGATGATCGGAGAGAGGACCCGGACACCCAAGGATGCGAGTTGGGAGGCTCTGGCGAGGGTTCGACTCCCCGCGAGAAGGGCAAATCACCACCCCCTGCTAAATCAGGTGATGCCCCGTTGTCTCCTAAGCTATCAAGAGAGCAACAACTCGTGATCTACGAGCGAGAGGCTCGGAACCGGCTCTTATCGAGATCAAGCCGATCGGTTCGTGTCCTCCCAGTACGCAAATAAGGCGATAAGGCGTCAAGGAGACAGAATAGACTCCTCGCCAAGGGCGTTCATGTCAAATGGGCACAATACACTAAGGCCCATACGAGAGTGTAGACAGACTTGCGGTATGGGGTCTCTCCTCCTCCACGGCCCAACTTTCGGGGAGATCATAGAGACGGCCACTAGCGGCTCGGGAAGGTCGATTCTTTGCACGAGTCGGCGGCTCCTTCAATCTCAGCATAAGATTTTCTCTGAGCAGCTGACTCAGGCCCTTACAACCGTGCAGGTTAACATGGATGAAAGAAATAAGGTAGCCACCTCTAGCCTTCAAATTGCTATCACTCAACAGGCAGAGGCTCTGAAGGCTATATAGACAGAGATGAAAGAATCTTATGATCAGGCTCTGTTGAAACTCCGCCAGGAGTCAGCCGCCCTTCTTAAGCAATCAAGAGCTGATCAAGAAAATGACTGGGAGCGATGCTTGCAATTTAGTGGCGGTTTTGGCGCTTAGCGCTACCCAAATCAAAGATTCAGTCTACAGACTTGAGAATGAAGTCAAAGCCATCCGCACTCACCTCTCTAAGGCAGATGACGCCAAAAAGGGGGAAGGTGTAGTGAAAGAAGAACCTGAGGCGGATACGGCTGAAGTCCAAGTTATTGAGAAAAGGACTCGTAGGGGAAGGTACTCGGGGAGGAAGGACCCGGCCACGGCTAGACAAGAAGAAGGTTCGGCCGCTCGGGCCGAAACCGGTTCGGGGTTCTCCTTCTCGAATATCCTCTGTTGGTCCCGAGTGTACGGTCGGGTGTAGAGGGGGGGTGAATACACACGATTCGATTTCTCAATTTCGAACTTGAGCAGTCCTATTCAGGATGGTGTCACGTAAAGCAGCTTGATTCGGCGAACCCGGACAAGCTGATTACGAATCGAGTAAAAGGCTAAAAAATGCCGGCTCAGGTGAGATGCGCTAGCGGCTAGGTCGAGTCGGTATCGTTCGGTGAGAGTTCGGTGTGCGGGTGTGTAGGCCCGAATCAATTTTTTGTGAGAAAGCGTTTTAAGTCTCGGTTCGGTAGATTTAAAAGTTCGGTATCTTTGAGACAGTTGATTGATTTAAATATGATGTTCGGGTATGAATAGTAAAATCAATGCAACGATTAAGAAAGCGATAAGAGGCACGGGATTTTTAAAGTGGTTCGGATATCGCTCAAATCCTACGTCCATTTGTCGAGTGATCGGGGAGGCTATTTATTATCTGAGTTAGTCTCGGTCGGCTTGCACCTTTGGGCAAGGCCGCGTCTTGGTTTTTATGCGATCCGAGTCTCGGTTACAACACTATCAAACTTAAAGTGTTTGACAAACTTCTCCAACGGTGAAGGAGTCCTTATACTGATAAGGATTGGATTCAAATGTGAACTCCTTCGTCTAAGCTATGGATATAACAAGTGAGCTTAGGGTTAGAGGGATAAGGAACGAGAATGTAGCTATCCAGAGCGACGAGCAGTGAGGATTTAGCTATAGGTTCGTGTCAATCGCTTGGATGCTTAGAAGGCTTATGTCGGTTCGGCTTGGTTCCTTTTGAAATTTGGATGTAGTCTTTCGCGGAGATAACTCGGTTGATTCTTGCGGAGGACTTAGTCGTTAATTTCACTCGTTTGAATGCTTTCTCGTGTTCTAGGCGCGCATTCTCTTTTAAATCTTGAATGATCCCTCTATTTATAGAGCGAGAGATTGAAATAGATCCGTTGGAGGCGATCTTCTTCTCTCTCTCTCTCTCTTTGGTAGCAAGCGGCTCTTTTGGTGTAGGTAACGTTGTACTTTCCCACCTTTTTAGGTAAAAGGTTGGCTGCGGCTTTAGCGGTGAGAAGACACGTGTATGTTTGTCATTCGTTGAGGTGAATGAAGTGGTTGAGACGGCACAAACTTCGGGAGCCGGCGAAGGCGACTTCTCTCTTCCTCATACATGACAACTGCGATTCTCTTTCAAAAGATTACGCGAGTCTGAAGACTATCTGCCGTTCTTTGAGTCGACCTTGTATTCGGTAGATAGGCTTCTTTGAGATAAGTCTGCGAAGATCGGCTACGAGTTCGGTGAACTACTCTGCTTGAGTTCGGTTCAGCGACTCTCTCGATATCTTTGCTCTGCTTGAGTCCAATATCATTTGAGTCTTTCGGTATCTTGCTCTGCGAGTCGGTATCATCACCGAAGTCTTTCGATTATCTTGCTCTGCTTTGAGTCGAGTATCGCCCGAGTCTTACGTAGTGGTCTTTGAGGCAAATAAGCTGCGGCGCCTTGACCGGAAGCGAGTGTCTGCGAGTACGAAACCTCGAGACAAATACAAATACGAGAGGAATGGTTCACCCGATCGAGATAGGGTTTTGGGATCTTCAAATCTTCTCAACGGTTCGAGCACGAGGCTATTGAGCATGATTTAGTATGGAAGATGAGTCATTTCCCACAAGTATGGTCATGCGAGGACTGAATCATCACCCGACAATTTCCCCCTATTTGATGATGCCAAAACCTATCATCTATGTCCTATCAACTATGCTAAACACTAACTTACTCGAGGAGCAGGCTCCTTACAAATATTACAAGTAGAATCGGTGGGTTGTGCGGTAAGTGCTAGACTGCGAGGGAGACGGGGCGGAACGATTTTCCCTTTTTACAATAATTCCCCTCATGCAACAATTTCCCTTAAGAGAAATAATAACTCTCCAGAAAGTCTAGTCTATCGGGAGATCTAGCAGAGCGAAATCGACAAGTAAATAATCAACGTGTGTGTCGGTAATCACTTGGTGATTACGAGTGTTAAAGCGTAAAGCGAAACACGGCTATTTAGACAACAAGTAGTTGTCGAGCGAAAAAGAAGATTTGTATATATATAATACGCGGTTCGATACATTACAAATCTTGCTAAGCTAAAAGAAGAACTAAGAGGGAGAACCGCTTAAAGCTGCTTTGAATCCTATTCATGAAACCTTGGGATTTATCTTCGGGCGGTGGAACTCCATACGTTACGAGCGTGTTCTTCCTCGGCTTCGGATATTCGGCGAAATCCGCTTTGGATCATCTTGTTCTAGTCCTCACGTTCAACGCAACATTCTTCACTTCTTGTTCAATCATTCAGAGATATCTTGAGTCGTCTTGTCTTTTGGGTGGAGGAATGATCCCTTGCTCGGGAACTCGACTACTACCCCTTCGATTCTTGCTCCGTGCATATATGGGTAAAGATCGGGTTCGGTAATGGTAAATCCCGCTCGGCATAGGCATCGGCCTTAGACATTTCGAGGCGAGAATTGCGAGAAATAATTTCTCTTGATAAACTCTATCTTGGCGATTCCCATCTCGATTGGCTGAATAGGCATCCATTCGTCGATCTTGGCCATCTATGTGTTTTCGATCGTTTGGCTTCTTGAACCTTACGTATTGATAAGGAATGTCGGCTTTCGAAGGAATTCTCGGCTGGCCTCTTGTTGGTGCGTTTCTGAGTGCCTCAGGTACGCCGAATGTATCCTGCATGCAGCGACCTCTATCCATCTAGCTTCCTCTCCTCTGTAGAGATATCTATCCATCTCGAGCAAATATTTCTTCAATTTTCGCATCTTGCTCTTGAGGCTTCGAGGGAGCTTGTTACGATTCGGGGGGGGTACTAGATCTAGATTTGGATGTACCAACCTTTGCCTTTTATTCTTACTGCTCTTTGCTCCTTTTCTTTTTCTCTGTCCTCTTCATACGTTATGATGAGCTTTCTCGGAAGCGATCCTAGCGAGTTCTCTTTCCTCCTCCGGATGGAGCTTTAGTCTTTCCTTTGGCGAGGCTTAGACTTTGGCTTGTTAGGCGCCCGGCCTCCAATTTCTGCGGCCGACTTCTCATCCGCGGCTATTTGGGCTTCCTCCTCGGGAGATATGTATCTTAATCTCTTTCTTTGGAGGGTTGGAATTTTAAGCTTTTGTTTGCCCTTACCTTCTTGAGCTGGTGGTGGAATGGGAGCTTCTTCTTCTTACGAGTCCTCCACCGCTTTGTTCGGCGTACTCGGCAACCTCCTTAATAATGTCTTTGGGAGTGCGGGTTGTACGAGTAGTCTGCTGAGGTCTCTGAGCCACTTGGGCCGGTTTTAGGCGTGCTCGCGGCCGAAACACCACCAGGCCTCACCCTTACGGGGCCGAGTTTGAGGCGGCTTCTCGGTACTCTTCTTTCCTTCCCTTTTTCCTTCACTTTCCCCCTTTTTGGCATCATCGATGAGCACTAGGGTAGGGACTAGGGACCGACTTCTAGATTTTTGTAGGAGGTTGACGGCTCGTCGAGACGATCGTGGAGCTTAGTCGAGCCTCATGCGACTCGTTCCTCTCCGTGGTAAGGTGTTCCTTATGCGCTTGTGAGAGAGGTCATTTGCTTCCTTGAAGTCTTTCGGCTTCTCGAGAGATCTTGTCTTCCAAGGCCGAGTTGGATATTCTCGAGTCTTTGTTCGGTGGCCTCGGATTGTTCGGTGATAGCGTCGGTATGAGCCAGTTTAGAGGCCAAGAATTCATCCGGTAGCTTGGCTTGGCTCTCCTGAAAGATCTTGAGTTGAGCTTCGAATTTGACTTGCTGGCTTGAGCCAACGCTTACGAAATAAGCGTGGAAACATCGAGGGCGGGCGTGAAGAGACAGAGGACTTCAGCCCCCTGAATTTCTTTAGTCGTGGCTTGAGCGATGCTGCTTCCATGTCCTATGGATAGCCTTCGCAAGATCTCGATTTTGATCCCTTTGGCGGTTAAGGCTTTGGCGGCCGATCGAGATCGCTTTGCGGTCCGGTGGCTGGCCCCGCCGAAAGTCGGCTGCAGCAAGGGGCGGCGGGCTCTGGCGAGGACGAGCACCCGGCCTTGGACTTCTCGGGACCAAGGATGCGAGAGGTGGGGGCGGTTTGAGTATAGGTATCCTTGTCCTACGGATGTCCCTCATCGGAGGCTTTCCGGGGCACGAATCACTTTGGGTGGGTCGTCGTGGTCGACCCGTCCGAAGTCTTGGGCCGGAGCGTCTTTGTCGATCATGAATCATGGCCGGCATTGCGGCCCTCGGATTGTCCCGTTGGCTGAGGTCTTCGGGCTACGAATAGCTCTATCTCCTCTCTCGGTCTCAATTCCTCTTCATGCGGCTGGCGGCGGGAGTAGTGTAGGACAAGGCGCGCAGAGCGAGGCCACTCCGATGTCGCGGCAACATGTGGAGCCTTGCTTTGTTTTGGCGATGAGCAACAAGTACGAGTAGTCGGCAAGCTCGAGAACTAGTTGTAGAATTTCTCGGGATGCTCTGGATATAATCCTTTGAAGCTTCCATCCCGGTTGATTCACCTTCGGATGCGATCTCGAGACTCCAAGTCCATGTGTGAAGTCTGCTCTTCGGTTGGAGGGGGCGGGGGTGAGTGGAGGGACGAGAAAGGGGGCTCTCAGGCGGCGAATATCTGCGCTCGAGCTGCGGAAGCATCCCCTTGGTCCCTTTCGGTGGAAGCAATCTTTTCTGCGGCCGAGTCTTCTCGGAAGACTCGGACTCATCAACCGTTGCATGGGGTGAGTAGTCTTCTCGGGGGCACATTCGGCGGGCACTTGTGGAACCTCCTCGGTGGCCGGCACCTCGGCTGGTGTCTTCGGTTTCTTTTGCCGGTGCCTTAGGAGTTTTAGCGGGAGGAGTTCTTTTCTTTGTAGGCGTAGCTTCTTTGAGACTTTGATTTTGGAGAGGCTGGCGAGGGTCTTGACCCTATCTGTGAAGCGGCTCTTTGTCTTGTTGTGAAATCGACCTTCTTCACATTGAAGTACTCCTTGTCGGCTTGTAGGTGATAGGCTCGAGATCCACATAAATCTTCGATCATGATGGACGAGTTTGAGTCCATACGGCAATTTGCCCTTTGCGCTCGGCGTGTTCGATGCTTTGTCGAACTTAGCGGCTGAGCCGTGAATTCTCGGAGAAAGAACTCCGTCCGATTTATGCAGGCTCGGTCGTATATGGCCATCATTATCCGAATCTTAGGCCTCGACACACGGTCAAGCGACCACTGCTTGGCTTGTCGGCATGCGCGTCACTATATAGGCAAGTGCCTGAGGCGAGGCAACATCTTTGTTCTTCGGAAAGCGGCTACGAATGTAGTGGGCTTTCCACGAGGAAGACATGTAAGGTATTCATCAACTTGGTCGTCTACGTACCCGTATCTTGGTCCCTTTGGAGGGCGAGATCAAAACTCCGCTTCAAGGCGTCCTTGATGGACATTTGCTTGACTCCATAGTGGCGTTTTGGATAGAATGGGCAACGAATCTCGCCACTATATCTCCGGGACACGATGTACGAATTCAAGTACGGCTACGCAGCTTCTGTCTCGGGAGGAAGAACGAAGGCCTCCTAGACGAGAAATTTCTCCGGCCACGACTCGCGCGAGGCGAGAAGATCTCATCCGTATACTCCGGATCGCATGAATAGAAATCCATGGTGGGTTCAAACCACACGCGATCCTTCTCCAAAATGTTCTGCATATCTGTTTGGAGATATCATAGAGATATTGGTTTCCGCCGTTGTACACTGTGACAAGAAATGAATCGTACTTATTTTTGGATAGAAAGCGGTCTTTGTACGGTGCGATCTTGAAACATATAACAAATACATTAACGAGATATAAGCATACCCAATGGATAAAATTCGAGATAAGATTGAGAGTGTAATAGCAAGTAAGGATTGCGAATGCGGGATCTCGGATTTTTTGAATTTGAAAGTTATGAAGTATGCTAATGGCGGTTCTTAAGATTTGATCGAATATATATCAACTATGAAGGTGAACGGTTTTCGATCGAAGGCTGAATGTAAACTTGCTTTATGATATGGACGGTTAAGATTAGAAGTTAAAACAATAGGCAATGATCACAAAAAGGCACCTAAGTCAAAGCCGGTTGTAAAATAGCCTAAGTAGTAAGCGTGAAAAGACATGCGTTAAATGCGTGCGAGTTCGAGCAAGCTTATGTATGGAATGTCGTGCAATAAATGTGAGTCGTTAATAATAAAGACAAACCGAGAGATATTAATGTCATGCTTGAATCTTTGCCATAAATGCAAAATCTTGTAGTATTAAATTACTGCGAGTAGAGATACGCAGAGCACATCGGTGAACATAGTAGTCGGTGATACCTCGTGTAGATGGTTTTACGAATCTCCATGTGCTGAACTTACTCGATCGAGAGTGATTATTCCCCCTCGTTTGGAATGTTCCTCTCCACGAAACCTTGTTCCCGACTAGGGTCGGTAGGATCCGGCAGAGACCTAGCCTCCGAAAGTTCTCGCGAATACGGATTCGGCTAGAGGCTTAGTCGGTATATCGGCCCTTTGCTTGTCGGTATGGATCTTTTCCATTCGATATCCTTCTTTTCGACATGGTAGTCGAGTTCGGTGAACTACTCTGCTTGAGTTCGGTGAACTACTCCCTGCGAAGATCGGCTACGAGTTCGGTGAACTACTCCGCTCGAGTTCGGTTCAGCGGCTCTCTCGGTATCTTGCTCTGCTTGAGTCCGATATCTTGAGTCTTTCGGTATTTTTGCTTGCTCTGTTGAGTCCGGTATCACTAAGTCTTACATGCTTGGTGCTTGAGGCGAAATAAGCTGCGGCGCCTTGACCGGGGAGCGAGTGTCTCCGAGTGCGAAGCCTCGGGAGACAAATACAAATCCGAGAGGAATGGTTCACCGATCGGATAGGGTTTTGGGATCTTCAAATCTTCTCAACGGTTCGAGCACGAGGCTGCGGGCATGATTTAGTATGGAAGATGAGTCATTTCCCACAAGTATGGTCATGCTTGAGGGCGAATCATCACCCAACATCCTCTTCAACCGACCCCCATATCAACTTACGCTCGGCACATCGAAGAGATAGCTCGGTTTCTAGAAGAAGAAGAAGAGCCACAACGAGATGCCACCGCAAAGGCCGGGAAGGAAATTACCACCTGAAGTTACTCCTCCGTCCTCCCCACGCCTTAAATTTAAATCAAAAAGCGGAGCAAGAAACATTTGACCTTGATTGCCCAACAACTCCAAGATAAGCTAGACCGTGAGCGTCGGTTGGAGGAGGCGCGAATGGCTAAGAAGCCTAAGGGCAAAGTTGGGAAGGGCAAGAGGTAAGAAGAAGGAAGAATGCGTTGATGTTGAGAAGAAGAAGGCTCGGGGAGGAGTTTGCTAAAACTCTTCCCTCTTTGCCGATCTGCCCTGCGTTCGAGTTACCCCGTTACAACTCTTACTCCTGAACGAGGAAGCGAGGAGGACGAGCCACTTGGGAAGCGGCGGCTGCAAGGCCTAAGTCTCATGAGAGGAGATCCGAGGGCGGCCGCTCTCGGGGGAAAAGAAAAGGTTAGGCGACATGGCTAAATTGATTAACCTATCGATAAGCCGGTGACCCGAGAAAACAAATACCCGGGAGGATCGAGGTACGGGAGGACTACCACCGAGAACTCCTTATATGAGGCGACTCCCGCACCTCATGTGGATAAATGGGTACTGCTGATCCGAATGAGCGGTTGGAGCGCTTAAAGAATCTTTTTATCAAGAATGCGTATGTATGGGGTTTCTTTTAGAAAGATGTTCAGGCGTCGGCGATTTGAAGAAAGCTTCCATCGGAACTTCGCCGAACTCGGAGAACGACTGTTGCCTATCATGAAGGAGAAGAACATTCCCATCAAAGCTCCTGCATTCAGAAGGATCCCTCCGCCCATGACTGCTCGAGGCGTTATTTGCACGAAGATTATTGAGGATGAGATTGAGGTTGCTTTGCATATCATCATAATCTCGGTCTGAAAGACACGAAGATCTAGAGGAAATTCGGACTTTGTGCAGAAGGATATACAAGTACTACTTGTGCGGACCCTCCGGTGATCGCTGCGGGGAATTCAGAAGCGGACTCAGAGATACAAGAGTCAGCAGTGATCCTCTTTCTTTCTATGTTTTTGTAATAGCAGTAGGACCCTGTAATCTTTGATCATATATATCAGGTCTTATTGTTTGCCAGACAATTACTCATTGTCTTACGGCTTTTTGTTTGTGTTTTCTGATCACTGAAGTGATCTGACACACACACACTCAACCGGTTTTGTCTGATTTTGGCTATCTCCCTCCTACTGATGCTTTGTAGTTCATCATTTCAGTATTTCCTCAGATAGATTAAGGGGGAAATTGTTGTCAGTAGACTAGTATCCTTTTATAGATATAGAGGGTTAGAGGTTTTGGCATCATCAATTATGGGGAAATTGTTGGATATGAGTCAGTAGATAATACTCAGCTGTTTAGCGGTTAAAAGAATATTGGGGGAAATCATAGTAGTACTATGGAATTGAAGATCCCAAAACCTAGCTGATATCAGTAGTATAGTGTGTCGATAGGATTAGCTGATGTATAGGTTAGACTTGAAGTAATCGTTTATTTATTTTGTCTATGTCCTGTAAGGGGTAATTGTTGTACTGATCTTCTGTCGAAGTTACTTTCCAAAACCCCACGTCATCAGTGTAATCGCTTGCGTTCTTGATCGGCGGTGGTCTTCACCGCGTAGAAGACGGCACGCGTCGGTGACAAGCCCCCGATGAAGACAACCCGCGGTGATGGTCCATCAGTAGAAGAACACAAAGCAAGCTCAATACCTTCACAGTCACCAGCTGACCTACTTAGTAGATGTATTCCATGTCAGCTGACTCATACGAAGAAGAAAGAGACTTTGCAGTCTACTGTATCATACAGAAAACGACCCAGCCGTACAAGTCTTTTCAGAAGTTCAGCAGAAGATCATACGAGGTTGTTTGAATGGTCAACTCTGACATTATCACCAACCACAAACCTCGACCAATGAGAAGCCGACAACGCTTATCTGCTCCAAAAATTAAACTACTCTCATGTACAGTAATTAACTGCCATGCTGCAACAAGTTCGAAATAATGGCCGTTTTCTTTGGAAGCTTGTGACACGTGGCATCGTCGTCTCCAACGGACATATGCCATAGCTCACAACTATAAATAGAGAAGAAGTCGAAGCTCTACGCACGAAATTCACAAGGGAAATTACCCCGAGCTCAAACACTCCAGCAAGCTCGAAAGACCATACAGAGAAAAACTTGCTTTCGTAGAAGACTTCTTAGTTTCTCTCTCTAGAGTTCATTCATTCCCTTTCTTCTCTAGCTAAGCTCATTGCCATATTCATAGCTTAGATTCGAAGGAGTTCACTTTCAGTGAATTGTTCTTGTTGTAAGAACTCCTTCTTAGTTGGAGATTATTCCCTCCCTTTCGAACTTAGGTTTGAATTGTAAAAGTCGCTAAGGACTATAACTTAGAAGGATTTGTCCTGTGTACAGTATCCTTGCTGAGACTTGCTCAGATTTATCAACAAGTTTCTCCTGCCTTGTCAGGACCGTGGACGTAGGATTTTGAATATCCGAACCACGTTAAATTGCTTGTGTTCATTTACTGTTTTATTGCATTCTTTTCAACTGACTTAAAATCATAAGTTTGTATAAAAGCGTATTTTAAAAAGCGCACTAGCCAAAAGATTTTAATTTGTGAAAACACGTTTTCAAGCGAGGCGAATCTCGGGCCCCACACTTATCCGCACAAGCGTCTCCGGCCGAGTTTCGAACTGCGGCAAAAGTCGGTAGAAGAGCTCGGTAGTTGACACACTCGACCCGCGATCGAAGGTTATTATTTGGCGCTTGTTCATCGAGTCGCAACCAACGGCTCAGTTGCCCCCCGGCGTTTGAGGAAAAGAAACGAGCTCGAGGTGTATTCACCCCCCCTCTACACACGACTTTCGTCTCCGGACCAACACCGACTTTACGGTGTTTTTGGGTTGGGGAGCTTTCTTCTTACGAGTCTTTCTTTGTCCTCCGGGCCACAGGCTCATAGTAGTACGAACCATGCTTGAGTTGGATGCTCGTACGGTGGTTCGTTGTACTTGATTACGCTCACGACCTTCTTGGTTCCCCCCGAGTTCGATCGTGGTGTCTGGGGGTTGGAACCTTTGGTCAGTTGCTTCTTGTGGTTGCTTCGGGTGAGGTGCGATCATTTTTGTTTGTTCTTCACCGAGGTGTTGTGTCGATAGCTTGCACTTTACCTCGACGAGCCGGTCGGACCGCCAATTGTGAGCTTTTGAGGTAGAAGCTTCGTACGTATAGCCGAGTCCTTCTTTCATGGTCTGTTGGCATTTGAGCTCTAAGCATACTTTCCGGCTTCTCCTTAGCTCCAGTCCTGTTCGGGTCATCGGCCCTCGCCGGACCTCGTCCTCCTCCTAAGTGAGTCGCCAATCTTTTTCCACATCTGCGAGCTTCGATTGAGTCGGGCTATTTCGGTCTCTTTCTCGAAATTGTCCTTGGTGGAGCGAAATGCGAGTCTCTTGAAGGCGAGACTTAGTCATAAGAGATTCAATCTCTTCCTTGAGTCTCGCAACTAGATCCATTTGAGTCGGTAGAGACTTGACAATCGAGAAGAAAGTCTACGATTCTCGGCCTTTACTGTTCTAGCTCTGAATTGTTCTGCTTGAAGTCTCGCTCGGTGAATACGTTCCTCTAGTAGATCGTCGTAGGCTTGTACCACATCTAGAGGCTCATCTATGACCGAGCACGTGTCATGTGTGCTATGTGAAGAAGAGGTTATATTAAGTTTAGAATTTACCTCAGCCTCTTCTCCGGCCATAAGACAATGTTCAGTTGTTTCTTCAGGAACTGTCTCTTTGGCCTCAACTGCGAACGAATGCAGCTTCGTCCTCAGAAGAATACATAAATGTATCCTCCTCAATTGAGTTATCGGATATCTCTCCGGCTATGTAGACCTGCCTTTTCTGGGCAAATTTATCACGTACGGCTTTGCCGTTACGCTCTTTGAGCGGTGAGATTCGGGACGGTCGTGCGATAATGTCCCTCCTTCTTGCAGTTGTAACACGTAGTCGTTCTGCTGCTCTTTCTGGCTGATTCTTTAGATTGGCTAGCAGCAGGCTCTGTGTTCCCGCATTCAGTAGAAGGTTTAGATTCTTCCCTTTTTTGATAATCTTTCTTACGAGGGAGAATCTCCGTGATTTTTCTTTAGCTTTTTCGACTCTCTCTTTTTTTCTTTGATATTTGAGAGCCGTCGGTGCAAGTGGTTAGTAGCGAGATATTTCGAGATGACTTTGTCTCTGCTTTGCGGCACTCTTGCCTTCTTTGGAAGAAATGGTTTTGACTCCGGTTTTTGCTTTGTTGCCTTGAAGGTGTGGTCGATCTCGAGTGTCGGTGAGCACCTTTGGAACATCTTTGGGGTAGACTATGCTCAAATTCCTCGGTTTTTAATTACGAAAATATAACATTAGGAGTTAGAGCATTAAGATCGAACGACGTAAATAAGTAGCAAATGGAAGCCGCTTCTATCGAGGTAGCGCTCTGATGATCTTGGTGTTCATTTCTTTATTGGTGAACGTCCTCCCCAGCCCGTTGATCACATTGACTTGGTTTGTGAATCTGACACTCAGCTCGTCAATGGTTTCTTTGGGCTCCATTGCAAATGCGTCGAACTCACGAAGCTCTAATTCGAGCTTGTTCTCTTTGATCCGTGGGGTTCCTTGGCTCGGTACGGCCGGGGCGTCCCAAAGCTCTTTCGCCGTCTTGCGATCTTGCACCCTCCCGAGGTGAGAGTCGGCGGCGTAGTCAGTATGGCATTTCGCGCAACTCGGTCGAGGTTGTGCAACTTTTTCTCTTACAGCGTGAAGGTTGATTTGTCCTTTGGAACCTTATGACCGGTTTGTGCTCCTACACCTCCCAGCGGCGGCAAATTCTACGTCGTCGATCATGGGAATGATGGGTCCAGTCTCAGGGCGTCCGTCATGCTTTGTCGTGCGGCGATGTAAGGTGTGTCTCCATTCTTACACGCCATACCGTGTAGTTCTCTACGAGAACATTGGTACCATCCGAATACACGACATATCGGACATTATGTGAGCGAGTATAAGGATGAAAAAGAGATGCTTGTGCGGGAGAAAGCGGTTTCGGGATCCGTTCGAGAAGACCCGGTAGTATAGAATAGGTGATCGGTAGAACACGGTGCGCTACGATACCAATTATAGGTCCAGGAGGCGATAGTCGGGTGTAGAGGGGGGGGTGAATACACCTAATCACGGCTTCTTTTTCTCAAAGCGTGAAGGGCCAGTGGGTTTGTTGGTTGCGGCCCGATAAACGGTGCCGAATGGTAACCTTCGATCACGGGTCGGAGTGTGTCGACTCGCGAGCTCTCCCTGCGACTTTTGTCGGTGCCGAAGCTCCGGTCGGAGGCGTTTGTGCGGATAAGTGTGGGGCGCGGAGATTCGTCTCGGTTTTGAAAGCGTGTTTTCGCAAATTATAGTCTTTTGGCTAGTGCGCTTTTTAAATACGTTTTATGCAAACATATGATTTTAAGCGGTTTGTATGATATGCGATAAAATAGTAAACAACACAAGCAATTTAACGTGGTTCGGATACTCAAGATCCTACGTCCACGGCCCGACGAGGCGGGGAGAACTTGTTGATTAATCGAGCAAGTCTCGGCCAAAGATTACGTGCCTTTGGACGAGATCCTTCTAAGTTATAGTCCTTAGCGACTTTTACAATTCAAACCTAAGTTCGAAAGGGAGGGAATAATCTCCAACTAAGAAGGAGTTCTTACAATAAGAACAATTCACGAGAAAGTGAACTCCTTCGAAATCTAAGCTATAAATCTAGCAATGAGCTTAGCTAAAGAAGAAAGGGATCTAATGAACTACAGAGTGAAGAACTATGAGTATTCTATGAAGGCAAGTTCTTATTTGGATGATCTTTAAGTGTTCTAGAGTGTTTGAATGCTTGAGCAAATTTCCCTTGTAAATTCCGTGCGTGGAGCTTCGGTTTCTTCTCTATTTATAGTTGTGAGCTATGTCGTATGTCAGTTGGAGACGACGATGCCACGTGTCACAAACTTCCAAAGAAAACGGCCGTAAAATCGAGTTGTTGCGGCGGGGTAGTTAAACTGCGTACATGAGAGCAACTTTGCTGTTTGGAAGCGGATAAGCGTTGTCGGCTTCTCATTGGTCGAGGTTTGTGGTTGGTGAGAATGTGTCGAGTCAAAGTTATGTTGTTCAAACAACCTCGTATGAACTTCGCCGAACCACGAAAAGACTTGAGCGGCCCGGGTCGTTTCTGTCGGACACGATGGACCAGGGCTATCTCTGTCTTCTTCGTCCAGTCGGTGACAAGGAGTACATCTACTGAGTAGGGTCAACTGGTGACTGCGAAGGTACTGAGCTTGCATTATGTTCTTCTGCTGATGATTATCAGCTGATGGGTTGTCTTCTGCGAAGTTGTCGGTGATCTTGTTGTCTTCTGCGAGCGAAGATCGGTTGGCCCGAAGAAGCAAGCCGTTACACTGATGACGTGGGGTTCTGGAAAGTAACTTCGACAGAAGATCAATCCAACAATTACCCCATACAGGACTTAGACAAAATAATAAACGATTACATCAAGTCTAACCTATACATCAGCTAATCCTATCGACACACTATACTACTGATATCAGCTGGGTTTTGGGATCTTCAATTCCATAGTACTACTATGATTTCCCCCAATATTCTTTTAACCGCTAATCAGCTAAGTACCATCTTCTGACTCATAACCCATCACACTTGTCTTTTTTTGTTGTTCCATTATTTATGTCACGTACCAAATAAAGAAATAAATGAGTGACCACAATCAATCTAAGCAAATGGACCCCACCCTTTTATACTTTTTACACCACAACTTTACACCTTTACCTCCGTTATCTTAATTACGGTGCTTCAGTCTCAATGAAATATAAATAATGAAATGGAGGGAGTATTTAGTTTCAATATAGAAAAAATTTAAGATAAAGATTTATTGTAATGGTAAGTTTGTTAGTGTAGCTACTCACTTTATGTTCACTTCAAAGTTCAACTTGAAGTAATGGGGTGACGTATACAAAAGACTTGTATATGAGTAATATGGCATTGTCTTCTAATTGAACTTTTTATGTTCAACTTGAAGTAATGGGGTGACGTATACAAAAGACTTGTATATGAGTAATATGGCATTGTCTTCTAATTGAACTTTTTATGTATAAGTTTGTAGTTGTCCCAACAAAATTCTAGACTTTCCTACTTCTCTTTGGAAATTTTAGAAGCTACCTCTCTCTTGTGATCTTAGATATGCCTACTGTTTCATAATGAGCCCATGAGAAAATGTTTGAATTTTAGATTGTCAAAAGTTTCAATGTCTGCATTATAATTTTATTCATTGGAGATTGAGGGAAGAAAATGTTAAACTTTATCAACAAAAAAGCCAAATAAAGAAAAATAAACGCTATCAATCAACAAACAATACTTTCTATTAGAACTTAGAAACATTAGTTGAGACATGAACAACATTTACTCACTACATATCATCAGTCTGACATTAGTTATGAATTTTGTTTATTGCAAGAAAAATACAGAATTGAACCCCTCCCTTATTCTATCTATCCTCCACAACCACACCCCTTCTGCCCAATATTCCAAATTCTATCTCAAACCCCCCCCTCCCACTCCAAATTTTATGCTGCAATCTTACTTCATTTTATTACACACTCATCTCTCTCTTTCTCTCTCTTCATCCCATTTCCTCTTTCCCATTTTCACACGCATGTCATCAGCAGTCATGGCTTCATATTTCAACACATATTCTTCTCCTGCTGCACTTTTCCGCTTTTTACTGCTCTCTTTTCACTCCGCCAGTAAGTCAATTTCTTTCCCTTCAATCTCCTCAACATTTTTTCTCTCCGGAAAATTCGTTGCCGTTTCGTAAAGAAAGTGTTGCATTTTCTATAGAATAAGAGCCGTTTGGTTCGACAAGGGGAAAAGAAATGAATCAAGAAAGGGAAAGAAAAGGGAAAGGTTTTGGAATGATTACCTTTTTGCCATCCTGTTTGGTTCGGACCCAGGAAAGAGAATCGATTCCCTTTCCTTCCCTTTTTTAATTGTTTGGTAAATGCAAGGGGAATCAATTTTTTTTTATATACATAAAATTCAAGAAATAACCTAAAAAAATAGAAGTAATATCATCAAATGAAAAGTAATCAATTAAATGAAAAATAACAATGCAAAATCCATCCAAATCCATAATACAAATCCAAATCAACAATACAACATCAGAATTAAAGCAACAAAATGTCTTCACCGCCGGTTATTGTTGTCATTACCGGGGTCCCTCTCACGAAGTAAATTTTGAACAAAATATCTTCTCCTTTTCAACCAAGAATCAATGTGAGGGAAAACCTTCAATCCACATCCACGAAATTTTCTTTTTCTAGCTTCGTCTCCAATTCATGCATATAATCATTCATAAATCCACTATCATATCTCCAATGCGGATCAAAAGGATAACTCACGCAAAGCTTCTACAAGGGTATTGTCTTTGTCAATAGTCCATTGTCGCTTAAACCTACCGCTTCCTTGGCTAACACTCGAACTCATCCTATACAAAATTTCAACAATTGTCTTCATCAAGAACAGGTATATTGCCAAATCAAACTAGGACCCAACACGGCTACAATCTGCCTAATCCCAATCAGAGAGAAACAATCTGCCTAATCCCAATAAGAGAGAAACAATCTGCCTAATACAGAGAGAAGCCAAGCGAATCGGATTAGCCATAAATCAAATAGACGAAGCCAAGCGAATCGGATAAGCCATAAATCAAAATATAACGATTTGGAAAAATCAGATTGTGAAAAACTGCCCAAATAACAAAATATATAAAATATAACAAAATCATGAACTCCATATAAGCTGATTGTGCAAAAACAATCCAGAAATATCCGTAACCAAAATCTGGAGCGATTCGATACCTGTCGTCAGTGGCGGCAGGCGGGCGGCAGGAGGTTCCAGATA
>CM054813.1:22109648-22457317 GCA_028984105.1 Lavandula angustifolia | reverse complement strand
ACAAGCTGACTGAGACTACCTCAGTATAATAAATAGCCTCCTGATCTTTCGGGACAGTGGACGTATGATCATTTGATATCCAAACCACTTTAAAAATCTTTGTGTCTCTTATTTGCGTTCTCGTTACTGTTGCATTGATTTAACTGATCATACTGGATATATATTTTAAATCATACAACTGAGTCTCAGCAAACTGAATTGTTTACTCTACTGAACTGAGACTGTTTTATTAAAACGTTTTCCACTCAACTACTTTGGGCAAACACATTTCCGCACCACTGAACTCTATCTGCTGATACTGAATCCTGACTTAGTCAGCTAGCAGATCTCAGTAGAGTCAGTCTCTCTGCCTACACAATTCAGAACAGCTATCTAGTCTGTTGAACCTGTTCAGTACGACACACTCCTGAAAAGGACTGTTCGTGTTTTAAGTTGAGAAAATCGGTTTCAGGTGTATTCACCCCCCCCCTCTACACCTGAACGTGCTCTCGGGACCAACAAAAATTACTACTATTATAACTACATACCGAAGTTGATATCTGATCTTGCAAATTAGACTGGGTTGCTTGAGCAGATAGCATCGGAAAAATTACCAATCAAACAGTGTGAAAAGGCATGCTATCAAACATCAAGAAGAAACAAAAAAGCATTAGAGCTGCACAAGATTGAATATGGACAGAGAAAACTCACATCAATGAACTCTCGCGCGAAGTTCCGAAAACACCTCAACGGATTCAGAGAAGATTCAGCAGAGGGGGCATTATGCGACACTACACAAAGCCAATTAAGAAGGAAACAATTTCATATATTAGTTAAGAAAAAAAAAGAAAGAAACAATATAAATGAAGCAACAAACTGGACAAATGATTTTCGAATAAAATTTTCATTCGACCGTTAATTTCAAATTGCTATCAATTTCAACAGAACCTTAGTTCAACACAACTGGCCCACACACTCCATTTTTTGCAGAAGTACCTAATTTAATAAGAACCATATCATGGTAGTACACAAGAGTTGATCTTAAGAATGTAAATTAACATGAAAATAAAACACCGACTAAAAGAAGGAATTACATTACATAATTGAGACGATGTCAATATTTTTGGCCAGTAAAAGGAGATAATTGTTTCCCACAGATGCCCTTGTGCAACACCAAAAAATCCAATCTCCATCATCAACTTCACTATCTTCCTAATTTTAGGGATTTCAAATTTTTTAATACATATATTTATGCATAAAAAGTTACAACCCAACAACTCTCTATCCTTCTCTCTCGAGTTACCACAAAATCAAACAATTCAAGCAATAACACACATGCCAATGAAGGAAAAATCCATCATCAAGAACCAAAAAACATACAAACACCATATAAATCCAAAGTTTTAAGAAGCAACAATCCAATAAGGGATTGACTGAACAGTTTGGCTTTTGTGCATCGAAGAAATCAACTCCAAACTTGATATTCAATTACCAATATCAGGCTACAGCTAAGATACATAGCATAAATCAAATAACAGGAAAGCCTTAAAATGCGAAGATGAAGGAACCACTCTAGTCTAGTCCTTGTACTTCATCTCCGAAGTGAGGAAGCCGGTCATGTCGAATAAGGCGGAGAACTTCTCAACATCAGCCTTGAGCTCCTCAATCTCCTTGTTGTTCACCAGGCCCTTGTCGAAGTCCTTCAGTAGCTTACCGTGCTCCTTCTGGATCTTCAGAGTAAGGGTAACGGCTCCTGAAAATAGATTGAAATAAGCTTGACTAACTATCTCAGTACCATATCTGAAGATTGTGTAATGACTAAAAGTATTTTAAAAAAAAGGAGTGGAAACAATTCTATTGCATTACGAAAGGCAACTAAGGCTTAGGAAGATAATGGTGCATAACCCTACAGCTAGCCTAATAATGCAACCCACCAAGCATAGAAGCTATATTTTACAAAGTAGCCAAATGCAGTAGCTCAATTTACACACCAACGGCTTTTGGCAAAAATGGAAACATAGCTTATATTCAACAGACTCTCCAGACTACAAGTCTACAACATAATAGATGAATCAAAGTCACCTTTTTACATTCCATTATCAATGATTGCTGCAGGATTATCCAGTGTTTCTTCAGTATCATCGGGCCCACCTTCTGCAGCAAAAGGAAATTGCATAGATCAAGGAGACTTAAATATGCATTCACATTTCTTGTGACAAAAGGGCAAAGGGAAAAGAAAGGCCTAATTTGGGCCGAGACAACATTTGATGGTGTACGCAGAATGCACAAAAAGGGAAGTCCATTTCTTGAATTCTTCTGCATCCATCAGTACAAAATGCCAATTGAGAACAAATGAAACGCGCGCATCATGCAACAAGACCGAATAACAGACAGCAATTTTCAAGATGCATATAGCGATACAACATAACTATCTTGGGCATTTTGTCGAACAGGTGATGTGAGTGTTCCACTTTAATTTTCTGTAAAGGTAGGCGCAAACAAAAGAGAAGACCCACCATAGGATTCTAATAGGAGTGGAAAAGAGAAACCTAAAGGCACTATGTAGCAGAAAATTCTGAATCGAAGACCCGTCCAAGCAATTGAGTTTGCATTTCAAAGGTTTCAAAAGAAGACGAAAACCAGAATTCCCGGAGAGATTACCTTGCGTGCGTCCGCGAAGGAGCGTCCTGCGCGGGTTTTCCCAGCACCTAGTCGGCAAGACCTTCAGCAGCTAGAGCAGCGGAAGAAGAAGCTAGAGCAGAGGAAGAAGAAGCAAATGTAAAGGCGGCCGACTGAACGTCGAGCAAAATCGAAACCGGGGAGAGCAGATTTGATCTTCAAGAATTAATCTTGCGAGCTGATTCAGTTCAATAGGAGAGAATTTCAATTTTGCCCCACAAATGTATTTTGTACTACTAATTTTGTGAGCTTGTAACTTAGAATAGTTAGTCCGTTTCTTAATTATCACTTTCTTTTGAAATTATGGATAAATATAATAAATTATGGGAGAACGATGAGATGAGAGGGATGGAGAAGGCGGTTAGGCGGTGCCTTTATACGGGTGGCGAGGGAGAGAACATCAGTGGGGGGGGTGAAGGTGAAGCAGGACATAGGTAGATTTAGATTCAATAAGGGTTCAAAAGTTAATAACTGGGGAGGAATTACGGTGAGCCCGATTCCGAGGAGAACAGAGGATAACATCATCCCCGCCACGCTGGACAACAGCAACGACCGCCGTCCGATCTTATCGAGGAGAAACGTGGCGTCTAGGATGAAGATCGTCTTCGTGAATCCGATGACCATCGTTGCGAGCAGGCGGTCGGTGTCGGTTTTCAGACTGACTTTCTCGAATATGTCCAGTTCGTAGAGCACCACCGAATCGATACCGCTGGCTTGCTGGAAGAAATGTATTCCGACGGCGCAGATGAGGATGTGGCGGACGCCGGGGGTGGGGCGGAGGATAAGCTCCTGCCACACGCCCTCACCGTGGCTCTTTTTGGAGACCGTTACGACGTCGTCGTTACAGTGGTCGGGAATTCCAGCAACTTCTTTTATGTCGGCGAGTCTGAGCTTAGACTCCTCTACTGAGTCGGAAGTTTTATCGAGTACTCGTTTGGCGTCGCCGAGTCGGCCCTGCATGACGAGCCAACGCGACGATTCCGGCATGGCGAGGAGACAGATAGAGATGAAGATGGAGGGGAGGGCCCCGATTCCGAGCATGCATCGCCAACTTAAGTGAGCTAAGTTGTGGGGGAGCTTGGAGAAGCCGTAGTTTGAAACGTAGCCGATTAATATGCCTACACGAGAATAAATTAAAGGTAAGTATGACTAGATGAGGTTAAAAAAGTCGTGTTTAATTGAAACCATGATATTACACTTGTTGAATAATATTGTACCAAAACCATGAGATAATACGAAAGTAAGGTTTTATGGTTCACATGGTATGTCGTAGTGGTGAAGGTGGGGTGGCCGTCACCCAAAGGTCGTAGGTTCAATTTCCGATTGACACGCTTATGTGTCCGTCACCTTATGGTGGTTTAACTCTCATGTGTGGTTTGTATGCTATTGCGCATGAGCGAGGTTTGCTTACTGCCGCACGCAAAGGTAGCATTGCGGGTTCTAGTTATCAAAAAAAGGTTTTATGTATTGTTTTTATTAAAATATTCCTTAAAAACTAAAACCATGAAAATGGATAGGGTTTAATTTATTAAAAAATGTACTACTTTTATTGAATAATGTAGAATCATCTTTTTCTAGATAATAAAATGCAATCGTGTAATTTTATTGATGAAATAATAAGGTACATCACATATTATTTTTAATAATATTACACAAAATTGCAATCGTCTTTTTCTATTAATTAAAAAGCAATCGCGTCTGACAAAGTAACAAGGTTGAAAAATAAGGAGCATATAAACCTCACGTATGATTAAGAAAGACGGTAAGTATTTTGGTATTAACCTTATTATTGAAGAAAACAATTACTTTTTGAAATAAGTAATGAAGTTTCAAGTGAACCGCATGTTTTTTTTTCCTACAACTATCAACTATGTATAACAGCTGCAATAAAATTGTTGGATATGAGTCAGTAGATGATACTCAACTGTTCTATGGTTAAAAGAATATTGGGGGAAATCATAGTAGTACTATGGAATTGAAGATCCCAAAACCGAGCTGATATCAGTAGATTAGTGTGTCGTTAGGATTAGCTGATGTATAGGTTAGACTTGATGTAATAATTTATTATTTTGTCTAAGTCCTGTACGGGGTAGTTGTTGAACTGATCTTCTGCCGAAGATACTTTTCGGAACCCCATGTCATCAGTGTAATCGCTTGCGTTCTTCGTCAGCAGCTGTTCATTGACTCAATAGAAGACAGCGCATCAGCTGACCAGACCTCAGTAGAAGCCGCTATCAGCTGATGGTCATCAGTAGAAGAACTCATACAAGCCCAGTACCTTCGCAGTCGACCAGCTGACCCTCAGAAGTTTATTCTATCAATCAGACGACTCAGCCGAAGAAGACAGAGACTTATTTAGTCTACTGTACCCGACAGAAAGCGACCCAGCACTTAAGTGTTTTCGAAAAGTTCAGCAGAAGACATACGAGGTTGTTGAACGGTCAACTCTGACATTCTCACCAACCACAAACCTCGACCAATGAGAAGTCGACAACGCTTATCTGTTCTGCACAGTAAAGCGGCTCTCATGTACAGTGCATTAACTGCCCTGCTGCAACAAGTTCGACTTATGGCCGTTTTCTTTGGAAGCTTGTGACACGTGGCATCGTCGTCTCCAACGGACATATGCCATAGCTCACAACTATAAATAGAGAAGATTTTGAAGCTCCGCGCACGGAATTCACAAGGGAAATTACTCAAGCTCAAACGCTTTAGCACACTTAAAGATCATCCAGCGAAGAACTAGTTTTCATAGAACATTCTTTTAGTTCTTCTCTCTAGAGTTCATTGATTCCCTTCTTCTCTAGACTAAGCTCACTGTCATATCTATCGCTTAGATTCGAAGGAGTTCACTTTTAGTTAAAATTGTTCTTATTGTAAGAACTCCTTCTGGTTGGAGATTATAACCTCCCTTTCAAACTTAGGTTTGGATTGTAAAGTCGCTAAGGACTATAACTTAGAAGGGACTGTCCTGCGTACAGTATCCTTGCTGAGACTTGCTCAGATAAATCAACAAGTTCTCCTGCTCAGTTCAGGACCGTGGACGTAGGATTTTGATATCCGAACCACGTTAACTGCTTGTGTTATTTACTGTTTTATTGCATTGCATACAACTGACTTTCAAACCATCAGCTTGCATAAAACGTATTTAAAAGCGCACAGCCAAAAGACTTTAATTTGCGAAAACACGTTTTCAAAGAGAAGAACTCCGGGCCCCACACTTATCCGCACAACAGTCTCCGACTGAGTCTCTAAGTACTGACAATAGTCAGTAGGAGAGCTCAGCAGCTGACTCACTCTCTGACCCGTGATAGAAGGTATATTTGGCACTGTTCATCAGTTGCACTTAACAGCTTCAGCTGACCTTTGAAGGAATAATTAGGGTTAGAACGATACCTTCCTCCTTCGTATGTTGTCGTGGCTCCGATTGTTGCTCCTGTGTCAGATCTTCTGATCTGTGTCCCGGCCTATTTCTCCCTCTGGGTGGTCAGAGAACTGGAGAAAATAAAATTTACTGTCTCTAACTCACGCTAGGCGTGTGTTTTTATGAATGTGTGTCTATTCTGTTCTGAACAGAATACTAATATATATAGGCTTCAAAAGCCAATATAATATTAATATATTTGTAGCCCATTAATTTAATTATATTTCAATGGGCTTCCACATAATTAGCCCATAATATAATTAATTAATCCACTGGGCTACTAATATTTATCAATTAATTGGCCCAGCCAATTAATTCCAGATAAATAACATTATTAAATAATGTAAAAATACATTAATCCATTAATAATGAATTCTGAGAGACAATAAATTACTAGGCAACTAATTGGGCCAGATCAGGGATCCAATACAAGAAATAAAGCAGGGCCTCCAATTAATTAATTATCCATGCTCAGCCCAGAGCAAAATTAATTAATTAACACAGATTCATTCCACTAGAGAATCCATGCTGACTTACCCCTTTATCCCAATTTGAGCAAAGGCTTGTATTTTAGACTTAATCGATCTCCGTATTTAAGATAGAAATATCTGTTAATTAATTAAGCCCACTGACAGCTTAAATTAATTAACATCTTATATTCATGAGCAGTACCACTCGACCTTATTAACACACCTGAACTTAATCAACCGGCCGGGTTTAGTGTGCTAATCCTTTCGAGTTCCTCAGGGGATATTATCAACCCATTTTACTAGGATACGGATGCAAGATACAGACAACCAGCCTGAGCCACAAATAACTACTAACACCCAAGATACGTAGATCCGGTCGCTCATTGGACGTTCACCATAGTAGGTCAAAGTGATAGATAGCTAAATGCACTCAGCTGAAGTCTTACCAAGCTTAAGACCAGCTAAGTCACCGAGATCTTGGTTCTCCACTAATGTCAGTTAGGAGAACACATCTCACTGTGATCCGTCAATACACCACCTTAAGTGTACCAGTAAAGACAAACAGCTAAGACAAGCCACTTCTTATCTAAACTGCAGCTTAAACCGACAACTTATCCTTAAGTTGTCTCAGCTGTGATAACTGTTTATATCTTGTCAGTTCAACCAATTTGTGTTGTCTTCTGTGATACCCGACACACCACACAAATCTAACTTTCGTACAAGATAAAGGATAACATGTGCAAATAAATATATATTTATCAGATAGGAGAATAAATAGTGGTAGGGACAAAACACATTGTATACAAGCATAAAACCTGCTTCCAGTATACAAAATCCCAACAACCTTCACTGAGAAAAAGAAGCAGTACTCAGGTGTATTCACCCCCCCCCTCTACACCTGATATTCGTCTCCGGACCAACAATTGGTATCAGAGCTCACGGTGTTCAACTGATCACCGGTTCTGAAATACTGGTCCTCTCGAACTGATCCTGAAAACGTTTTCTTTGCACAAGCATCTCTTCATCTCATCCCTATACTCATTCAACATGTCTGATATGTCAGGTATTCGGATGGTGCCGATGTTTTCTGTTGAAAACTACACGGTATGGCGCGTGCGCATGGAGGCACACCTAACTTCACTCCACGACAGCATGGCGGATGTCCTTGAGTCAGAACCCATCATCCCCATGATCGACAGCGCTGTATTTGCTGCTGGAGGAGGCGCGGGAGCACAGACTGGTGCTAAGATCCCCAAAGACAAATCTGCCTTCACGCCTGAAGAGAAAAAGCTGCACAACCTTGACCGAGTGGAGCGAAACGCTATACTGACTACGCTCAGTGACTCACACCTCGGAAGGGTGCAAAACTGTAAGACGGCGAAAGAGCTATGGGATGCTCTGGCTGTACTGAGTCAGGGAACCCCACAGATTAAGGAGAACAAGCTCGAATTGGAGCTTCAGAAGTTCGACGCCCTTACAATGGAGCCTAATGAGACCATTGACGAGCTCAGTGTCAGATTCACAAACCAAGTCAATGTCATCAATGGGCTGGGGAGGATGTTCACTAATAAAGAGATGAACACCAAGATCTTACGAGCGTTACCAAGATAGAAGTGGCTTCCTTTTGCTACTTATTTACGACGTTCTGTTCTAAATGCTCTAACTCCTGATGTCATATTTTCAGAACTAAAGACGGAGGAATTCGAGCATAGCCTACCCCAAAGATGCTCCAGTGCTCCAGGTGACACCCAGATTGATCACGCCTTTAAGGCAACAGTCAGAAAATCTGGAAGCAAAAATACTTCTTCGAGCAAGGCAGTAGCTGCTGAAACAAAGACATCTGAAATATCTGCTGCTGACCAGCTCGCGCTGATGGCTCTCAAATACCAGAGAGAAAAGGAGAGAGTCAGAAAACTGAAGAAGTATCATAGAGACTCTCCCTCAGGTAAGAAAGATTATCATAAAAGGGAAGAATCTAATCCTTCTACTGAATGCAGGAAAACAGAGCATGATGCTGCTAGTCCTTCAAAGGACTCAGTCGAAAAAAGCAGCAGCAGAACTTCCACATGCTACAACTGCAAGAAGGAGGGACACTATCAGTACGATTGTCCCGAACTCTCAGCTGCTCAAAGAGCAGAACGGCAGGCCAGAAGAGAAAAATTTGCCAAACGAAGGCATGCCTACATAGCCGGAGAGATATCCGACAACTCAATTGAGGAGGATACCTTCATGTATTCTTTTGAAGACGAAGCCGCATTCGTCGCAGTTGAGGTTGTAGAAACAATTCCTGAAGAATCAGCCGAACACTGTTTGATGGCTGGAGAAGAGGCTGAGGTAAACTCTAAACTTAAGACAACCTCCTCTTCACACAGCGCACACGACACGTGTTCTGCTACAGATGATCCTCTAGATGTGGTACAAGCATATGATGAGCTGTTAGAGGAGCAGATTCAGCTGAGCAGAGAGTTCAGCAGAACAATTCAGGAACTTGAACAGGTAAAGGCTGAAAATCAGAGACTTTCTTCTGATTGTCAGGTCTCTACTGAGTTAGTGGATCTAGTTGTGAGACTCAAGGAAGAGATTAAATCTCTTATGACTAAGTCTCAGCTTCAAGAGACTCAGATCTCAGTTCTGACCAAGGACAATTCTGAGAAAGATACTGAAATAGCCCAGCTCAGTCAGAAGCTCTCAGACGTACAGAAAGACTATGATTCACTCAGAAGAAGTGACGAGGTCTGGAGAGGATTGATGACTGAACAGTACCTAGGAGCTAAGGAGAAGTTGGAAAATATGCTCAGAGCACAACGGCCAACTGCTGTGAAAGAAGGCCTTGGCTACACACACGAAGCTTCCACCTCCAAAAGCTCAGAATTGCTGGCTGATAGGTTCGTCAGAGGGAAAGTACAAGCTACTGTCACCACACCTCAGGCGAAGAACAAACAGAAAGTAATTGCACCTCAACCGAGCAACCACAAGAAGCAACTGACAAATGGTTCCAGCCCCAGGACACCTCGATCGAACTCAGGGGGAACCAAGAAGGTCAGATGGGCAGAACAGTACAGAGAACCACTATATGAGCACCCGGCTCAGTTCGGTTCGTACTACTATGAGCCCAGGGTCAGGAGAAGCGCTAAGACTCAGAAGAAGAAAGCTCCTGAACCCAAAATCATCAAGAAGTCAGTATCTCTAGGTCCTGTGGAGAGAAAAGCTGACAAGGTTCAGAAGAAGAAGTCTCAGACTTCTAAGGTTCCTAGGCAGATCTGGGTTCCGAAATCACCCACTAACCTGTAAGGACCCAACTGAACCAAAGGGTACCTAAAAATGCTTCTGTTTTGCAGGTGCATAAGGACCCGTGGATAGTGGACAGCGGTTGTTCAAGACATATGACATACCAGAAAAGCTTGCTGACCAACTACGTACAAGAAGATGGTCCCAGAATTGAATTCGGTGACAATTCAAAAGGCTATACAAGGGGATACGGAACGCTGAACATTGGGACTGCTTCAGTTCCAAGAGTAACATATGTTGAAGGACTTCAACATAATCTCCTTTCTGTTAGTCAATTCTGTGATAATCTTAACAGAGTTATCTTTGACGCTGGTTTCTGTGATGTTGTTGATAAATCTACAGGGAAAACAGTGTTATCAGGTTCGCGGAAGAAGAACATCTATGTTGCAAACCGGAAAACCGTGAACCCGAGGCTTGCTTGCTCGCACAGACTAAATCAAGTGACAAGTCAGGCTGGCTATGGCACAAGAGACTCAGCCACCTGAACTTCAAGACTATGAACAAGCTCGCAAAGAACTCTAAAGTCAGAGGACTGCCCAAAGAATTGTTTATCAAAGATAGAAATTGTGAAGCATGCTTGAAGGGAAAGCAGACAAAGAGCAGTAATCCACCTATTCCTTCACCTTCCACTGATGGAATCCTTCAGCTGCTGCACATGGACTTATTCGGGCCAGTCTCTTCAGTGACTATAAGAGGCAAGAAGTATGCCCTTGTCGTTATTGACGACTACTCAAGATATATGTGGATCATCTTCATCGCCAACAAATCTGATGTTCAAACTGAGTTGCCCAAACTGCTGAAGAAGCTCAGTGTGGAAAAGGACATCAAGATTCAAAGAATACGCTCAGACAGAGGAACAGAGTTTCTAAACTCAGTAGTTAAGGAGTATTGTGAGAAGGAGGGAATTCAGCACGAGACATCAGCTGCGCGCACCCCTCAGCAGAACGGACTTGCTGAACGTAAAAACAGAACACTCAAAGAAGCAGCAAGAACGCTCCTCGTAGATTCTGGACTACCCTCAAAATTCTGGGCTGATGCTACTGACACCGCCTGCTATACTCAGAATCGCTCACTACTCACTCAGCAACACATGAAGACACCATATGAATTATGGAAAGGGAGAATACCTTCTATATCTCATTTTCATATTTTCGGTTGTCCTTGCTTTATTTACAATAATGGGAAAGATCAGTTGAAGGTCTTTGATAGCAAATCTGATCAGGGAGTTTTCTTAGGATACTCTCGAGTCAGTAAAGCCTTCAGAGTCTTTAACTATCGGACTCTTTGCGTGGAGGAAAGCCCTCATGTTGTTTTTGATGAATTTGTTACTGAGAATAGGAAAGGAACAGAATCAAATACTGATGATGTCAGCAGCAAGCTACAGGATCTCGGACTGAATGATAAAGCTGAAAAGATCCAGCATTGTTGGGATGATGAGTCAGACGATGAAGAAATTCAGACTCAGCCAACAAGCAATGTAGCTGCCCTAGTTGATTCTCCCGAACAGAATCAACAACAGGTAACAACGGTCGATGAGGAAGCCCCTGTGGTAACTGAGACCTCTACTGAGAATATAAACTCAGGGGGAACGATTGATGTTCCTGAGCTAAATGCCCCTGAAACTGGAAACTCAGTTGATCCTAACCTTCTTACTGAATTGCTACAGTCATAGAACAGTACTACTGAAATGCCTAATACTCCTACTGACTGTGCAGAAGTAGTATCAGAAGAAGAAGCCCGACTCAGGCGTTCGTGGCTCGATGCACATTCTTCAGATCTTATCATTGGAGATCCTTCAGCAACTATAAGGACAAGATCAAGATTAAGTCAAGGCGAAAGCTCACTTTACTCTTGTTTTCTGTCTACAGATGAACCTCAATCGATAGAGGATGCACTTAAAGATGTTGATTGGGTCATTGCTATGCAAGAAGAGCTGAACTAGTTCGTCAGAAATGAAGTATGGGAGCTTGTTGACAGACCTAGACATCAGCACGTAATTGGTACTAAGTGGGTCTTCAAGAACAAGCAAGATGAAAACAACGTCAGTGTCAGAAATAAAGCTCGACTAGTTGCAAAAGGTTACAGTCAAACAGAAGGAATTAACTTTGATGAAATATTCGCTCCAGTCGCAAGATTGGAAGCCATTCGTCTTTTTCTAGCATACGCAACACATCAAGGATTCAAAGTATATCAGATGGATGTGAAGTCAGCTTTTCTGAACGGCGTATTGAAGGAAGAAATCTATGTGGAACAACCGCCTGGTTTTGTACAGGGACTTCAGGTTTACAGACTTAGGAAAGCTCTGTATGGGTTAAAACAAGCACCCAGGGCTTGGTACGATACCTTATCAGACTTTCTACTTCAGAAAGGTTTTCAGAAGGGGGCAGTAGATCGCACCCTATTCAGCATAAAGTCAAAAGATGACATTCTACTGGTGCAAATCTACGTGGACGACATCATTTTCGGCTGCAGAAACGAGACAATATGCCAGCAGTTCGAGAAGATGATGAAAGAGAAATTCGAGATGTCCATTATGGGAGAGATGAACTATTTCCTTGGTTTTCAAGTGAAGCAATCACCTGAGGGAATCTTCATCAATCAAGCCAAATACACTCGAGATATTCTCAAAAGATTCGGCTGCGACTCCAGCAAGCCAGTCAAGATCCCCATGAACACAAATTTTAAAATCGATCTAGACAAAGAGGGAGCTTCTGTTAACTCTACTGATTATAGAGCTATTATTGGTTCTTTATTATATTTAACAGCTAGCCGACCTGATATAACTTATGTTGTAGTTGTATGTGCAAGATTTCAGGCGAATCTCAAGCGAAGTCATTTAGACTCAGCAAAGAAGATTCTGCGATATCTAAGAGGAACACCCGACGCTGGGTTATGGTATCCTGCTGATGATAATCTACTACTAATAGGTTATTCTGATGCTGATTATGCAGGATGCAGGATAGATCGAAAATCAACTTCCGGAACGTGTCAGTTCCTAAGCAGCAAGTTGATATCTTGGTTATCAAAGAAACATCACTCAGTAGCAACGTCCACTACTGAAGCTGAATACATGGCTGCAGGAAGTTGCTGTGCCCAGATCCTTTGGCTTCGACAACAACTGAGAGATTATGGTATTATTCAGAATGAAGTGCCCATCTACTGCGACTCCACAAGTGCTATCGCTATAACTCAGAACCCAGTTCTTCATACGAGATGCAAGCACGTGGATATCCGACACCACTTCATTCGAGACCATGTCGAAAAGAAGGATATCACTATGGAGAAAATCCATACTGACAAGCAAAGGGCAGACATACTGACCAAGCCACTAGCTGAGAACAGGTTCAGAGAACTATCAGTTGAGCTAGGTCTACTGGATCCTACTGATATGCGTCAGTAGATGCCAACTACTGAGAATATCATTGACCAACACTGGTAACAATTGGTATCTGCATAAGGAATCAGTACGACAGGTCAGGAAACACTGTACAATGATTCAGTTGGGAGAATCATACTGTACACAACAAGGGGGAATATGGTCATCAGCACAACAACCATCCTCCTGATACATAACGGTAACCAGCTGATAAGTTCAGCTGAAGAGGTTTGCGTAATATTATACATATTTCTTTTAAGGCATGCTCGCATTTAATGCGTCAGTCGCTCACACTCAGTAGTTAATGTGCATTTATTTCTCACCATTTAATGAGTTTAAGGAAAGGTCAGTAGGACGCCTCTACTGAGTAATTAATGATGTCTGTGTTAAAGGCGGCTATAGTAATCATTCCTTTTATAACATTCAATCTTAGCCGTCCATAGCTTTTGAAAGATTAAAACTCAGCCGTTGATCTAAAACTCACGATCAACCAAATATATACAAAATCTTTCAACTTCTATCGATTCCTCACTTCTCGCCATTATCAAACCTTAAGAGCTTTTCTAGCGATTCAGTTGATTTTCTCAAACTCTCATATAACTGCATTGCCTGTGCATCTTTCAAGCTCTATTACTCGGTAATGTATTACAATCTGCTGATAACTACTAACTTACTCTATTTTCAAGTGCTAACAAGTTGTTTTGCAGATTTCAATGGCAGACGTACAGACACCTCAGAACATTGTGGAGATTATGACTATTCGTATTCAGTTCGAACCCACGATGGCCTTCCGGCAAGTGGATTTATCTTATTTGGAGCCTATGTTTGATGCCCTGGAGAGGTCAGGATTGGAGACTCTTGTGACCAAGCACCCTCGTGCTCATCTGCCAAGGCAAGTGGCGGAGGCTTATTATAACTAGAAATCGGTGGCTTCTGGTGGAGAAGAAGCGTCGTTCATATACAGCCGGGAAGTCGCTCCGAACTCGTGGAAGGAGACTCAGCACACTTTCAACATCGCCGAGGCTCTAGCTCTCGCATTCAACCTTCCTACCTCCGATATCTCTCCTGTTGGATACAAGGAAAGAGAGATAAATGATTATGTTTAGAAGTTCTGTGGACGCAGTGATGTGGCGTTCAAGACAGCTCTGCCGAGGAATCTACTGCTACCTCAGTACAGAGGTTTAGCTTATGTGGTATCTCACATTTTGACAAGCTCAGCTGGATCGTATGATCAACTGTCCAAACCAAGGATTCAGCTGATGATGGCTATCGACGATGGGATAGAGGTGAACTGGGCTGACTACTATACAACTCAGATGAAAGCCCATGCTCAGAAGTTCACCTCACTGCCTACTGGTGAGAGGAAACTGGCCAGTACCGGCAAGCTTCTATTCGGCACTAAGATGTCTGTGCTGATAGAAAGCGTGGTTCAGAGGAACTCAGCTTTTGAGGATTCCAAGCTATATGATACAAAGCTGAAAAAATTCAAGACAAAAGCAGCTACGGAAAAATCGATCGGCAAAGGGCCGCCGGAGCCGAAGAGAGCAGCTCATGCCCTGCCCGCTCATGCTGATGTACCGAAAAGGAGGAGGCTTAATAAGCCACGACCAGCTGAGGTCACTGTGGCTCAGCCATTGACGATAGTTGAGCAAGCTCCTCCTCCACCGCAAGATGAGCAAATCTTGGACTCAGATACAGGGATGGAAGGAGCAACCCTCAAAGATAAAGTCCAAGTAATTAGCTCAGAGGAGACCGAGTCGGACGCTGGGGAACCGACTGCGGAAGTTGCGACTGAGTGGTCCACTACTCAAACCACTCGTCTTCGTGCTACAGCTGAGATTCACAAAGATATACCTGAGATAGCTGAGCACGCGGACTTAGTCGAGATTGCCATCAGGGCAAGGGTGCAAATGCTACTGAGGTTCTTGAACTGGGACATTCTGATTGATTTTGCAAGAACTCAGTCACCCATTGAGTTACTGACAGAGGAGCAACACTTACAGGCAGAGATCGGTTTCGGGGAGCCAGCTGATTTGGCGTCCTTCGAGGATCTTAGAGCTGCTATGCTATATCTGCTTAGCCTGCGTGATGGAGCTCCTGTTGATAATGCTCTGCCTCCATCTCCTCCTGCTGATGAGGGTGATGATAATGATGATAAGGACCAGGAGATGGAAGGCACACCCAAGGATGCAGAACTGGGAGGCTCTGCTGAGGGTCAAACTCCCCGTGAGAAGAGCCAATCACCACCACCTGCTACATCTGGTGAGGCTCAGGGCGCTCCGAAGTACAGTAGGGAGCAGCTCCTCACGTTTTCTGAGCAGAGGCTCGGAACCAGCTCTTATCAGATACAACCAATCGGTTCCGTGTCCTCCAAGTCTGTAAATAAGGCGATCAGACGCCAGGGCGAAAAGAACAGACTTCTCGCCAAAGATGTGCATATTAAATGGGAGAAGTATACAAAGGCGAAGAATGAAAGCCTCGACAGACTGGCCGCCGGCATCTCTACTCCTAAAGAGGCTCCTCCTCAGCCTGATTTCAAAGAGATGATCGAGCAGGCGTTGATTGCTCAGAAGGCAGATCTTTCGGCCCAGAGTTAGCAGATGCTCCAAGCTCAACACAAGTCATTTACTGAGCAGCTGACTCAGTCTCTGCAAACTGTCCAGGCTCAGATAGATGAGCGGAACAAAGTAGCCACCACCAGCCTTGCTACTGCTCTGAAGCAACAAGCTGAGGCACTGGCAGTTATTCAGAAAGAGATGAAAGAGTCCCATGATCAGGCTCTGCTGAAGCTCCGTCAGGAGTCAGCCGCTCAACTGAAACAATCTAGAGCTGATCAGGTGGATGATTGGGAGAATTACTGCGATCTTGTTAAAGACTTTGATGCCACAGTCTCTCAGATCAAGGACTCAGTGCACAAGTTGGAGAAAGACGTAACAGCTATCCGCACTTCCCTGGCAAATATTGCTGATGCCAAAAAGGGGGAAGGTATAGTAAAAGATGAACCTCAAACGGATACAGCTGAGGTATAGATTATTGAGGGACGAGTCCGGGAGGAAGGACCCTCCACAGCGGAAGAGCCCTCAGCCGTAGAGATTCAGGGGGAAAAGGCTCCGGAGGCAGGACCCTCTAGTACTCAGGATAAGAATACATCTGAGGTCCTCCTCCTTGAATTCCCTTTACAGCCTACTCCTATCTCTTCTTCTGCTGCACATATTGAAGAGGTTGCTAAGTTTCTGGAAGAGACAGCAGAAGATGAAGAATCTGAACAATTGCCGCAGCAAAGGCCGGGGAAGGAGACAGCCACTGAATCTACTCCTCCTTCCTCCCCGGTCAAGAAATTCAAATCAAAGGCGGAACAAGAGGCATTTGACCTCAAGATTGCCCAACAGCTGCAAGATCAGCTTGATCATGAGCGGAAACTTGAAGAGGCAGCAGAGGCAGCTAAAAAGCCTAAGGGCAAAGCTGTCAGGGGCAGAGGAAAGAAGAAGATTGGTTCAGTCGAAGAGCAGAAGAAGAAAGCCCAAGAAGCATTTGCTAAGGCTCTTCCGACTGAGATCCAAGCTACTGCTCAGAGTCTTCACTCATCTACTCTTACACCTGAGCAGATAGCGGAGGATCAGGCAACGTGGGAGGTGACGCTGCAAGGATTGAGGTCAAGGCATGGAGATGCCAGAGCAGCCGCACTCCGGGAGAAGAAAACGATGGCTGACTTGGCCTTAATGCACAAGCTATCTCTCAAGCCAGCAGCTGATCCTAGGAGACAGATCCCGAGAGGATCCAAATTTGTTAGAGGCCCATATGTTAAGAAGCCTCCTGTGCTTCATGTGGATAAATGGGTGCCTGCTGACATGAATGAGCATGGGAAGAGATGGAGAATTTCATCAAGGCTTACTATGTATGGCGCATATACCCACTGGATTGCCCAGTCGATCAACTTTTTGATGAGCTAGTGACGAGATTTGATTTCACTTTCCGAGATCGACTGAGGGAGATTATGGAACCACAGAACATACCCTTCCTTGGACTGTTGCCAAACTATCCAGATCAGTACGAGGAGATCCAGGCGATCCGTGCCAGAGTTTACAAGTATTATTATCTGGACCCTCCTGCTGAGAGATCTGCTGATTTCAAGAAGAAGACTCAGCGTTTTAGGCAGCAGCAGTGATCTCGTTTTGATATTATTTTGTAATAGCTGTGGGGACTTGTACTCTCATGATCTATTTATAGCAGTTCCTATTGCTTGCTAGACAATCACTCATTGTCTTTCAGCTTCTCGCTTTTTGTTTTTCACGACTGATCACTAAGTGATCTGACACACACTCACAATCAGTTTCTTTGATTTTTCCTATCTCTCGCCTGCTGAAGTTTCATTATTCTTATCAGTTTTTCCTCAGATGTTTTAGGGGGAAATTGTTGTCAGTAGGTCAGTATCTTTTATAGATGTTAGAGTTTAGAGGTTTTGGCATCATCAATTAGGGGGAAATTATTGGATATGAGTCAGTAGATGATACTCAGCTGTTCTATGGTTAAAAGAATATTGACCATTTGGTGAACTTTGGCAAGCTATTGACCATTTGGGGAAATTATTGGATATGAGTCAGTAGATGATACTCAGCTGTTCTTTGGCAAGCTATTGACCATTTGGTGAACTTATCACTCTATTAAATTTAATTAATGTTCAAAAGTTCAACATCACTACAGTACTTTAGAAAAGACTGCAGTTAAACCTTCACAAGAAAGCGAAAATATATTTGAAACATGTGTAACCAATCTACGATGAATTCAAAAACAAGAAACGGGGTGGAAATAATGGAACACGAGAGAATTTAACAGTGAGCCAATGGCCACCAAAGCCCGGAATCTTGAATCAGACTCCACCGGTTCCCCTTCTGCCATCTACAGGAGATAAAGATGCACAGCGAAATATTAGTTATATCCACAAAATTTTAGAATGCACCAGCTAAACATACTATGATGAAAGCACTTAAGAGAAAGGGAAAACCAGCAACCCTCTAGTGCTGCGGAAAGAACTTGAGGCTGGCCTTCCTCATCCTTCTTCTCAATCAAAAGAACAGCGTAACTGCAGATATCAATGGGTATCAACTCAAACCCATTTACTAAGAGTAAAGAGATGGACCACACCCCCAGCCTTTAGTACAGTTCAGCTATGGGTCTATGGTTTGCAAATTTACTTGCACAGATCTTATATTATAGATGGCTGTGAGAAATCTTAATAAATTCTCAATATGTCACAAATATAGGATAACATATGAGTGAACATGAATTTTAGGAGGCAGTTTGAATGAAATGTTTTTTTTAAGAAAATGATAAGGAATTTCTTTGCGCAGAAACAGTATTACCATAAAGCAGATTTTAAAGGATATTAAGCAAAACTGGACAATTAAGGGCCACCAGAAACTGATTTAAGATAAACAACACACTTAGTACTCACATTTTGGAATAATAATTTAGAGACGAATGGTTTTAAAGTTAAATAACAATTATTTTCCTAATAATTGAGATACTTACTTGAAAAGCTCAATATTTCTTCTCATTTGATGTAAGAGAATTAGGCACAGATAAAGACTAAATGGAGTTTAATCTCACTCATTAAACATGCCACTTACTTGAGAATCAAGGTTGCGTAGGAGATCTGAACATTCTTATTTGACAATGAGCAACAACTTGAGAAGGAATCAAGAATCTAAAAGATCCAAAATAAATAAGTAAATCCTCCTATGCAGATATCATACTAGAAAAAAGGATCAAAATAAAATGTTCTCTGATTGAAGGAAAATATGTCAAACACGAAAAAGGCTGATTTCTGTCTAAATTCTCACTTGAACTTCGGATATACTAACAGATGTTTAGCTCAGCACGATTATTTAATAACCATTCGTGGAAACATGAGTTTTTGAAAAGATTAGTAAGCGTGAGGAGGCTTGTAAGCGGATTGGCAAGGAAGTGGAGAACTTCTTTGTCACTTTCTTGATCAACTCAATGATTACATCTGATTGCAAAAAATTAAAGAATAAGGTAGCAATAAATGAATAATAAAACTAAGACTTAGAGGTATATCATAGGGAAGCAAGAAAAAAGAAAATAATATCAAGGCATTGCTGCATTCATCAAAAGCAGGAATCCGTCCTGGGAGCAAATGGCACATCTTCATCATATAAAAGTTAAATGGAAATTTGCAGATCCAGAGCAAAGAAAAACTCATTCGATACCATGTTCCTCCTTGACGTACTGCAGAAGCCTCACCGCTCCATATGGATGCTGCACAACCATCCTTACTACATCAATAACTGCAGCAATGGCTTCCACATAAGTAAAATATGAAAATAATCTACTGGCCCAGGGAAGTTTCGTTTCATTGGAAACAAGGTTTAGTACTTTAACAGAGTTTCGGCACTTGTATTACAAATCTAATTACTTCCCATGAAACACAACTAAGCGGTACTCCTTTGAGAAGTCAATAATTCCACAGTGGCACCATATAACAAGAGGAAACAATTATTAGAATGTGAAGCAAACAGCTTACCGGTTCAGACAGCAGGGAATTGTTAAACTCGTGCACGTTTTCAAGGATTACATCGATTGAGTGGTGTCAAATGCAAGCATCCCTCTCTGCCAAAAAACAAGTATAAGTAACACTAGAGAATGGAACCAGCACTCAGTAGAATCATATAGCCTTGTACACAAACTCTCCCAAACTCCCTGCTCATTACCAGTTCCCACAATCCACCAAGTATGTTTCAATCTTACTAGTTTTTTAGTTATCAATCAACCCAATTTCAATCCTTCAGACTGGAGCCGTAAAGTGTAGCTTTATTAAGTAACATATAGACTTGAATGCTTCGATTGTAAGGAGCTGTAGTTTTCAATTACACAGCATCATTCATGTAAAGATTCAAAGCCTTTCTGATGTAAAAAGATCCTACATGATATTAAAACCTAAGTATATGAAACTGCTTCGTCACATGAGACATGTACATTTCTACAAAATGGGAACAAGTACGATGTGCACGTTTTTTCGGATCCTACTTCTTCCCTTGCATGTAAAGATGATATGATGGTTACTCTGTTAGTGGTCAATGTAATGGATTATTATATTTTGACAAATTTAGAGAGTCATTTGCAACCCAACCAATCACCAATTCAAATTTCTTCCTCCGCATCGAATGAAAATATGTCCAAGTATGACTAATTTCGAGGCGAATGATTTTGGATACGATCATATCTTTGATGACTACAAGATTATCAGAAGTTTCTCGCATTGGTACCACGATGGTCGTTCAAAGTTTGTGGCCGAGTTATTTGCCCTTAAAAAGAATTATTGGAAAGAGATTGAGTGTCCTGAATATGCTTTGATAATTTTGCGCATGCTAGAGAGAGTTATTACTGGGGAGCAACGACCGTTCATAGCGAAAACGTCATATTATCATTCAACTTTGCAAGTGAAAGCTTCTCTGAATTATCTTTCCCAACTAGTAAGATACATAAACGTAACAAATTCCAAAATTTGGTTGACTTTGATGATAAGTTAGCAGGTGTACTAGAAGAAACACGAATTATTCTTTGTTGAAGTAAAGACCAATGCTCAGTTGAATCAGTTATGGATTTATAATTTGGTGCTTAGTTGAATCAGTTATGGATTTATAATTTGGGAACTGGGGTGTTGAAGTCACTGGAGATATGATTATCCTGCAAAGATGAATGTTTTCCCCTACATTGAGAGCAACTATCGCCTCTCAGATGAAAAACCAATGGATGGGTATGATTTTTTTTTCTATATAAGTTAATTTTCTTATTTATTTTGCAAATATTGAAATGTGCATGATTCGAAAAGTTTCAATATATATATATATATATATATATATATATATATATATATATATTTTAATATAAATGATAATGATCATATATGGATGTTAAACCATCTTATGATCTTTGTTATAAAGCTTCTTGGATAACATGTGTTATGTTAGTCCATTTTATTTTCAATCAATTTGTTTATGATGATCCATCTCTCGAATTTGCTATTGCAGAAACTATATTGATTTTCAGGATCTTTTGATGACGAGCCTTGGCCGACTTGATAATACGTGGATGAAGGTGTGTTTCTCCACCCAAATTTTATAGTGTGTGGATGAAGGTGTATTTATATATGTTTTCCAATGCAGTGTCTGATCCTCCTTTAAATGTGTGCATGTGATATGACAAGAATGGATTTCTTCTTACTGACTTTCAAGTCCATCTCTTATTTGATTTAGAAGTAATACGTGGGATTTTGATTGAAATTGTCTTTTATTTGATTTAGAAGTAATATGTCGTAGGACTTTGATTGAAATTGTGGTTGGTGCAGGGTGGATTGAGAGATGGTTAAGGAGGTTCTGTTATATTTGGGCAACTTGGGATTGAATATTAGAGTAAATTATTAGACTTACTACAGAACTTGATTGAAACACTTGATTGTTCATACTTTTTGTTGTGTTCTTTTAACTATTTAGTTTCTTTCTTTTTTTGATCTTCTGGGTTGTTTTCTTTTTTGTTTACTGATTTATGTCTATCTATTTAGGAAAATAATAATAGGAAAATAATAAAATGCTATATATTAAAATTATATTTAATTAATTCATTGTACAACTAAGATTTAAAAATGTGTGCTATCATTGAAATAAAAGTCAAATTTTTATGGAATTTCTCTTTTCATAAAGATTTAGATTCAACAAAACATGCCCAAAATAAAATATTATCCACCCCATTCTACTGTCCAAGGCACCAAGTCTAAATTTCAGGCAAAATAACTCTAGAACACTTCGTCTTCGTCTTCGTCTCCGTCTCGCCCGTACCTAGTCGTTCCGCAACTACATGTTACAAAGGCAAGGAGCAGTGACTTGCAACCATGTTTTACCAGAAATGGAATTATAATTTGGTCAAGTGGGAAGAAAATAATTACCAGGACATGATGAATCAACTCTGTTTTGCTACCAGTTCTATGTCAGCTCCAATTTCAGCAATCTTGGCTTCCTTAGATGCCTTTGCAGTCTTGGCAATACTTAAAACATCGAAATCCAAAGCAACTCTTCTCACTAGGCCTTCAAGCATCTGGCAGTTACATTATGTTAAGAAATTATTCAACTCTTTTTAATTGAGTTAACATAGATGACTTTTGTTTGTTTCATACTTTGGCAAGCTATTGACCATTTGGTGAGCTTATCATTCTATTATATTAAATTAATGTTCAAAAGTTCAACATCACTACGGTACTTTAGAAAAGACTGTGCAGTTAAACCTTCACAAGAAAGTGAAAATATATTCGAAACATGTGGAACCAATCTATGATGAATTCAATAACAAGAAACAGGGTGGAAATAATGAAACATGAGAATTTTACCAGTGAGCCAATGGCCACCAAAGCCCGGAATCTTGAATCAGACTCACACCGTTTCCCCTTCTGCCATCTACAGTAGATAAAGATGCACAGTGAAAAAATTAGTTACATCCACAAAATTTTAGACTGCACCAGCTAAACATACTATGATGAAAGTGCTTAATAGAAAGGGAAAACCAGCAAAAAAAGGATACCTCTAGTGCTGCCGAAAGAACTTGAGACTGGCCTTCCTCATCCTTCTTCTCAATCAAAAGAACAGCATAACTGCAGATATCAATGGGTATCAACTCAAACCCATCTACCAAGAGTAAAGAGATGGACCATACCCCAAGCCTTTAGTACAGTTCAGCTATGGGTCTATGGTTTGCAAATTTACTTGCACAGATCTTATATTATAGATGGCTGTGAGGAATCTTAATAAATTCTTAAATATGGGATCACATATGAGTGAACATGAATTTTAGGAGGCAGTTTGAATGAAATGTTTTTAAGAAAATGATAAGGAATTTCTTTGCGCTGAAAGAGTATTACCATAAAGCAGATTTTAAAGGATATTAAGCAAAACTGGACCATTAAGGGCCACCAGAAACTGATTTAAGATAAACAACACACTTAGTACTCACATTATGGAATAATAGTTTAAAGACGAATGATTTTAAAGTTGAGCAACAATTATTTGCCTTATAATTGAGATACTTACTTGAAAAGCTCAATATTTCCTCTCATTTGATGCAAGAGAATTAGGCACAGATAAAGGTCTAAATGGAGTTTAATCTCACTCATAAAACCTGCCACTTACTTGAGAATCAAGGTTGTGTAGGAGATCTGAACTTTCTTATTTGACGATGAGCAACAACTTGAGAAGGAATCAAGAATCTAAAACATCCAAAATAAATAAGTAAATCCTCCTATGCAGATATCATACTAGAAAAAAGGATCATAATAAAATGTTCTCTGATTGAAGGAAAATATGTCAAACACGAAAAGGTCGTTTTTCGTCTAAATTCTCACTTGAACTTCGGATATATTAACAGATACTTACCTCAGCACGATTACTTAATAACCATTCGTGGAAACATGTGTTTTTGAAAAGATTAGTAACTGTGCGGAGGCTTGTAAGCAGATTCGCGGGAAGTGGAGAACTTGCTGTCACTTTCTTGATCAACTCAATGATTACATCTGATTGCAAAAAATTAAAGAATAAGGTAGCAATAAATGAATAATAAAACTAAGACTTAGAGGTATATCATGAGGGAAGCAAGGAAAAAGAAGAAGATAATATTAAGGCATTGCTGCATTCATCAAAAACAGGAATCTGTTTGGGGACATCTCCATCAAATAAAAGTTAAATGGAAAATTGCAGGTCCAGAGCAAAGAAAAACTCATTAGATACCATGTTCCTCCTTGACGTACTGCAGAAGCCTCACCGCTCCATCTGGATGCAACACAACCATCCTTGCTACATCAATAACTGCAACAATGGATTCCTATATTAGTAAATATGAAAATAATCTACTGTTTCAGTGAAGTTTCGTCTCATTGGGAACAAGGTCTAGTACTTTAACAGAGTTTCGGCACTTGTAATACAAATCTAATTACCTCCCATGAAACACAACGGAGCGGTGCTCCTTGAGAAGTCAATAAACCACTACCATGTTTCACAAAATATAAACATCAGATTCTCTAAATTATTATAATAGCCGGGAAAAGCAAGGCTTGCTCTTTATTTTATCTTTTCAAATTAGCACCTGAATTAAAGTATAGCATCTTCATCATTAAATTGAGCTTGAACATGATATGCCTGCCTAGTTTAACCCGCTAGTCCGTTTAAAAAGATTTCATAATTTCTATTAATTGAGCTTCACGAACTTGTGGCGAAACTAAGTCACCCTGAGCCAACATCAGCTGCCCGCCTGCCCAAGCTAAATGCGTTGTCGACCTAAATCATCCTCATGAGAAACAGATTAAACAATACTCTATCATGCAATATTATCAATTGCATGTTAGCATGACTTCCTGAGTGCATTAAAATCCTGCAAACATTTACAGAGGGTGAAATAGTGAAGATGTATCGTGCTATCATGTTATATATTTCTGCAGATAATAAGTACCCTTAAAACTATAAGCTTATGTGCATATGCATACGTCCCCACACATGCACACAAAGAGTTGAGCATATGCAAGTAGATACTGCCAAAATTATAGATCAAGAGATAATTACCAGGAAATAGCACAGCAACAGGCCATGTTTTCAGAACTTTCAGCATCAATGCAACATCAACATCTGAGAATCGACTGCTATGGTAGTGTGATGAGTCTTTCACAATCTTAACAATGGCATTAAATCTTGACATATCACCGTCATTCAGAGACAAATGTTTTTTATCCTACAGGAAAAACAAGTAAGAGTGCAGTGACAAGTAAGACTGACAAGCCTAGAACAAGCTGACATGAAAAGGTGAAAGCAGAAATTTTCAACAAGTGAACTAACACATATTGCAAATGTATAATTCCACAGTGGCACCACATAACAAGAGGAAAAAATGATCAGAATCTGAAGCAAACAGCTTACCGGTTCAGACAGCAGAGAATTGTTAAACTCGTGCACCTTTTTATGATTCCATCAAACTGAGCGGTGTCAAATGCAAGCATCCTTCTCTGCCAAAAAACAAGTATAAGTAACACTAGAGAATGGAACCAGCACTCAGTAGAATCATATAGCCTTGTACACAAACTCCCCCAAATTCCCTGCTCATTCCCAGTTCCCACAATCCATCAAGTATGTTTCAATCTTACTAGTTTAAGTTATCAATCACTCCAATGTCAATCCTTCAGATTGGAGCCGTAAAGTGTAGTTTTATTAAGTACTCCCTCCGTCCCGCTATTTATGGCTCACTTTCCCGAAAGGGGTGTCCCATTATTTGTGCCCACTTTCCTAATTTGGTAAAAAATTACTCCTACTCTATCATTTCTCTTTCCTACTTTATTACATTCTCTTTCCTACTTTATCATCTTTCTCTCATACTCTCTCATTATCTTACTCATCTTCTCTCTCATACTTTATTATCTACTCTCTCTCTCATACTTTATCATTTACTCTCTTAATTCCCGTGCCGAAATCAATTGAGCCACAAATAATGGGACGGAGGGAGTAACATATAAACTTGAATGCTTTAATTGTAAGGAGCTGTACAATAACACAACGTCATTCATGTAAAGATTCAAAGCCTTTCTGACTACATGATATTAAAAACCTAAGTATATGAAATTGCTTGGTCAGGTGAGACATATGTACATTTCTACAAAAGAGGAACAATTACGATGTGCACTTTTTCTTTTTTTCTTTTTTTATATCAAGTTTCTTACTGACAATTTTTACCAAAAAAAAAGGAGAAAAAGAAAATTGTGGACCCTCTACCTACAGCCTAGAACTAAACTAGGTGGCAAAGCAAAAAATGATCAAAGTTGCAAGATTACTTTTGGAATGTGCTTGTAAGAAGGCTTCGACGAAGACGAACCTGCATTTACAAAATCATCTATCAAACTCTTGCTCTAATAATCACAATAAATGAGAGAAAATAATGCAAAGTCGAGACCTGGAAGTTTTGATGGTGCTCCAGGTACATACGCATTGGCTGTCACATTAAAAGTTTAAAACAGAACATAAATGGTAAGACTGAACAGCACATAAAAACCTGCATTTAAATAATTAATATTTGGCCTTACATCCAGTATAAGGGTCCTGAAACAATGGATCTGGAGTGAAATCTTTTTGCCCTGTGTTTTGCAGAATAAATTCTACTATCTGTTGCCGGTAAGAAAGGGGTAAATTTTCATTCAGTAGCCACTTATCAGCCACATCATAGGGATTTTCTGTAAGGAAAATATATGATTAAGTACCTCCACCACAATAGTTTACAGCTCAAAGGAAATAAATAAAAGCCATAAACACGAAACTACAATAAACACGCCATACTTACAATACAAGCATAATTTGAAGAATTCTCATGTACTTCATAAAAACTTTTTAAGTTTTCAACAAGAGCATACCCGAGCGATTGTACGGCAATTTACGTATAGGCTCACCATCTCCAATGTCAACATCAAAAACTGAACAATATGCAAGGCAACTTGTCTTTAGAAAAGAATACAAACAAATGGGATACACAGGCGACTAGAGTAGAAAACACAATGCTAACCATGGTCATACTGAACACCATTGAGCACAGAATGCTTCACATTATCATCAGGTCCATCAACAACTTCACCAATCTAGATGTGAATTGAAGATTAAGAACAAAAGAGCAAATTTGAAGGAGAAAACCAGATAATTAACCAAATAAAAATTTAATAAGCTAATTGACCATAGATAGAAACTTCCCACGAGAAATTCTAGAGATGTACAAATCCTAGTCTAATTTAATCATATACGAAAAGTAAAGAACAAATCAAATAGATATAAACCAGAAAGGACGAAACTAACAAAACTGAAGAAACTCACTGCAAGCCAAGTATGGAATATATGTTACTACCTTATCCCACTTCTGTTCTCTCATATTCCATACATAGGCCACACCATTATCTCCTTCTCGAACCACCTTTGTCTGTCCATCACTACTTCCTGATCATTCACATTTGGAACAGTGCCAAGCTTCATGGTCATATTCAAGAATTGAGACGGATAATAAGCTTCAAACAGGAACACTCAGAAGTAGTGATGTAGACCATACCTGGAGTCTTCAATGCGTCTAGACCTGGTAAGTCTTCCAATTTTAGACCTCCAACTCTCTTCCTAGTACATAAAAAATCATCAGACAATGTAAGTAAGATGTTTCCAAGGGGCTCAATAAGCGATTCAGTAAATTGCTAAACGTCTACAGTTTACCATCTATTAGAAAACTCAGGCTAGCAAGTTGAAAATAAATTTACAGGAAAAAAAAACGTCTGTCGTGCAAGACAAGATGAAGAGATAATATGACACCATCTTTTCTCTGATTAAATTTCACAATATAGCAGGAAAACCATCACTATCACCGAAGCAAAACGTAATATTTATCATTGGCATTAATAAATACAATCAACTTCTACAAGACCAAATTTTGAATAATGGAATCAATTATAATACGGTGTAAATAGGGGACGTACATCCATGCAGCCAAAAAAGAGAGAAGGTCTATGTAAAATATTAAGCTCCAACATGTCCCTCCAAAAAACTCATTAAAAATTTCTCCAGTTTTGGAACTCCATATTGCTACTTCTGAATGATTTTTCACCATATTCAAAATCTCTCTCATTCCATCAAAAGGCACCAACAGAGTGCATAGAGAATTGATTTCCCAAATGATGTGCAATATATTGCTAGTATTACGAGTTTAAAACCCAAATAAGAGAAGATAGACTTCCACCTTAACTTAGTATAGCCACCAGAAACTACTTGGTTCCTTCAAAACTCTACTCCAGAGATGGTAACTAAGAAGCAGCATAAAAATATGTAATACGCGACCTCCAAGTGCCCTCTTACGCAACACATTAGAATAGAAAATCAATACCTGCTGATCTTGTATTGAGAAATTTGAGAAGCAAATGAGTCTAATTCTACAGTGTCAGCAATCCTTTCATGATCCGTGGTCCAGAGACGTATAATGCCATCTGAACAAGCAGTCACAACGTCACCATTTTCCAAGAATTTAGCATCCCAAATGCAGCCAGGATGTTCTAAGCTCTGCACACAAACCCCATCTGCAATGAAACATGATTTTAATACTAATTGGAGCAGGCATAAATAGAGAAGAGAAAATAGTATAAACATTCTTTATTTAAGTCAGCACACACACACAAAAAGAAGGAAAAGGATGAAAGGAAAAAACAAGACAAAAAGTAACCTTTCCATATTTTTGCTGAACAATCCTAGCTACCACTCACTATGAGGCCAGACGCATGAGCATCCACTGAATAAACAATGGACATGTGACCAACCATCAACATTAGAAGTTCCCCACTGAGTGCCCATAGCCTAATAGAACTGCCATATAGAAACCAAAAGAATCGGGAAGGACGAGAATGAGAGAAGAAAAAAAATAGGATAAAAGACAAGAAAAGGAATTTTGGGCAATCCAAGCATAGCAACATTCAAATTAGAACTACAAAGTAAGAAAATGAAAGCAATCCAAAAGATAGTAGCGAGCAATGGGAAATAGGGATCTCAAGGAAAGACCAAGTAAACAAGGCTAGTATCGACATATCAGAAGCCCTTTCACGGTTGCACCAAGAAAATTATTTTCAATAAAAATTAAATAAATGAAAAGCTAATAAATATTATTATTATGGAGATTAACTTGCAAAATACATTTAACGACTCTGTTATCCTATTAAACATGTTCTCTTGTATGCAAATGTGTCTCACATAAATATAAATATGTGAGGCAGGCAATCAGTTCATGGAACTAGACGGGCATTAACTTCACTTATGATTTTTCACCGGCGTCACATGAAATATCCATTAAATTAAACTGCAGATATAATGGCAATGAAACTTGTGTCATGAATCATCATTAAAGTAGCTCATGTTAGCACGTCTATTAGGGAAACAAAAATCTTACCCATCGTGAGATGCGGAAAGGATTCCTAAATTTGGCATTATAGCCACTCCTCGAACAGTATCTGCAAAACAGAAATACGGAGGTGTGGACAGATCAGAAATAGTTGGTGGGAAAGAACCTAAATGGTTAAATTAACATATTTAATGAAGACGATTCCTCATTTCAATTTAATAACTCCCAAAAATCAAGATAATGGTCTAAGTTCTAGCAGTGAGTCCAAAAGGTCTCTTCTCTAAAGGTCACAAATTAGCAATGGACGAATCACCAATTGACTAGTTCAGTAGTTCATAACTAAGTCCTAGTTCCATTGAGCTATATGATTTTACTGTACAGTGCACAATTGTCCTTTTGTAAGAGCTTCATGTTTGTAAAAGCATACAATTACACCATAAATGCATAGGCTACAAGTGCTTAACAAGAGTGACAGTAAGAACCGAGGAAACATAATCTACCATCTAAAGCAAGAAAGTATAATTGTCACACAGCAATATCCAAAATGAGATCAATATTTAAAATCTTATTTTAAGATGCACATGTGCATCACATTTTCTGAGTAACAAGTATATCAATATGACCCGGAACTTAATCAATCTAAAAAGTAGGGGGAGAGTGCGAGGGGAGAAGGGTCATAGAAGTAAAAACCTGTATGTCCTTAAAAAGTATGGATACAAGACTTCCCTTTCCAGACCTTCAAGGTCATGTCACTTGAGCCTGCATTAACCATCAAAACTGATTGTAGTCAACTAATGATATAAATATCTACCAAAGGGTCATCAACCTCAAGCTGAAATAATATCCGCTGAGAATATAGATGCCAAATATTTGGGCACCACATTTTCTTTTATCAAGAATAGAACCAAAAACTAGCTACATAGAATGAAAAACTGAGAGCTAAGATTGTATTCTTTTTATAAAAAATATTATCAGGTTAAAAACACTCAGTAATAAACTGCACTACTGAACCATGTGTCAATTCGTGGTGGAAGGCAATCAAGATAAATGGTTAAAGTTAAGGACAGATAATGATACATGAAAAATTGAATTAAGATATTACCTGTAATGAGCTCGCCAGAGGGAAACGTAATAACTGATTGAATTGCTGTCTTATGAGCTTCCCATTCCTCAAATTGTTGGCCTCCCCTCCAGCGTCTCAATGTACTAAACCAGAGCAACCACATCAGCTCTGTTAGAAGTGTAACAAGTAATAAAGGTCTTTCAAACGCAATGTGCCATTAACTTGCATACCAATCTACAGATGATGACACGACATCAGAACCATCCAACGCAATGCCTGTAACTTGCAATTTATGACCCTTCAGGATCTGAACTTTCTCTCCTGTGGCCAAGTTCCAGACAAGAATCAAAGTGTCCATCCCTCCAGATATGACTCCACCCTCTGGAAACTCCTCATTCGGAGGGATCCAAGCCAATGGACCTACAAAACTAGTGTGCCCTAACAATATCTTTGACAAGGTAAAATCACGCTTTTCTGATCCATCTAAGGTCCAAAACCTAACAGTTTTGTCCCTTGAAGAAGTCGCTATACCAGTATTGCCACATATGCATATACCTCGAGCCTAAAGATAATGAAGTCAAGAAAGCACGTCAACAAGCAGAACCAAATCACTTATACTCGTTATGAGATCAACCTAATAAGTTCAGATAAGAACTACATCATACAATTAAAATATAAAAAAATGCATACTCATACAATATTAGTACCATTAGTAGATAGATTGAGACAAACAACGCAACAACCCTCTAATTCTGTTTTCGAAACTAATACACCACCAAGAAAGAGATCCAGCGTACTAACTGAATCAACTGGTCATCAGAAAGGAAACAGCATAATGAATCCGAGTTTGTGAGGTTTTTCTCGATCTATGAACTTAAAAGGCACAACATTTGCACCCACAGTGTGACTCAAGAAAAGAACTTATCAAAATATCTATATTAAATTATCAAGAAACTAATACACATTATACAATTCACAAAGCAGGGAGATAATGCATTGTCGTCGTGGCCGCGCAGTTGACACCTCAATTGATACTCTTTGAAGTCGATATCAATCGAATTTGAAGTCATTCTTCAATTCGCGGCACTGTAAGGTTTGGAGACAAAAGATCAAGAACTTTTTAAGAGGAAAAACAGGAAAATTACTAGAGGAAAATATGATCAAAATATATCTTACAAACGGTAAATTCCGGATTCCAATGATGATTTGGGAGTGGGAACCTTGTTTTCCTTGTAGGGTTTTATCGCAATAAAAGATCTTTCAACGGTAAATTTAGGCTTCAAAGATGAACTGAGAAACCGAATAGCTTGCTACCCAAGTCCTCTCTCTCCTCTCTCTCACTCAATCTCTCTGTCTCTCTCCGGATTTTGGATTGGGCTAAGAGATTTAGAAACTGGCCAGCCCCTAAGCCCATGGGCTACCTTTAAAGGCTTGGATTCAGATAAAATAAAAAAAGATTCTCGCTGTAAGAAAATGAAATAAATTAAATTAGGGATCTGGAACGAAACAATTAAAGCATTTTCATTGAGTAAATCAAAAGGTAGATAATCGTAATACCCAAAAGTTAAACAGTTTCGTTGGTTAATAATTTTAACACACAAAATCAAATTCCTCAATTATTTTATGACGTTTCAATTGCTACAGAGGAAAGCATATTACTTGTAGTTTAGTGGGAATTCTTTATTTCATTTAGTGTTCCAATACGTATCTCATCAAATAAGGGTAACACAAAAAAAAAAAACTATAGCTAGTATAGTAGCTACCTACAAGTGTTTGGTAAGTTCACATTTTTTTAAATTTATTAAAAAAAAGGCTTGATATTGACTACATGTCCTATTAAATATTTTAATCATCCGACTTATGAATTTTAACCAACCCCATTAAAATAAAGTCTAAATAATAAAATTTACATTCTTCATACAACAAATAAAAAATCCTGTCCCGGTCACATTCACACGTCACTGGCACATGTATTAAAAAAAAATACTTGACCTTTAATTTAGAGAATGTATGGGTCTAACTCATGTATATTACAATCTAGGCTATTTGTAAATATTTATTCTAATTACTTTATTAATCGCATAAATAATTTTTTAGTATATGAAAATTTTAGTTATGCAGCAATTTTCTAAAATTAAATAATTAAATTGTTTAATTAAGTAGTTTTAAATATTTATTAAAATATTTTTGTGCTTAAAGCACATGATTTCTGAAACTATTTAATGTATTTTTTTATTATTAATATCAAAAGTCATTTGTTTTTGTCTAAAAACAATTATTTTCAACTTTAGACAAAAATAAATAAAAAATATTTATGATAAGTATTTGGAAACACAGTGGAGTTTTAATTCCTTGTTTCGTTGCTATTTGAAGACTATTATACAAAGAAATGAGATTTAATACTCCCTTCGTCCTATTACACTTGTCCAATATTCTATTTCGGACTATCTCATCTCACTTGTTCACTTTTTAAATAAGAAAATGAATCACATATTTTTACTCATTAAAATCAACTGTAAACAATTACAATATGAATCTCACACATTTACCACATAAACCAATTTTACATAATTAATTAATTATATGAGTCTCATCCTTTTATATTATATAAACCAGTCCAACTAAATTACCGCGCTGAAATTAAATTAGACAAGTGAAATGGGACGGAAGGATTCGTTGCTGGATCTACGACATTTGCCTACTCCTCATTCTGAAAAACTATATATATATATATATATATTTTTTTTTTTTTTTCAATTCCAGATTTCATATAATATTTAATAAAAATTTAAAATCACCCTCTAAAATTACAATTTGCAGTCTTAATTTTTGAAAATTTATTATCTCACATCATAAATCTATTTCCTAGATCCGTTCACAATTATTATGGATTTTGCTCAATTTTTTTCTTTTACTTTGAGATCTGCAAAAAACAATAAATAAGCTGAGGAATATGATATTCCACGTCAACAAATTCAAACGGTAAAACAGGTAACTATAATAATAATAAAGTAATAGAAAAAAGACTCGACTTCTGCTGCCAAGTCCCACTACTGCGTTGTTGAATCTCCTCCGGAAAACCCAAGAATCTGGCCGAATTTATACGAAGATAATGAAGAATTTCTATGTAGAGCTATTTTTCTTTAACTTCTTGTATCTTACATTTACAGGTGTTCTGGATTTGGAGCTTCGATTTTCTTGATTTTATCTGAGGGGATGAGAAACCGATTGTTTATCACATGCTTATTTCCTTTTATTAATTTTGTTTTTTACTGCTTTGCGATCTTTTCCCCAATTCGAGCTAATGTTTTTTGATGTGTTACTTTTATCTGATCTATTCTGTGGTTATAATTTAGCTGTACGGAGAAACGGTTCCAGAAGTTTTGTGATTTTGCTGTTTCTGTTCGGTTCATCGTGGTTATCGGTCTCGTTTATGCTTTACTTGATGTGTATAATTATTTTTGATATGATATAGATGGGTGTTGCTGTTGCTGCGTCGGTTTGAGTTTTTCTTGCTTTTTTTTGTTATTTTCCGCTGATTATTTACATATGAATTCGTTCTAATCTAATGTAATCTTATGCAGCTTTTGAGTGAATCTTAGATCTTCTTTTAAGAATGTTTTGGTGAATTGATGACATATTCATCGCACATCTTGGATCCAGTAAATGGTGTAACTTGCATCTGCCGACAAAAGACTAACTGACCAAACTTCAAAGTGTGATTCAATTTATTCACACATTTTTGTTGTGCTTTTTCTGTTTCTATCCATGGAATCTTCGGCTCCCAAATTGAAAGAGAGGCACCGTTCATTGACACCGTTAAGAGTAATAAGGGTGTTATTTGCCTAATCATCCTAATCTTGACAGCATTTGTGTTGTTAGTGTTTTTTGGCTTTTGGACAGCAGTTCCCTTGAGATTCTTCAGTTTGCATTACAGTAGGACTGGAACTTCATTCTTCTTTGGGTTATGGATAGCTCTGTGGCCATTCTGGTTCGAAAAGTTAAACAAGACCAAGGTGGTCTTTTCTGGGGACCGTGTGCCTGAAAAAGAACGGGTACTATTGATCGCAAACCATAGAACTGAGGTAGATTGTATGTATTTGTGGGATCTTGCTTTAAGGAAGGGACGCGAGGGTGCTATTAAGTATATTCTCAAGAGCAGCTTGATGAAATTGCCGGTATTTGGATGGGTATTTCATGTTATGGAGTTTATTCCTGTCGAGAGGAAATGGGAAGCTGATGAATCAATGATGAACAAGATGTTATCGTCCTTCACAGATCCTCGAGATCCTCTCTGGCTTGCAGTTTTTCCTGAGGGCACAGATTTCACGTACGTGTTTCTGACCCGTTCCTCCACATAATGATTTTCATTCAACAAGAAATTCTGTATTATGAATCATTTTTATCCTATCCATCACCTTATTAACTCCTTTATTTATGTATATATGCAATGCAGAGAACAAAAGTGTATGCATAGTCAAAAGTATGCTGCTGAAAATGGCCTTCCGATTATGAAGAATGTACTACTTCCAAAGACAAAGGGCTTCTATGCCTGTTTGGAGAAGTTAAAGGACTCCTTGGATGCAGGTTCTTTGTCTCTACCTTCTTTGCACCTTTTATGAGTTTTGTGCAATGATCTTTTCGATTTTGAGGCTATATCTACAAGGGGCATAGTTTCTGATGAGTTAAATTAGTGTGGGTCTATAACTTACATGGTTAGAACTGCAATTTCACTAAATCTTAGCAGTGATCAATAGCCATAGCATCTGTTGCTTTGACATGAAAATAACATGTAGCATTAGATTTGTTAGGATCATGGATTGTTCAAATCCATTTGTTAGAAACAAAACATGACACAGGAAGACCGTGGTACTGTTGAGAGATAGAATGGGTAATAAATGAATGAATGGAGAATGAAATGGAAATTGACAGTATGTCTGTGTAAAGAAAAAGAGATATAACAGTAGCTTCGATTAGGGAAAAGAAGAGAAACAGGGTTGCCTAAGAAGATAGGTAAACTAGTAAGAAAAACAAGAGGTATAGAGATAGGCAACAATGTTATATAGTTTGTCTCATCTCATACTTACCTGAGTTTGAAAGGGATGTCCTATATTGACCTTGGTAATGTTTTACCAGAGTACTTTATGAATGATATTTAGAACCAGCCGCGAGACTGTGTGGAACATCCAAGTAACAGAAAGTACTCAACGAAAATTTTACACCATTTGGTCAGAAATGTATAAGCAAATTGGCAGAATCATGAAACATGAAGTAGTATTTTTACTTATGTTTTCTTTTGCATAACAAGGAAGTAAAATAACTCCATGAGTGTGTGAGTGTTGCCATGGCCTTGAACTTGTTATATCCAGTTATAAGCTGACACTGATTTCAGTGAAACTCTCTCGTATGCAATTTATGATGTCACCATAGGCTACCGGCACAACTGCCCCTCGTTCTTGGATAATGCATATGGCATCGACCCCTCTGAAGTTCACATCCACGTTCAGCGTATTCCTCTAAGCGACATGCCCACATCTGAAGATAAGATATCTTCTTGGCTGATGAGTAGATTCAGCGTCAAAGATCAGATGCTCTCTGATTTCTACGCAGGAGGACATTTCCCTCGTGAAGTAACCGAAACAGGACTTTCCATGGCCAAATGTATATCCAACTTCATTTTTGTAATGATTTTGACAGTTACCTGCATATACCTCACCTTATTCTCCTCCATCTGGTTCAAGATATATGTCTCTTTGGTCTGTGCTTACATGGCTTCGGCCACGTATTTCGATATTCGGCCTTCACCCATTTCTCTTTAGTATTGCATCTTGAGATGAAACCTTGGATTTTCATCCAGACAGTTCTAATTGTTTCTTTATAGAATCTTTCATTTGAGGCAATATATGTTAGATTTTTACTCTGTTTTCATGGCAGTTACTATATTAAAATGCTCTTTTTTCATTTGATAGTGATATAACTGGAAAAAAAACATTTCTGTGTTTTTTAAATATAAAGAATTCAATTGTACTTCTAATTGATAACTTCGAATTAGTACATAAACAGATGTGCAATGCACATCTTCTGGCCGAAAATATGAGTCTCACTACATGGCCCACCAATTAGGTGGTGCCATGCATGTTTTCAAAATCAAACAAATGATATAATATTAACTACATGGCTCATCAACACACACATGACACTACATGATTGGTGAGCCATGTAGTGGGACTCCCAATTTTGGGACAGAAGATTTGTAGCGAACAAATGTATCTGTTACAGAACAAGAAAATTAATTTGATGAATAAAGTTTGTCTAAACTCTAAGTCCAAAGATACTTGTCCTAAAGTGACGATTAAACATTATTACATCTACATTCTTCAATTGTTGGGGTGTTTGATGATTCTCTGAAGAATAACAGTTCTGGCCCTGCGAATATCCCTGCTGCAGTTATCAGCCTGCACTTCTAATTCCTCAATATTCTTCATAAACACCACCAATTTCTTCCTTATTTCTTCCACAGCAACCTTCACAGCAGCATCTCCATTGATGGAGAAATCAGCAGTTTTCAAGAGTAATTCAATCTCAATCTCCAACCTATCAACCAACACTCTGATATTGTCCAAATCTTTAATAGCAATGTAGGTGCCCACATTCATGTAGTTGATGATCTCCTTCTGTCCCTTGACAGCATTCTCATAGTTCTTGAGTCAGTCAATCCATCTCCCCATCGAGCCTAATGGGATGGATGTGGCGGCTGCAAGAGCAGCTGCGACCGGCGGTGCAGCCATGGCAGCAGCCACAACAGAGAAAATCAAGACTGCAGCAAAAGTAGCTGCAAAGATGACTGTTGAAACCTTCCTCCATGCATGGATGGATTTAAGCTTCTTATCAAGCTTTTTCTTCTTAGACTGCAGCCTTTCTAACATCAACATCTGCTGCTTATAAACAGATTGAAAGATCTTGAAGAACTCCTCTGTGAATGGATCCCCTGCATCCCTGAAATTCCTCAACTCGAGCAAAGTTTTCGTATACCTTTCATTCCCTTCCACCTTATCCTCCTCCTCAAACTGTTGAAGAGCAATATGAATAAGCAACTGCCTATCCCTAGCTGATTTGAGGCATTTCTCCAAGGCTGTGCAGAAATCAACCATCTTGAGGCTGTTCTTGAAGTACTCTTCCACGAATTCAAACAGTTCTTGATTCTTCCAAATGTCCTTCTTGCAGTCCAAGATCACCTTGACCACTTCTTGATTCATATCCAGCAGGCATTCCGTGACTTCGCGGAGAGAATCAAACGATAATGCCCTCACTTCTACCCCGGTAGCTAGGGAGTTGATCACGTTGTTGGTTCGGACTTGGAGCGCTGCATCGAAGGCTTGTACATCTGCATCAATCTTGCAAGCTGCCTCATAGGAGTTCAGCTCGGTTGCGTAGTGCAGATTATTGATATTGTTTGCAGCAGAAGTTTCTCCATGGCTCTTGCTCATGTGGCTTCCCATTTTCTCAGTATTCTTAATCTGCAAAGAAAATGAACCATACTCAATTTCTTTTTCAATTCTGTAAAGCACAACTAGGTGCGAGGTCTTTGAAGTAGTTCATCACACGCTATGCGTCAAAAATAGCTATGCGTCAAAGATACCTTGACCCTTTTAATATTCCACAACCAATTAGGTGTAAGGTCTTTGAGGCATTTAACCAAACAGCTATGCTTCAATTAATTTCAAGACTAGAGAATTGTATAATCTGGAGATAGACGGAATCCAAGACAATCTGAAAGGAGATAAAACTAACCCAAAATAGAAAAGAACCAATTTGTAAGGTAAGAAGTAGCTACCTAATAGATTTCTTGCAAGAAGATCAGCGTGCTTTCAACCCTTGAAAAGCGAAATCACAAAGCAGATACAGTTCCTATTCCATAAAGGGAATGTACTTTCTCTCTCTCTCTCCCTCTCTCTCTTTCACTCGCTCTCAAGTATGAATATATATGTATATATAATGTGGGATATAGGATTAGGAATTGGAGACGATTGGGCACATGAAGCTTAAAAAGAAATAAATGAAAACGGCTAACAGATTAATGGGGAATAACTTGCACGCATTGGATTGTGTGTGCAGAAATGGCTCAAAGGGCTATGCGGGAAGCAATCGAAACCTTTTTCAGAAAGTAAAAAAGGAAGGAAGAACCACCATTCATCTTGCAGCACTACAGTTTCGAAACGCTATATGGTACATATGAGAGAGAGAGAGAGAGAGAGGAGCGAGTTTCAACTGTGGCAACGCGTAAAGGAACCTTGTGAATTTAATTGAATTTTTTAGTCCCATTAATTTGGTTTCTTATTTATTTTTTTTAGTTATTTCGTCCCCAAACTATGAAATTTTGGCCAATTTGGTCCTTCCGTTTAATTTTTCATTAGTTAGCTGTTAATTTTTTTTTTAAAAGCAAAATAAAAAGGGTATTTTCGGAATAATTTTTTCGAGGACCAAAACATCCAACTTATCGAACATTGAGGATCAATTTGGCCAAAAATTTTTGTTAATTAAAATTTTTTAATATTTTGATAATTTTATTTTTTAAGAGTCAAATACAACAATTATAATACTTTTCTCCAACTAATAGTTAATCATGAAAATTAAAATAAAAATATTATATTAATGAAGATCATAGGATATTTTTTCTTCAAATACAACATAAGTATTTATGATTAACAATTAGTTTATCCTACATAACGAATTTTAAAATACTTTCATTAATATAATATTCTTATTTTAATTTGTTTGGAATAGGTTTTATAAGAAATTTCTAGCTACTTATGCATAAATTTGCTTAAAAGTTCATTTTAACAAAAGTTGTTATGTTTGCCAAATATATACATATATATATATATATAAATTTTCGTTACTTAAATTTTTTTAATATTTTAGAAATTTTTTGTTAGTGTATATATATATATATATATATTTGACAAATACTAACAACTTTTGTTAAAATAAACTTTTAAGCAAATTTATGCATAAGTAGCTAGAAATTTCTTATAAAACCACCTCCAAACAACTTTAGTGTAAAAAAGACTTATTACTTTAAAAAATATTATATTAATGAAAGTGTTTTAAAATTCGTTATGTAGGAAAAACTAATAGTTAATCATAAATACTTATGTTGTATTTGAAGAAAAAGTATCCTATGATTTTCATTAATATAATATTTTAATTTTAATTTTCATGATTAACTATTAGTTGGAGAAAAGTATTATAATTGTTGTATTTGGCTCTTAAAAAATAAAATTACTAAAATATTAAAAAAAATTAAGTAACGAAATTTTTTGGCCAAATTGATCCTCAATGTTTGATAAGTTGGATGTTTTGGTCCTCGAAAAAATTATTCCAGAAATACCCTTTTTATTTTATTTAATTTTAAAAAAATTAACGGTTAACTAACGGAAAATTAAACGTAAGGACCAAATTGGCCAAAATTTCATAGTTTGGGACCAAATAACTAAAAAAATTAAATAAGGGACTAAATTGGCCAAAATACCATACTTTGGGGACTAAATTATCCAATTTGCCAATTTCCGAGCAAGAATGTGAAACTTTGTATGCAAGTTAGAGGAGGCATTAACCACCAAAAACAAATGTAAACAAGTTAGAGCAAGTATGATATTTGAAAGGATCATTTTCATCGTAATGTGCATCATTAAATTACATTTTAGGTTTACATAAATACTATTTGATAAATATAAATTAAAGAGAAACACTTTGGGGCAGTGGATGTAGGTATGTCCCGGTCAAAGATCAAATTTGTGATCCAAGATTTTGATTTTTTCTTTCTCTCTTTTAAAATAAAAAAATTGTTATAAATATATTTTATATATATACTTATAATACACAATTATTTTTCGTCTTCTCTATTATTCTCTCATTCCATATAGTTTATAACACGTTATCAGCACGAACTGCCTCTACTGAAGCTATAATTTTTTTATTTATTTTCGTCGGGTTTGATGCATCACACGATTTCTTTTCTTTCCAATACTATTGTTCTACGTATATTTATTAACGTGGTCATATTGTGTAGCACTAAATCACAAAAAAAAATTGTGCATGATTTGGAACAAGTAAATTAATTACTTTGTTTTGAATATTGCACGTCATTCGAAGAAATGATGTTATATTATACTTGTATATGTAATATGTGTTCTTTATGCTTCAATCTATATACATAAGTTCATCAATTGTTGCTCCAGAAATAGCACAATTAATATTTCCGAAGAAATATTACATGCTCCTGAAGAGCAATTGAAAAACATATTTTCAACTTAATTTGTTGATTCAGAACTAGCACAGTTAATATTTCTGAAGAATATTACATGCTCTTGAAGAGCTTTTACTTTAAGTTTTTATTTATTTGTTTGTTTGTTTGTTTATCTAATGTTAACAATTGTTGCTCCTAAGGTAGCACAATTCATATTCATGAAGAATATTAATGCTCTTGAAGAGCAATTCAAAACCATACTTTTAACTTAAATTGTTGCTCCAGAAGTAGCACAATCAATATTTTGAAATAAATTACATGCTTTGAAGAGCATTACACAATCAATATTTATATGTAAGTTTTTATTTATTTGTTTATTTATTTAATGTTTTAATCCACATTGTTGCTCCAGAAGTAGCACAATTCATATTCCTACTGAATATCACATGCTCTTAAAGAGCAAATCAAACTTACTTATTGAAATGATTTAATTGTTGCTCCAGAAGTAGCACAATTTAATATTCATGTAGAATATTACACTCTCTTGAAAAGTTATTTATTTATTTATGTATTTACTATGTACCCCAGTTTTTTTCTTCTGCATATTGTATAATATGTATATATATATATATATATATATATATATATTTTTACATATAATCTTAATTTGTTGCTCCCGAGGTAGCAACAATTAATATTCCTGAAGAATATTATCTATTTTTCTTTTGAGCAATTATATATTATGTCTTATTGATGGACAGATCTTGGTTCTTGAATTATTATTGTTGTTGCTCCCGAAGTAACACAATTGATATTCCCAAATAATACGACACGTTCTTGAAGAACAATTGAGTTTCTACAAAATATTAACCTTTCGCCTGAACTATTTTAATATAGACTAAAATTGTTACTCCTGAAGTAGCACAATTGGTATTCCTGAAGAATACTGCATGTTCTTGCATAACAATTCAAGCTCTCGATTTTGGCGTTGAAAATTATTTCTATTAATGATGTATGTTCATATTAACTCTAATTGTTGTTTTTGAAGTAGCACAATTAACTCGTCATGTTCTTAAAGAAAAACTCAATTGTTATTTGCTTAATTGTTGACGAAGTATAACCTCATGATAATGATGCATCATCGTTGTTTACTGACTATGATTTATTTATTTTTAATACCCATTTTATGCGAGCGTCATTCATTATTTTAATTATTGATTAATGAATATAGTAATTGATGGTATATTAAGTTAATATAAGTATTGGAAAGAGTTCCATTAAAAGTTTGATATAATTATGCAATTGAAATTAACATCTATTTCATGTTCCTGAAGAATAGTGCCCATTTTTCTAAAAATGATATGAAATCTAGTAGATCTTATAATTCGTAATTTATTGATTATATTTATCTTGAATAAATATATTAAATTGTTGCTCCTGCAGAATAAATATATTGAGATAATGACACTATTACCACATGTTTGTCGAAATGCCTCAATGAAAGAAATGTAGTATCTTATTTACTATTCATTGCTCCTGTAGTAGCATAATTTATTGTAACGCCCCGAAATTTTCAATATAAAATGCATTTCATATGTTTTCATGCATGTTATCAAGTGTTTTAGTTCTGTAAGTCGCGCCTTAGAAATTAAAATTAAAATTAAAGCAATTATCTTATTTGTCATTAAATCATTTTTGTTATGTAAATTTATTTTGAACTTTGAATGTGTTTGCTTATATCATATTATGATTATATTGTATATTTAATTATTTAGAAATCATGTTAGAATTATTATGCAAGAATAAAATATTTATTTATTTTAGATTTCCTAAACCTACTAGGATTTATAAAAGGATAGAATATTTATTATGATATTAAGTTATTAGGAGATAATTTGAAATTATATTTTATGAATAAAATAGATATTATATTTGTGATATACATGTTTTAGGAAAGAAATCTAGTTTTATTTATCCTTATCCTAATTTATCTATGATTGAATCTCTTATATGGTAAGTGATAGAATAAATTCTATATAAAATAGATATGGATGAAAATAAATATGGATAAAATATATTTGATACCTTTTAGGATTAGGGACCTTTAGATAATAATTTCTAGGCCTATAAATACCCCTTAGTCTCTCATAATATAGCATCCCATAAAATTTTCAGAAATCTGTCAGCACATCTGCGAACTGTTTAAAGACTTATTTACTCATCTTCCCGTCGTCGTCTCATTGTGAAAATTTAGGATCCTCTTCCTAGGTATGTCTAGTATACTATATTATTTTTTTAGAATTTTACAAGCATGCTAGATATTTATTTAAAATTATTCTTCGTAACCTGCCAGTTTTTGACAGCATGTACACAAGCTTGATAGGAAATTTGTTTTTCATGTTTTCTTTGAGATATTTTCGACCATACTGAATATTAATAGGATATAATACATGTTAGGTCATTCATGTTAAAAATATAGAATTTTTAGGATACGTTTATTATTTATTTGTTAATTTATTGCATGAGTTGCCAAATTATTCAATGCATGAATGAATTTTCGATAGAAGTAAAATTATAATATACTTAAGTCTACTACCATGTAAAACCGTTAAAATTGCATGTTAATAAGTAAATTATGTATAGTATACGTTGCTTGATTATTATGATCTATGTGTAATTATGAATTATTTGAATAGTTGATGCATGATACTCTATTTACAAGTCATTAAGATAAATCTCCATGAATAGGATCGGCGCGCAAGACTTAAACATTGATATCCATTATTTTTCGTCAAGTCAAAGTGAAGGTGGGGAATTCTCGATGTTTATCCTTATTATATTCTTTACTTGAGTTTCCATGTGACTATAGTACAGGATCAATGAAACTATGAACGAGGGATACAAGGTCGACGGGCTGTATCGGCGAGGGACCTTTGGGTCAAGCCTACGGGCTGCTATGTCTATGGATCTTCGGATCAGCGAGGGACCTTCGGGTCAAGCCTACGGGCTGCTATGTCTATGGATCTTCGGATCAACCATGCTATGTTATCATGTCTATGTTATCATGTTTGAATTCAGTATCGTTTATAATCTGGATAAATACATTTCCCCACTGAGTAGTTGTACTCAACCCACTATTTTAATATTTTTAAATGGCTCGGCCGATGCATAGAGGTGTTGGTGGTGATGGTCACACGAGGAAAGTTTATGAAATTGATTATTGCATTACTAGTTTTATCATGAAATTTGCAATTTTACTTAAGACTTCCATTGAGTATGAAAATTAATCGACTTTTCCAATGATTCTTGTCCATGAAAATGTTTTGAAAGATTTGAAATAACCATGTTAAGTATTAAGTAACGTCCCTAGTTAAGTTTTAAAAATTGGGGCGTTACATTTATATTCTTGAAGAATATTACATGCTCTTAAAGAGCAACTCGTATCTTCAGTGATATATTTTTATTCTTAAAGAAAAAGAATAATTATGTCTTATTGACATTAATTTGTATAAGTTTAACTCGTGCAGAGTTGCATGATGACAAATATCATCAAAATTGAGTTCGTTGCACTTGTTATACATTGGTTATTAAATTAATATTCGTGAAGAATGTTATTAAATAAGTTTTTGTAAAACCTTACTCATTACAAAATGATTAAAGCCTTATGTTTTAGCTATTTGAAAGAAAGGCATCCCAGAAGGATTCACGCAAAACGATTAATTTTCCTTAGTCATCATCTTCGTGATGATTTGAGATATTTTTATCTTTGAGTTACATTAGCTAAATGTAACATTATATCTAGAGCATCGAACATCATTAAATGCTCCCGAAGAGCATGTATCATTCTATCAAATGATACGAAATCAACTATCGAGTTTGCCCTTTTACTCTAGTAAGTCTAGAATGAGCTTACTAAGTTTTAATGTATCCGCTGCAATGGATACCTTATTGAAATAATATACAAATGTAGTGATTCTTTTGTATTTAGCCAGAAGCTAACAAAAGAAAAGTTATCACACTACCATTTTAAATGTATTACACATTTATGAAAACAAGTGAGAAAAACCATGTCATGAACCGGAAGTTCAAAGGGCTTTATGCTTTGACATGATAGGCTTTGACATTTACGAGCAACTATCATGCGCAACATAATTGAAAATTTATATGAGCGCAGGGATCCTGAAGAATCTTTACATGAATTTTCATGAATGCTTGATTTCTTGAAGAAATTAAGCAAAATTGATAGAACTAATACTTCCAATAATAAAGAACTCAATTCTCTCAAGAAGATTTGTCTTGATAAAGCGAGTGAGTTTATTAAACTCTAAGTTCCGCCTAAAGAGGATTTAATATTATATTTGCTTTGTGATTGAGATTCCACACCTAGTTGCTCATGTCCAATCTCAAAATGAGTTTTGTATGTATAAAAATGCGTCTTACATTAAGATTGTTATTATGATGAAATAACATTTTCAACATTAGTTGGAACATATGTAACATTTGGATTCCTGAAGTAATCAATGTGAAATCTACATCCAAATAAAAGCACAAGTAAAAACTAGTCACATTTGGATTCCTAAAGTAATCAATATGAATGACAAGTCGAAAGGTTCACTTGCAAAAGATTGCAAACCAACTTCTTGATGCTTTTGTATATAAAAGAAGTGACAATGTTATACATTTGTTGTAAATACCCCCGCAAGAATAAATGTCCCTGAAGGACAAGTACAAATGGTAGCAAATGAATATAAAGTTCGTCAAAAATATGGTCGACCAATTGGTTGTAAAAGAAATTTTGTGTCTAGGAAAAGGGGCACAACATATGAACCAAACAATGACGAAAATGATTAATCAATCAAATGAAGTTCCTGAAGAACTACAAGCGTTTGAACATACTAAGATCTCAAAATATTGGAGAGATCAAATATCGTCGTGGACGCACGACGGTATTTTCGCCTTTTAATATGACTATTGAAATGATAAAAGAGGATCCTCAACGATAATCTATAAGAGATTGTCAAGATATAAATAATTAGCCAAAGAGGAAATAAGTCATACAAGGTGAATTAATATTCACAAGAAGGCCGGAAAATATTTGGACCTGTAGTTCAAATCCGGAAAAATATTCCCGAAGGATATGAATGTGTCTTTGTTAGAAAGAGAAATAAAAATTACGAGATATAGAGCAATACTCGTAACACAAGTCTCTCTCAAAGACCTTGAATCAATTATGAAAACTCTCCTAGAAGTGACGCAAAATTTTAGAGTTTTGATTAATCTACTTATGTCACAAAAGGCTTGATATGCGCCTTATAGATGTAGTAAATATTTATCAATATAATTCACAATATAGTGACATATATATGAAGATTTCTGAAGGATTTAACTTGCTCAAATCATGTTTGTAAAAAAGATGTCTTAAATTAGACTGCAAAGTCATTGTAAGGGCTGAAATAGTACATCCGTATAAATATAATAAGAACGATGAGTATTCCTTGACAGACGGGTACAAAAATGATGACTTGAGTTTGATTGAAACTCCTGAAGAGCATAATACTTATATGTATACTCCGTCCAAATGACTTACATAAAACAAATCATTATGGATTATTTTATTCATCCATATGTTGATTTTATAATTCAACTCACATCCTTGTCGGCATTAAGAGGAGATATGAAACATAAATGATAGAATGCCGCAAATATCTTGTTGGATTAATTATTTAAATTCACGCACTATGAACTAGAAGTTCATCAAATTATTTAGTGCAAAAAGAGTGACTAAAATCTCATATACATGTTGTATATGCACCATGAAAGAACTGAAGTTTCTCATAAACAAAATAAATCAATTAATTCTCATTGACGCCAGAAGTGTGAGAGATTTATTGGTACTAAGAGATAAGAAGTCCGCGGAATTAAAAATTAGAACACATCACTCCAAATTCCTCCTGAACAGGATAAGTGAATCATTATGTACAAAAGTACTTGATGAAACCAACTCGTGCCTAAAGATGGAGTTAGAATTAAAAGACTTGGGTTGAACTAACAATTATCTCGACACTGTAGATTGAGCATCTCCTTGATGGAGTTACGCTAGTCGACCTACCTGAAAGGTCTTTAAAGAGATTTTATTGTATCGCATCCACATGCCTATAGAAGATAACAAAGATGAGGACCAGAAGTTCCTTAATTATGTGCAACTGGAGAATTTGAAATGGTATTGACCATCCTTTGTTATTTTCGAGACAAATATGATATTGTTCTATTTATGAGAGTAATGATATATTGACATATTTCATGCTATTATCTATGCTGATAATTAAACTTATGTTGCACATATTATTGTAGACCTTAAAGATAACCTTGAAGATTGTTATCTTGAGGGGGTAACAAATTGTAAATAATCCTGAAGATTAGACTGACTCCTAAAGGTCAAATAACCCTGAAGGTCAAATGGTTGTACTCTTTTTTCCTTTCTAAGTTTTTCCCAAAGGATTTTCTTAGTTAATGTTTTTAACGAGGCATCTAATGCAACAAATGAGTAAATGAGTCATTGAGATTGATTCATAAAAGCCAATGCAATACATGATCTCCAAAAGAGTGGCGACATCAACACCCAGCAAATTCGCTCAAGTGACAATCTAGCGGATTCTTTTACAAAGTCATTACCAACGTCAACATTCAAGAAATTGGTACACAAGATCAATATGCGCCGGCTCAAGAATCAAGAATGACTATATTGAGGTGGAGCAGCTGTACTCTTTTTCCTTCGACCAGTTTTTATCCCAATGGATTTTTCTGGCATGGTTTTAACGAGGCAACAGTTTCTTTTAGGGATGGTCAATCAAAGGGGAGTGTTATAAATATATTTTATATATGTACTTACCATATATTGTGATGACCATGTAAACCCTAAAAGCCCATGAGCCCATCTTGTACTCTATAAACAGAGGTCTCAACCCTCATAATAATACACAACTATTTTTCGTCTTCTCCATTATTCTCTCATTCCATATAGTTTATAACAAAAACCTAGTTTTACACCATTTTTCTTTCTTCTCCATGTGTAGCGGCGCCTCTCTTTTATCTGCATCTCAATCCAAAAATAGATTTCGCTTTTCACTTTCGTTCATTTATCATCGCCACCCGATTGCCCCGTCTCTGTTCATCCATTGCCGCAACCAAGACGCCAACGACTTCGAAGCTTGTACAATTTTGGCGTTTTTGATGATCAGAGACTCATACGTTGTCAGCTCGGTCTTGGATTTTAAATAGTTCTAGAAAATATGTTGTTCTACATTATGGCCGATGAATTATAATTCTAACGGTTAGATCTTAAGTTATATTTTTGGAATTCTACTACTAGTTTTGTGGACGTTTTACTTTTTTTTGGTTTGTGATTCTAGTGCCGTTTTAGTTGTTGTTAAGGGTCAGATATCATATTATACTTGCTCGATTGTACTCTCCACTTGATTATATTGGATTTGGCTAGATCTAAAAGTCTCATGGTTTTTACCTCTTCATATTGTCTCTCTACTTGGTTATACTGGATTTGACTAGACCCAAAAGGTCTCAAGGTTTTTACCTTTTCACTTTAAAGGAGTCTTCCACATAAATCTTGGTATTCTCTTTGTTCCTATTGATTATTATGTTTATTTTTTGAATTATATCCAATTTAGTAGTTTCATACTCCTAATATACACCTAATTGAACCTGTGGTTTCGTATGATTAATAGATTAAAGTGGCATGTTCCTTAATTATAATTGATATTTTACTTCACTGTGATTGACACTCTAATATAAAATAACACTTTTGTTCGCTGCAATTGACACATTTATTCATTACAAATGACACCCTATGAGAATATGACACTCTCCTCCAAGACAATTGACACTTTTGTTTATTTCAATTGACACTTTGAGTAACATTTTTTGTGATTATGCTGATTATATTTTGTAGACTAACTCATTAAACGGTGGTTTCAAATTATGATTAAGGAACATGCCACTTTAATCTATTAATCATTTTTGTATTTATTGATTAAAGTGACACGTTTCTTAATTATGATTGACACATTACTTCAGCATGATTGACAATTTTGAGATAAATGACACATTTGTTCACAACAATTGATATTTCTTTCCTAAACAAATGACACTTTTTTCGAAACAAATCACATTTTTTTCAAAAATTATTAATAGTCAATAAATGATACTCTATAAATGACATTTTGTTAAAAACAAATGACAATTTTATTTGAAGCAAATTATACTATACAAATGACAGTTTAATATCAAAATAAATGACACTTTTGTCCTCAATAAAAGTTGGAAAAATAACAGTAAAAAAAAGTTAAAAAATTAAAAATTAAAAGAATCAAATTAAAAATAATTCAAAAACCGAATAGTAATTTACACTAAATAAAAATTTGAAAAAAAAAATCAACAAAGAGGACTTAAACTTATAAAGGAAAAGTTTATCAGTAGGCTATGAGCTACTAGTATAATATAGTTAGCATATAATATATATATATATATATATATATATATATATATATATATATATATATATATATATATATATATAGGGTGTGGATCATGTAAGAAGGAAGATTAATATAAGAAATAAGAAGGATTTATAACCATATATTCTTATTTAATGAATGGTTAAGATTAATATTAGTTTTTAATTTTTGTAAAAAGTAATATTAAGAAAAGGACAATTTGGGCATAAAAAATATGCATATTTAAAACCTTTCATAACTCCTCACCCAAACAAGGAAACCTTTGGGGAGAAATAATTAGAATTTAATGTTTTTCCAAAAAATGATTCATAGAAGATTTTAGACCAGATTTTCGAATTCCAAATACAATTAATTTTCTTAAGTTAAAAATATTATGTTTCCATATGAATGACATTATGCATAATAATTACATTGAATATATTAAAACATGTGTTTAAATATGCATATCAAATGAAATAATTGTGCATATTATCTAGTTTAGCACTAGTACATTATTAGTGATACAAAAAAATTCACAATATTTAATGTATATAAATAAATAGTATCATGCATAATTATGTTTAAGTTCATGCATATTTAGATATTGATGAACCAAAATGTTAATTCACTATTTCTGCAACAATGTAATTGTGATCTAATAGTTTAATTGAATGCATATAAATGAATAGTATTATGCATAGTTATTTGAAAATATATGCATATTTAGCACTAATAATTACATTATGTAATACAAAAAAATCACAATATTTAATGCATAATGAATAGTATTATGCATAATTATGTTTAAGTTCATGCATATTTAGACTTTATCAACCGAAATATTAATTCACTTTTTCTATAACAATGTAATGCATATAAATGAATAGTATTATACATAGTTATTTGAAAATATATGCATATTTAGCACTAATAATTACATTATGTAATACAAAAAAATCACAATCTTTAATGCATACACATGAATAGTATAATGCATAATTATATTTAAGTTCAAGCATATTTAGACTTTGATGAACTGAAATGTTAATTCACTATTTCTACAATAATGTAATTGTGACATGATACTTTAATTGAATGCATATAAATGAATAATATTATGCATAGTTATATTAAAATATATGCATATTTACTCTAAAACTGTCATCATATAATTATATTAACTTATTCAGGAAATTAACGGAAACAAATGAGAAAAGAGATGGAATGGTTATATAGGAAATGAAAATGCGCAAACAATCTCTAAATTCAAAATTTTGAACTCAAATTAGATCCTAAATTTTATTTGATATGGAAATTACGTGTTCTTTTGGAAAGAGAATCAATTACTCAAAAAAGGAAATGATGAAAATTAGGATTAACTTTAGAAACAGTTACACAAATAAAAGAAATTAAATGGACATAAATACCCTTAATGATATATTAATCAATAATAATGTATTAAATAAAAACATATCTTCAAAATAATCACAATCATAGATTTTTAAAAATGGAGGGCTAGGATTCCTTCCTATTTCTTATTTTAAGCCTCCTTCTCATATGATCCATTCCATATATATATATATATATATATATATATATATATATATATATATATATATATATATATATATCGCGAATCTAGCTCGCGAAATTGGGTCATCAATTAGGCCAGATGTAAGTAGAATTAAATACTCTGTGTGTTCCATTAATCGTCCTCTTTTCCTAATCGGACTATTCCATCAAAAGTATCACCTTTATGAAAAAAGGCAAGAATGTGTAAATAAAAATAAATTAACTAAAAGTTAAACAATATACACCACAAAATGTCATTTTCTTAATCTCCGTACCCGAAAAAAAAAAAGAGAACATTTTTAATGAGACTGAGCGAGTGATTATCATGTAAAAGTTAGTGTATAAATAAACCAATATAACATCGAAGTCTATATGATTTTTCTAATTGATGAGTATAGGTCCATTTTGAATTTTGAACTATATAATATTCTTTTCATATCCATCAAGACTGTAATTGCAAAAGGGTGGCGTAAACATGAATTTGTAAGTTGAGATGTCATAGTTACATATAATGAACTCAAAAATTAGGGTTAGTTTCAGTTTTCATTTCTCAAAATTTTGTGAAAAGTCTAAAGACTTGTCAGTTACAATTACTTTCTAGCCTTTTCTTTTGATTTTATGGTTTGTTTTATAACCAAACAAAAATATATACAAATACACCTTTATGACACATTAAATATCAAATCTGAATAGAAGACAAATTCTGAAAAAGAAATCTACTTAAAGAAATTCTGAATAGAAAAGAAATTCTCGATAGCAAATTTGACATAGAAACTAATTGATAGAAACAAATTAATGAGCAAACATAACGCATGCTATCCAAGAAGCTTTACATAAATATAACTCGATATGACACTCTTACACAATAATTTATATTCAAAATCTATATACAATGAAACTTTTCAAATTAGCACAATTCAAATTTGTAAAATAAATAAGAAAATTAAAAAAGTATAAGGAATATGTGCTCTCAATATAAGTAAATATATTTATCTTTCATGGATAACCATAAATCTCCTGCTGCTCCAACTTTTTAGCAATCAAATCATAAAGTAACAATTGACTCAACTCGCCACTACACTTTTGTTGGTCCGGACATGAATGTCAGGTGTAGAGGGGGGGGGTGAATACACCTGATCACAATTTCTTTTTCTCGACGTGAAGGTCAGCTGAGCTGTTAGTTGCAACTGATGAACAATGCCAAATATAACCTTCGATCACGGCTCGAGTGAAGTCGGCCTCGAGCTCTCCTACTGACTTTTGTCAGTACTTCGAAACTCAGTCGGAGACGTTTGTGCGGATAAGTGTGGGGCCCGGAGTTCGTCTCAGTTTGAAAACAATTTTTCGCAAGATAAAAGTCTTTTGGCTGTGCGCTTTAAAGATACGTTTTATGCAAACATATGATTTTCAGCAGTTTGGTATGATATGCAATAAAACAGTAAATAACACAAACAATTTAATGTGGTTCGGATACGCAAGATCCTACGTCCACGGTCCTGTCGAAGCAGGAGAACATGTTGATTAATCTGAGCAAGTCTCAGCAAGGATACTGTGCACAGGACAGATCCTTCTAAGTTATAGTCCTTAGCGACTTTTACAATTCAAACCTAAGTTCGAAAGGGAGGGAATAATCTCCAACTAAGAAGGAGTTCTTACAATAAGAACAATTCACTAAGAGTGAACTCCTTCGAATTCTAAGCTATAAATATGGCAATGAGCTTAGCTAGAGAAGAAAAGGGATCTAATGAACTCTAGAGAGAAGAACTATGAATATTCTATAAAGACAAGTTCTTCGCTGGATAATCTTTCGAGTGTTCTAGAGCGTTTGTGAGTTTGAGCAAATTTCCCTTGTGAGTTCCGTGCGTGGAGCTTCGGATTTCTTTTCTATTTATAGTTGTGAGCTATGTCATATGTCCGTTGGAGACGACGATGCCACGTGTCACAAGCTTCCAAAGAAAACGGCCATTAATTCGAACTTGTTGCAGCAGGGCAGTTAATTACTGTACATGAGAGCAACTTTACTGTTTGGAGCAGATAAGCGTTGTCGGCATCTCATTGGTCGAGGTTTGTGGTTGGTGAGAATGTGTCAGAGTCAAAGTTGACTATTCCAACAATCTCGTATGATCTTCTGCTGAACTTCGATAAGACTTGAGTAACGTGTCGGACACAGTAGACTGCAAAATCTCTGTCTTCTTCGTCTGAGTCAGCTAATACGGAATACATCTACTGAGTAGATCAGCTTTTGACTGCGAATGTACTGAGCTTGCATTGTGTTCTTCTTCTGAAGATTATCAGTTGATGGGTTGTCTTCTACTGAAGGCTTGTCAGCTGATGAGCTGTCTTCTACTGCGGTGAAGATCAGCTGCTGACTGAAGAACGCAAGCCGTTACACTGATGACGTGGGATTCTGAAAAGTATCTTCGACAGAAGATCAGTTTAACAATTACCCCGTACAGGACTTAGACAAAATAATAAACGATTACATCAAGTCTAACCTATACATCAGCTACTCCTAACGACACACGATACTACTGATATCAGCTAGGTTTTGGGATCTTCAATTCCAGAGTACTACTATGATTTCCCCCAATATTCTTTTAACCACTAAGCAGCTGAGTATCATCTACTGACTCATATCCAACAACTTTTGTTCAAGAAGTATTAGACCGTGTTTTAATCCTAATGATCTTGCAACATTATTAATGGCAACATGAAAATGCTTCACCAATGACCCTTCTTCAATTTCCCAAATCTCAGTAATATTGTTAGGTTTAGAAACTCCTAGTCACTCATATGACATAGTTGCTAAATTATCATTTTACTCAACTAAAGTATGGAAATAGCCAATCTTAGTGGTCGGTAAAAATAATCTTGAAAATATTTTAGTAGCAAAGTTGAAACATGACTGTTCTTTATTGAAGTAAAGACCAATGCTCAGTTGAGCTAGTTATGGATTTATAATTTGGGAACTGGGATGTTGAAGTCACTGGAGATTTATGATTATCCTGCAAAAATTATTGTTTTCCCTACACTGAGAGCAACTATCGCCTAACCCATAAAATACCAAATCCTAATCCATCAATGTATAATCTCATCGACATAGTAAGTAATACTACATCATATGGTTGAATATTATATTATAAAGAAAAAAAAATGTGTTTTAATTTATCAAACGTTTCAAGATATAGAACTCGATCCAGCTCTTATCAACGATAAGGAATTCTATTGGCCGAACCTGTTAAAGTACATAATATCCAAGGGTATCGTAGATTTTGGAAGCATGAATGAGATAAACGCGGTAAACACCTTGAGTTAATACCACAACTTTACTTCAAAAAAGTTGTGGAACTCTTCAAAAAACAAGTGTAAATACTTATGGAGTGACTTTAATTATATTTAAGCTGCTAATTTTAAATTTTTAACAGTTTTACAACTATAGTTTTACCTCTCGATGTTCGATTTGGTTTAATTTAAAATAATTTAGTTCGGTTCGGTTTGGTTGACTAACGATTGACCATTTCTGTATCCGTTAATATTTAGAACAACAAAACAAAATCATCACCGACCACAATGAGGAAATATCTTACTACCCATGAAAGAAACTCTATTGTACAGTGGCTACTCCAAAACAGGAAGAATGACAAGCCTCTTATGAAAAAGATCACAGAAGCTGCTGCATCAAAAAAATAGCAAGAGTCAGGTACAACTATTTATCTACGTGAATGAAAAAGCAACACATCTTAGAACAAAACAAGTTTGTATTGAAGTATTATTAATTCAAAGTATTTCAATAAGTAAGAGATCAACAATAAGAAAAAAACTAGCACACGAGATTAGTTGCAAAGAAGAGCATGGTGTGGAGAGATGGGTCAATCAAAGCTTGATCAAAGCTCACGCGAATGGAATAAAACCTAGTTTAACGACTCCCTAACAAGTTATTACGTCAAAGGTTCTCACTTGAAACACTAGAATTCGATTGAGTTCTACAAATCATACGGTTCAAGAGCATGTACAATACGACTCACATTGATAAGAAGTAGTTCTATATCACTCAAAACTCACACCGTTTCTATCTAACACCGGGGAGGCGTAACCCCATAGAAGCTATCGAGCAAGAAGTTCATATAAAAGGTTATGATTATGTGTGCGGTTTACGTGACCTATGGATAAAATGGGGAGGTTCTATTCGAGGGGAAGATTGATATCTTCCCATTCACACATTATGTTGAAGCAAAAAAAATAAAAAAATAATCAAAGAATCGAGCAGCATGAACTTTAGGGACAAAGGCTATTCAATCAATAACAAAGAAAGTAATCAAGGAACGTTTGATTACTAAGGTATGCAAAAGTCCACTTTTCTGAATGCATTGTAACAATTGTCATTACTCCAAGAACAATTTCTATATTATGTAACTGAATAATTTCTGTGTTCAGTTAGTTAGTGTCCTAGATTCCATAATAAAACATAGTCAGTTCATACTATAAGGTTATTAAAGTTATAGTGCATGACTTCTAAGCTTATTAAAGTACTAGTGCGTGTCCTTTAAGCTTATTAAAGTGCATTTATGGCTACATTTTGCTTTTATTACAGATTTTGCCTCTACCTCCTAAAATGCTATTCATTCAGTAGGATAATGCCAAACCCCATATCAAATATACTAACCTTGACTTTAGAGCTGTAGCCACTAAAGGTGGCTTTGATATAAGGTTGGTTAAACAACTTACAATTCCCCCGACACTAATTTTAATGATTTGGTTTGGTTCTTGGCCATTCAAAGCATCAGATTGAATCTCAATGCTTAAATGTAGACCAATCTGTTCATGCAGTGTGCTGCTCATTTGAAGAGTTGTCACCTATAACTCTAAAATAAGTGCTTCTATGCTAACAAGGATGCATGATTGAAATAATGAAAGTCAGCAGGGAAAATTATTATAAAATACCACACATGGAAAATGATGCTTTAATAAGACAAGACCTTGTTGGGATTGGGCCCGAATTAATTGGCCCAAAGTATTCAATTACTAAGTCCACTACTAAATCAATTACTGGGTCCATCAAGAATTAATAATTAGTGGCCCATGTGATGTTTTGTTGACTTCTCTTATTAAAGAGAAGAGTCAGACGTGAATTAGTAGTGAGAGTCAGAAGAGAATTTTGAGACAGAAGCCAGCAAACGAGACAGAGAGCAGCGAGAGGAAAAACAGAGGAGAAAGAAAGAAGAGAAGAAGGGTTTGAGAATTGGCCATCCATTTCTTCTCCAATTGGTCTGAAATTTCAGAGGTTGATTCGTGGAAGCGAGCTCTTCGATTTGATCCGATTAGATTCTCGCAAATCTTCTCCGGAGCTTCCACGAGAAAGTTTACTTCTCCTCCACATTTTGTTCCTAAGAATTTGTAATTCTTAGAAGATTATTGTTGTTTGTTTGGTGATATTGTTTGGTGATTCCCCTACTTGTGATAGGGAGAGAAAAACTGTGTAATTGGAATTACATAGTGAAGTTTTTCTGGACAAGAGTCCCGTGGTTTTTACCCTAAATTTGAGGAGTTTTCCACATAAAATTCTCGGTGTTAATTTGCTTGATTTATTCCGCATTTATTGCCCATATTTTTGGATTGTGTTTAAATACACTACATTGGTATCAGAGCAAGGTTATTGCAGAAAATATGGAAGGAAGCAGTGGGTCTATGATTAAATTAACTTCTGAGAATTATTCAATATGGAAGCCCATGATGGAGGATTTGCTTTACTGCAAAGATTTATATGATCCGGTGGAGGGTTTAAAATCTAAACCCAAAGAGACATCTGATGCGGATTGGACGAAGCTTGGGAGAAAAACTATTGGTACAATACGCCAATGGGTTGACTTGAGCGTATTCCATCATGTAGCTAAGGAGACAGATCCAAGTGTACTGTAGACAAAGCTTCAAGAGCTTTATGAAAGAAAAAATGCACAAAACAAAGCTTTTGTGATTAGAAGATTGGTGAATCTGAAATACAAAGATGGGAATTCAGTAGCGGAGCACTTGAATATATTTCAAGATTTGGTGAATTAGCTTTCTACCATGGAGATTGTATTTGATGACGAAATACAAGCTTTATTTCTTTTGAGTTCTTTGCCGGATAGCTGGGAGACAATGGTGATTACACTTAGTAACACAGCTCCTAATGGGAGGTTATCATTGAACATTGTTAAAGAGAGCATGTTCAATGAAGAGACGAGAAGAAAGCAGAGTGGAACGAGTTCTTCTCAAGTTTTAATGACAGAGAACCAAGAGAAAGGCAAAGACAGATGTAGAAGCAAGAGTAGAGGACCCAAATGGCATGGGAAACCAAAAGAGAGATCCAAGTCAAGAGAAAGAATCAAGTGTTATCATTGTGGTGGAGCAAATCACATAAAAAGAAATTGCAGGCTACTGAAGAAAGAACAAAATGAGCAACATCAGAAAAGTTCAGATGATGCAAATTCATCCAACATTGTTACACACAGATGCCACGAAGAAGAGGATAACATTGCCGTGAGTATTACGGATATATGTTGCCATGTGGAGGATGAAAATGTTGAATGGGTAGTAGACTCAGGAGCTTCTCATCACTGTAGTCCGAAGAGAGAGATCTTCACGAGCTATCGAGCTGGAGACTTTGGCCAGTTGTATATGGGAAACAAAAGTATTGCTCCAGTCGTTGGAATTGGTGATGTAACTGTTGAAACTGATTTGGGATGCACACTGACGCTGAAGAATGTGAGACATATTCCAGAACTGCGCCACAACTTAATTGCAGTTAATATCCTTGACAAAGAAAAGTATGAGAACAGATTCAAGGATGGAATATGGAAACTTCTTAAGGGTTCCATGTTGGTTTGCAAAGGGAAGCTTTGCTGCACTTTGTACAGGACAAAGCTCAAGATAAAACAAGATCAGTTAAATGTTACTGAAGATGATTCATCACCAAATTTGTGGCATAGGAGGCTGGGACACATAGGCGAGAAGGGATTGCAACTCTTGGCCAAACAATCATTGATTCCCACGTTGCAAGGTAAATCACTCAATCCTTGTGATTATTGTTTATTTGGTAAACAAAATAGAGTTTCTTTTCGTACACATTCTAAACGAAAAGAACAAATATTGGAATTAATACATTCTGATGTTTGTGGCCCGCTCGAGGTGGATTCCTTGGGCGGTAATAGGTATATTGTTACCTTTATTGATGATGCTTCGCACAAGACTTGGGTTTACTTCCTCAAGAGCAAGGGGGAGGTATTTGAGAAGTTCAAGACATTCCACGCCATGGTTGAGAGACAAACTGGAAAGCTATTGAAGTGTTTGCGCAGTGACAATGGCGGTGAGTACACTTCAAATGAGTTCAGAGAATATTGTTCTTGGCATGGGATTAGACATGAGAGGACAGAGCCTGACACTCCTCAACATAATGGTGTAGCTGAAAGAATGAACAGAACCACTATGGAGAAGGTAAGAAGCATGATGAGAATGGCTAAGTTACCTAAGCCATTTTGGGGAGAAGCTGTATTGACTGCCTGCTACGTGATCAACCGATCCCCTTCAGCTTCTTTGGAATATGACATTCCAGAAAGAGTTTGGAGTGGGAAGAAAGTCTCTTATTCTCATTTGAAAGTGTTTGGATGCAAAGCATTCATGCATGTACCGAAGGAGCAGAGGAGCAAACTTGATAGCAAAGCCACTCTATGTATCTTTGTTGGATATGGAGATGAAGAATATGGATACAGACTTTGGGATCCAAAGAAGAAGACACTTGTTCGTAGCAGAGATGTTGTATTCCATGAGCATGAGACCATGGAAGAACTGGAAAATAAAGAGAAGGATACGGAGATGCCCAGAAGCATTGTTGATTTGGCACCGCAACAAGTTCCTACTACCAGTACTGATGATAGTAGAGAAGAGACAGATATTGATGATGAACAAGCTGAAAATGGTGAGCCAATTGTGAATGGTCAAGAACCAGGTGATGATGAACAAGAAGAACCACTACTAGATGACCAAGAAGGAAATGAAGATGAACTACCACTTAGAAGATCCAACAGAGAGAGCAGACCATCAACAAGGTACCCTAGTTCCACTTATGTGTTGATTAGTGATGAGGGGGAGCCTGAAAGCTTTGAAGAGGTGCAAACTCTCAAAGACAAAGATAGCTGGATTGATGCCATGCAGGATGAGATGGACTGTTTGGAAAAGAATGGTACTTATGAATTGGTTGAGTTGCCAAAAGGCAAGAGAGTACTACATAACAAATGGGTCTTCAAGCTGAAGAAAGATGGTGACAAGATAGTCAAGTACAAAGCACGACTAGTAGCAAAAGGGTTCAAACAGAAGAAAGGAATTGACTTCGAAGAGATTTTTTCACCTGTGGTAAAAATGAGCTCTATCAGAATTGTTCTGGGTTTAGCAGCTAGTCTGAATCTAGAGATCGAACAACTTGATGTTCGGACTGCATTCCTGCACGGGGACTCAGATGATGAAATTTACATGAATCAGCCTAAAGGGTTTGAGGTCGAAGGGAAAGAGAATCTGGTTTGCAAATTAAAGAAGAGTTTATATGGCCTGAAGCAAGCTTCAAGACAGTGGTATATGAAGTTTGATTCTTTTATGACCAGCCAGAGTTATACAAGAACGAGTTCAGATCACTGTGTTTATGTGAAACATTTTCCCGGAGGTAATTTCATTATCTTGTTGTTATATGTTGACGATATGCTCATTGTGGGACAGGATATTGGTATGATTGGCAAGTTGAAGAATGAGTTGTCAAAAGCCTTTGACATGAAGGATTTAGGTCCAGCCAAGAAGATCTTGGGAATGGAGATTATTCGTGACAAGAAAGCTAGGAAGTTGTGGTTGTCACAGGAAAAGTATATTGAAAGAGTGCTTGAAAGGTTTGACATGAAAAACTGTAAATCTGTTAGCACGCCACTTGCTGATCACCACAAGTTGAGTAAAAACTCATGTCCCACAACTGAAGCAGAACGAGAAAAGATGTCAACAGTTCCCTATTCCTCTACAGTGGGTTCTTTGATGTATGCAATGGTGTCAACAAGACTTGACATAGCTCATGCAGTGAGTTTGGTGAGCAGATTTCTTTCCAACCCAGGAAAAGATCATTGGGAAGCTGTGAAGTGGATATTCATATATTTAAGAGGAACTTCAAAGTTGTGTTTAAGCTTTGGTGGTACAAAGCCAACTCTTGAAGGGTATACAGATTCCGACATGGGAGGTGACCTTGATGGAAGAAAATCCACTTCTGGCTACTTGTTTACTTTTGCAGGGGGAGCTGTTTCATGGCAGTCCAAACTGCAGAAATGTGTTGCTTTATCTTCCACAGAGGCAGAATACATTGCAGCTAATGAAGCTGAAAAAGAGTTGTTGTGGATAAAGAGATTCTTGCAAGAGCTGGGGCTTAAGCAAGAAAAATATGTCGTATATTGTGATAGCCAAAGTGCTATAGACTTGAGCAAGAATTCAATGTATCATTTTCGGACGAAGCACATTGATGTGAGATACCATTGGATTAGATCGGTGTTGGAGAAACATTTGATGCAGTTGGAGAAAGTCCACACCGATGACAATACGGCAGACATGTTGACGAAAGTGGTGACAAAAGAGAAGCACCTGAAATGTGTCGGATTGTCCGGCATGGATTCCAGGTAATCACTTGAAGTATGATACCTTCCTCCAATTATTTCGGGAGGGGGAGATTGTTGGGATTGGGCCCGAATTAATTGACCCAAAGTATTCAATTACTAAGTCCACTACTAAATCAATTACTGGGTCCATCAAGAATTAATAATTATTGGCCCATGTGATGTTTTGTTGACTTCTCTTATTAAAGAGAAGAGTCAGACGTGAATTAGTAGTGAGAGTCGAAGAGAATTTTGAGACGAAGCCGCAAACGAGACGAGAGCAGCACGAGAGGAAAAACAGAGAGGAGAAAGAAAGAAGAGAAGAAGGGTTTGAGAATTGGCCATCCATTTCTTCTCCAATTGGTCTGAAATTTCAGAGGTTGATTCGTGGAAGCGAGCTCTTCGATTTGATCCGATTAGATTCTCGCAAATCTTCTTCGGAGCTTCCACAGGAAAGTTTACTTCTCCTCCACATTTTGTTCCTAAGAATTTGTAATTCTTAGAAGATTATTGTTGTTTGTTTGGTGATATTGTTTGGTGATTCCCTACTTGTGATAGGGAGAGAAAAACTGTGTAATTGGAATTACATAGTGAAGTTTTTCTGGACAAGAGTCCCGTGGTTTTTACCCTAAATTTGAGGGGTTTTCCACGTAAAATTCTCGGTGTTAATTTGCTTGATTTATTTCACATTTATTGCCCATATTTTCGGATTGTGTTTAAAGACACTACAGACCTATTACCCAAGGTTGTCAAACTCGTGATCCTAGGGAGGATCGTTGGGCCCTGGTAGGATCGTGAATCGTAGGATCGTGGTAGGATCGTAAGAGTCTACCAAAAAAATATTATAATTAATTAAATAATGACAAATCAAGAATTGGGTAAAATGACCATAAAAAATATCTAAAAAGTCATTAAATGTCTAAAAACACAATATCAAGCACCAAGTACCAACATCAAAATGCCAAATAAATACGACAACCACATGTCCAAAAAAGTCAAAATGTTCCAAAAGCAAATTAGAAGATGATAAACAAACTTAATCACTTATCAAACATATAATCTAATAAGTCTTTCAATGACTTATACTTCATTCCACTATCATCATCACCCTCATCGGATCCATCACTAGCATGTCCGCTTCCATCAAACTCATCATCCCAATTGGGAATCTCCAAGTCATCCACAGATACATCAAGTGTCGAACTACTACCAACACCACTGTCAAGATCATCCAGGTCATCTTCATCCTAAAATCATATAAAAAGCGTAAGAATGAAGGATAAGGATTTTCATACCTGATATATGAAACGCAAGCCGAAGCCGCCAGCTAAGTGAGCAACAAACGGACAGCGCAACTGTGATTCTTTAAGAAACTCGATTATCCAAGCATCATTAAACTCCTACAAAATTAGAGATGCATAAATCTTACCACTACAGGGAAAAAATGCAAACTAAATTACCAAGTGTATTGTTCTTTGTTATAAGCATCAACAGTTCAACACATTTGTCTCTTCCAGCCGACATCCACTACTACACAGTCTCCATTCATTTCAATTTATGTTCAAATATTTCATTTTTCTTCACAAAGACACACTTGTGAACTACCGCCATTTCTCAGACAAGCTCTGTCTCTGATAAACAAATAATAGCCGCAAATAATCTGTAACAAGAAGTGAAACTAAACAACATATTTTTCTCTCCAAAAAATGGCTCAATAAATCAATGGACAAACCTTTGATTTCGAGAGCGATTTCGAAAGCTTCAAGTAGTTTCAACTTCAAATCGATTCTTGGACAATTGTAGGATTTGGATTTGAATTTGAATTTCTGGAGTTTTTCTCGAACAATTGTAGGATTTGGAATTTTAATTTTGATTGAAACTCGAAAGGCGCCGCGCGTGATGAAGAGGAAAATGAAGATTGAAGAATGAAGATGTCGTTTAGGGTTTAGGGGGGAAATAATTATATTTTTTATAATAAATTTAAAAAAAAAAAGATCTTGATAACTCGTTGGAATCGCACGATCCCACGAGTCCACGTGTTGACGCGCGATCCCACCCGATCCTATCACACTAGCGATCCTGCGCCGATCCGGATCGTTTTAGCCTCACGACTCGTAAACTCGACCGAGCCTACGAGTTGACTCGCGAGTTTGACAACAGTGCTATTACCAATAGATTTGGAAGTAATAGTTCAATTGGTTAGAGAATACATTATTTATATGCTAGAGAATTGCACTGTATAAGAAACAATGGACTTGATGATGAGGTTGGGGATGTAAAGCAATAGTATTAATAGAAGCTTTTGTAAAGCAGGGAAGACTTTTTTTTTTTTTTTTTTGATTTGAGGAACCCGCAGCCGCTACATTCGGTGTGCTCTGGGTAAACCTCAACTCCTTGTGCAGTAGCCTGCAAACCACACAGGAGATTAAACCATCAGGTGACAGGCTCACACAGAATGACTTCAGTGAGGATTGAACCCATGACCTGTCGGTCCCGGAAAACCTCACCTCAACCACTCTGCCAACCCCTCTACGTAGCGGGACAGGGAAGGCCTATTTTGTAACGTAGTAGTCTTGATTTTCTTTTGTGAACAAGAATGTAGTATTTTGCAAAACTGTAATATTATAGCAACTTTTACGAAGCAGTCAAAGGAGTCGAATGCGGCATCTCCTACAATCGCGTCGCCCCGAACCAATCGACGATTGCGGAGGATATGGGGGTGTTTCAAAAGCATGAAAACCATTTTTAATCGGCGATTTCATCACGATGGCGTGGTGGTGTGAGATCGAAAATTGGAGATTGTTGAAGATAGAGAGAAGGCGCCGCTCTTGCAGCTAGAGAGAGACAGAAATTACAAAAATGAGGGAGAATAGGGGTTTGGGGAAGTGGGGATTCTTTTTACTCTTTTTCTTTTATGCTAGAGAAGAGTATTGTATTAGCAATTAACTTAGAAAAAAATAGATTAAGAGATGAAACATTACAATAAGAAATACTGGACAAGTAAGTGTAATGAGACAGAGAAGTATTTACCAAAATTGCAGGGCTGCTAATGCCAAAAAAAAGAAATACAAGGAAAAGGAAATAAAATTTATGCCGTACGGTCTTTTTTGCTATTTTTCGGGGATAATAAAATAGTTATACGAGTAGAGATGGCAATGGATCTTGGACCCGGTCCAGATCCGTGGATCCAGATCCATTTTTCTGGATCTGGATCTTAAAAAATTGGACCCATTGAATCTGGATCGGATCTGGACTAATTTTAGAAATTACGGATTTGGATCTGGACTTTACTATCTGAGATCCGGATCCGGTCCAGATCCGTCATTTTTATAACTAAAATATTATTTTATTATCATATCTAAAATATTATATTTATATTATTCTACTTAAAATATCACGTTATACTATTTGTTGAGCTTGAAATACTTAACTAGTAATCTAATAAATAGAAAAGAGGGAGGAGATTGAGTACCCACTGTCCACGAATTTGAAAATTTTTTTTAGAGAGTAGATCATAGTTTTATAGATGATTGTAATATTTTTATAATATCATGAGTAGTTTGATTTTTTTTAATGATAGTAATACTCTTATAGATTATCGTATTATCGTATAACTAATTAAATTAGTTAAATTTTAATTGATTTAGAATTTTTTTAATTTTAGCTAAAAAAACTTATGGATCTGGATCTAGACCCGAGACCATGTGGATCTAATGGATCTGGGTCTGGATCTCATTTTTTAAGATCCAATGGATCTGGATCGAATTTGGACCAAAGTAAAAATCTCGGATTTGGATCTGGACCGAGGAGGATCCGGTCCAAATCCGGTCTATTGCCATCCCTATATACGAGAAAGGAAAAAGAAATGAAGCGTTACTACGTTAACATAAAATTTATGTATTTTCCGAAAATATTTAAAAAGAAAAAAAGGCACAGACAAAAACAAAAAGATCTGAAAAACCAGAGGCGCGGTAATGCGTGCCGGCAACAGCACAATTCAGGGCGAAGACGAAGAGCAACAGTTGAACTTCGCCGTTCGATCGCCGCCGTTGTTTCATTCTTTCCCGGCGTGCTCGTGATTTTCTTTTCCGTATTTCGTTTCGGAAATCTGTGCAATTAGTTGTTTCGTCCTCGGTTGTACCTGCAATTTTGATCGATGAGAATTGAGTCGAATTGTTGATAATCTTGACGAATTAGAGTTGAATTTCAAGCAATGGAGTCGTTGCTAGAGCTATGCGATTTAATCGCTCTGAATCCTACCCAATTTCGTAATAAAATAGCGTGGATTTGTTGCCGTTGCCCGCCGGCTGAGTTGTTTAGGATGGGATCGCCGGCGGTTTCCAGGTCTCAACTCCATGCGATACTCGCGACTGCGAGATTTCTGTCGAAATGCCCGAATTCGGAACATGAAACCCCCAAGTCGTTGGTCCTCGGGTTCTACCGTTCTATCCCTTTGTCCTTTAATCCCAAATTCTGGCCGCAAGCGTATTCCTCCGAGGCAATGTTTTCGTTCTACAACGATTTTCTAAGTTACATTTCAAAAGCGGCCGAACTGTCTCCTGATTTTTCTACCGATTTTGCGGGTTTCACTGGAGAAATTGTAACTCAGACGATAACGAATGCTGATTCAGAGGTTTCTAGGGTTTTCATGAAGGCACTGTGTTCGAATTTCCCTCCGATTATGCTTTCCGATGCGAGCAAATTGATTTCCGTTCTTCTCGATCGATTTGATATTGTGGTTCCTAGTTCTCCAAGGGAAGGAATCTTGACCCCTGACGCAGCTTCGGCTCAGGGCTCTCCGTTGAGTGGGAACTATTATCAGTCTCCTGCAGAGTCGTCAAGCAGTGCAGCTTCAAAAGATGATACATCATCATCCAGGGGTATTGTGGCGAATGGGAGTGATAGCATTTCGTGGAAAAGCAATGGGGATTTATCTGCTGCCGCAGCTTATAAGAAGAATTTAAAACTGTTTGAGGAGGAGCCACTGGAGAGTCTTGAGAAACAAGAAATTGTTTTCAAGTTGATTGGACATATATGTAGTAAGGTGGCCTTTGATCTCCAGCTTATGGATCAAGTGAGAGGAATTGCAAAGATTCAACTTATCTCAATGGCTGATTTTGTGAAGGTAATAATAAATTCTTATAAACTTGAAACAGTTTTGTATCAAGGTGGTACTTTTGGGATTTGATAGTGCTACATATAACATATCTGCTGAACTTAAGTGCCAAAGCGATTATTGGTCAAGTTGTTTGTTACATTGCATCGACAGATAAAAAAGCGGGATTGGTCAGAGCAGGGTCATGAGCTGAAAGTCAGGATTAACAGAAAGCTGTCAGTTTATAAAGCGGCTGCAATGTTGCAAATTAAGACTTTGGCGTCTCTTGACACAGAAGGAAAGTCTTCAAAAAAATTGTTGCATGGAGCTCTGGCACTGTTAATTGAGGCAGCAGAGGCATGCTCGTTATCGGTGTGGCGGAAGTTGAGAGCTTGTGAAGAGCTCTTTGGCTGTTTACTTTCTGGCATCTCTCAAGCTGCTGCTATCCGTGGAGGTCAGGTCCTCCGGCTTCTTCTAATTCGTTTAAAACCCCTTGTGCTGGCTACTTGTGCTCAGGTACATTCATTAATTTCTCGATTGATGCTCCAATATACTACCTCCGTCTCATTATTAGTGGCTAGTTTCTTTTCGGCACGGGAATTAAAAGAATATTTTTAAAGTATGGAGATGAGTAGATAATAAAGTAGGAGAGAGAAGATAAGTGTGATAATGAGAGAGTAGGAGAGAGAAGATGAGTGAGATAATGAGAGTAAATGATAAAGTATGAGAGATGGGATGATAAAGTAGTACAGAAAAATGAGTATAATAATGAGAGTAGCTGATAAAGTATGAGAGATAAGATGATAAAGTAGGAAGAAAGTGGTAACTTCTTACCAATTTGGGACTTCGCCACTTATAGCGGGACATCCGAATTTTGAAAGGTCGCCACTAATAATGGGACGGAGGTAGTATGGTTTAATGATTATAAAAATCATAAATTCATTTTTTTCTTGTGATCTTCTGTTAACAGGCTGATACTTCAGCCAGCAGCAAGGGATCCATGTTCAAAAGTGTACTAAAAACATGCTGTGAGATTGTTGAATGTGGGTGGTCTAGGGACCGGGCTCCCCTGGATACCTTTATCATGGGACTGGCAACTAGCATTCGCGAGCGCAACGATTACGAAGAAGTGGTTAGTATCTGTTAATACCATTTCAGGCTTGTAACTTATGTAGGATTCAAAACATTTTATTGAATTTATTGATTTCAAGTTAGAAAATTGACCCAAAGCAAACAAGCAAGCAGAAAAGTCACATAGCTGCAGAACTCTAGTCGGTTATTTTATCCATTGTATATTTCATTTTTAACCCACATTTATTTTGTCCCATTCATGCCCTTGACATGATCAGCAAAGGAAATTCCAGATCTCCTATAACAAGTGGTAAACTACCCTTCAGTTGCGAGTCATATTTAAGCATGAATCCGTAGCATATTTTTTTTTCAATAAATGTTTTTGCATGTTATAACATACGCTAGGCAATATAACATTTTATATTCTTCATATCTACTATGTAACCTGAGCTTCTGGATGTTCACTACGACTTAATTATTTATTGATATATATTTTCACCTTTTAGTTGATACAGATTCAACAAATCCCAAGCTTGGGGGGGGGTGCTCTATTTGATGTGTGAATTTGGATCAAGTTAGATTGCATTTACTATTTACCACCAATTTATTGATCCAAAGGGTGTAAAATTATTTTTTTGTATGAGTCAAAGGAGTTTGTATATTTCAATGGACTTATCATGTGAATGATATAAATTGGTACATGTCCGGACTCTAAGCTTTTAAGGGCATGTTTTCTGTAATCATATGGCCTATTGCCTTCTGGATGTTGCCTTATATTCCAAACAATTGCTAAGAGAGTGTTCTAAGTTGAAGTAAAGATGTCATATAACATAGGTAGCAAATTCTTAATAGATGTGGAAGACAAGACAAACATCTTTTTAAGGCAGTTATGATTTTTGATTTGAATATAGTTTCAAAATGAAGTCAGTCTTATGAAATAGTTGAAGAGTTGCATGTTGCAGTATGTATCATGCACAGTGATTTGGGCTGTTGAGTTACTTGATAATTAATATGCTGTTTCTTTGGATTATTTAAGGTGCTGTCAGGAACATTGACAGCAAAGCAATATCTAATCTCTTTGTTTGACCTGCAAACTGTCATGTCCCTGTATTTAGCCGGACAACCTAACTTGTTCCGAGACCAAAGAAAAGAATACCTGCTCTTAGATGGTTTATAAACTTCAGTGATTCCCTTGTTTCTAACGTTTTGGTCATTCTTATGTGCTTTTCCAGGATGGAAAAGAGAGACAGGCAGCTGCACCTATACAGCTGAACGTCATACATTTGTTAGCGGAGCTTAATGTTTCTATTAAGAAGCCTGAAGTGGTTGACATGATACTGCCCCTATTTATTGAGAGTTTAGAAGAGCGTGAAGCTTCTACTCCAGGCTTATTGAGGCTTCGAGTAAGTTCCAATCTCTTCACTGAAATACTTTTGCATATTTTTTCTTTTGAGCTTCTCGCTGTGTCATTTCGCATTATTTTGGAGTATGTCTTCTTATTTTATTTATTTCTTTCTTTCCCTTTATTTCATGCTATAGATTTTATCGTGCACGATTTTCTCAACCTGCTTTTGTTGAGTTACTGCAGCTTCTTGATGCTGTTTCTCGCATGGCGAGTTTAGGTTTCGAGAAGTCTTACCGTGAAGCTGTAGTTTTAATGACTCGAAGTTACATGGGCAAACTTTCTGGTGTTGGCTCGGCTGAAAGTAGAACACAGGCACCCGAGGTGACAACAGAACGCATTGAGGTATGTTTCTAAATTGCATCAGAATATTGGATTGCATACTGTGAGGAGAAGAATCTATAGTAACAAATGGATGCTCACTAGTTCAATTACCTGTAGACATTACCTGAAGGATTTTTGTTGATTGCAAGTGGCATTACATGTAATAAATTACGATCGGATTATCGTCACCGTTTGCTGTCTCTCTGCTCAGATGTTGGCTTGGCGGCAGAGTCCAAAAGTGGGAGGTAATGTTCAGCAATTGTTGGACTCTAATTCTCGAGTAACTTCCTAACCAATGAAATAAATATTTCAGGAGTGGAGCAGATTTTCTTGGGCCCCTTCTTCCCGCTGTTGCTGAAATATGTTCCGACTTTGACCCCTGTTTAGATGTAGAACCTTCACTGTTGAAGCTATTTCGTAACTTGTGGTTCTATATTGCGCTATTTGGGTTAGCACCACCAATACAGAAAACTGGTGCTACTTCAAGATCGGTTTCAACTTCACTTAATAGTGCAGGCAAGGCGGGTACCATTGCTCTCCAAGCTGTGGGTGGACCATACATGTGGAACTCATTATGGTCATCTGCTGTTCAACGTATTTCACAAGGGACCCCACCACTTGTAAGTTGATCTGTAGAATATTTGAGATGTATCTCTCTCCCCCCTGCGGAGGGGGATTCACTCTTTTTTTTTTAAATGAAAAATAATTAATTTGAATGTTTACCATTATTCAGTCATTAATCGACACGTATAAGCTGGTTCTGGTTGAATCAAAATGTTTTTAACTTTATGTACACTTTTGTCTCCAAATCTTGCTGCTATAATTAGGTAAAATTAAGTCTCTTGGTCCCAATGGGAATCATGATGTCTCTCTTTATAGTTACGTATGAATCCACAAATCAAATCGGACTTCACCTGACCTTGAATTTCTCGAGTTGTAAACATTATGGTAAAAATGGTATTGATTAATAATTATTCCGTCGTTGTATCTCTATTCTCTATTTAGCTTAATTGCTTGAACATTGAAAATACCATCCCATGCATCAAATTCTCTTTGAGGATTTGAGGATCTGATTGTAAAGAAAGACACTAGGAAGCATGCTTGACCTATTTGCCCTGTGCATGCCATCAGGAATCTAGAATTCACTATGAAGAAAGATAAAAAAAGAGAATACTAGAGGTTTAGAATGCACTGCTGCACTATTATTTCGGGTGTTCAACAAAAGCAACTTATACCCTGGGTGTATATGTTTATTTAAGTGAACATTTTAGTGCATCTTTCTTTGATCTGTCCTCTTAGCATGCTCATTAATATTCTCCAAATCCTAATATCAGTATTATTGTTCCCGGAACATTAAGCTCCAGTGTTTAGGATCCTTTGACCTTTGATTGTTGCTAGGGAAAAAAAATTCTCCTCTAATTTGTTTCCAAATCTATCATTGAAATTAAAGTTGTTGAGATGGAGATAATGTTCTTTCAATCAGGCCAAAAAATTATCAGCATGCATCTTAGATTGAGTTTATGGTAGTGATTTAGATATTCTAATTATTATTTGCTTATATGTCCTTGATTTGTACAATTATTAATCTTGTGTAGTTCCGTGTAGTAAGTACTTTTCTGTATACTTGTTAAGTAATTTTCATTTCTGATGGCAAACATTCTTTGCTTAGGTTGTGAGTTCTGTGAAATGGCTTGAAGATGAGTTGGAGCTCAACGCTCTGCACAACCCTGGTAGTCGCCGAGGGAGCGGGAACGGGAGAGCTGCTGTGAGTCAAAGAAGTGCACTTGCTGCTGCTTTAGGAGGGCGAGTGGACGTTTCTGCAACAAATACAATTTCAGGTCATTGAATATTTTGTTTTATTCAGGGCACTTGGATTCTATATTGTCATTATTGACTATAGTCACCCTTAATCCCATCTATGTTGAAGAGGTTGGCTCTATCCTAAAATACTGATATATATGATTTCTGCAGGTGTCAAAGCAACCTATCTCTTAGCTGTTGCATTTCTGGAGATAATTAGATTTAGCAGCAATGGAGGTATTCTGAATGGAAGCCCAATTTTAACTGCCTCTCGAAGTGCCTTCAGCTGCGCCTTTGAATATCTAAGAAGTCCTAATCTTATGCCGGCTGTCTCTCAGTGTTTGACTGCTATTGTACATCGAGCATTTGAAACAGCAATAACTTGGCTGGTATTCTTCTCACACTCTCATCTGTTTAATACATGTTTTAGCATATTCTTTTCAGCATTTATATTAACAATTTAGTGTCTCTTTTATGGTATTCTAATTTTTGGAGTGGTAGATTCTAAATTTCTAACTCAATATGCTGGTTGAAAGTATGAGGATAGAGTTCTTTCATAGTATCTTTGTACTTTAATCATTCTGCACCCTAACTAAAAGAAGTCCCAGAGAGTATTAAATGTTCAAGTTAAGTTTTTTCTGGACATATCCTACTGTTCTTAACATTTGTATGCATGCTTATTGGTTGATGTTTTCGTTCTTCTAAAATCAATGTTATGAATATAGTTAGAGCTCCACTTTTAATTGTTTCAACAAGTTTAAATGAGTGAGTTATGGTAAGCTGCTAACACCCTTGGCTTAAGGCGTTGGTGATTGTTGAAGGAGAAATTACTCACTTTAAGAATTTTGATGGAATGCTGCAGCTTTGATTGTTGGGGCTCAAGATAGTTACAAACCACAGCCACCTTCAGTAATTTGCAGTAATTATGTTTTTCAATGATATAATATGCAGCAATTTATAAGTTCGAACGACTTTTTTTTTTCTTCCTCTTAACGCGCTTCGTAGTATCTTTTGGAAGATTTCTTTCCCAAATTTCATGGTCCATGCGACTTGCTACAGGTGGATCGTGCACCTGAAACTGGGCCTGAAGCTGAGATTAGAGAGAATACACTCTCCATCCATGCCTGTTTCCTCATAAAAAACTTGTCCCAAAGGGATGAGCACGTACGGGAAATATCTGTTACTTTGTTAAGTCAACTTAGAGAAAGATTTCCTCAGGTAGCAGGCACTATGTTGTTTCATCATGTTTCACTTCATCATCCAGCTCACATTACAAGACCACTTGTAACTGGTTTACAACTTTACACCACTTGCAGATATTGTGGAACTCTTCTTGTTTGGATGCTCTTTTACTTTCAATGCATAATGATCCACCTTCTGCTGTAGTAAGTGATCCTGCATATGTTATCAGTGTTCACACTTTGTACCAAAAAGTTGTTCGTGAATGGATTGTCGTGTCGCTTTCACACGCTCCATGCTCTAGTCAGGGTCTTCTTCAGGTTTATTTCTTTATTCATCGGTTCCTAGTTTTTGCATTTTCTTCTTCTTATTCCTTTTTTTCTTTTTTGTAGTTGGAACTCTCAGCTTTGGTTGTACCTTTTACTGTGTTACAGGAAAACCTTTGTAAAGCTAATACCTGGCAGAGATCGCAGCCCGCAGCTGATGTTGTTTCTCTATTGTCTGAGATAAGGATAGGCACTGGTAAAAATGATTGTTGGAATGGTCCTAAAACTGCTAATATTCCTGCACTTATGGCTGCAGCTGCTGCTGCATCAGGAGGAAATTTGAAATTGATGGAGGGATTCAATTTGGAGGTTCTTGGTACTGGTATGGTCAGTGCGACAGCAAAGTGTAACCATGCAGGAGAAATTGCTGGAATGAGAAGAATATATGAAAGCATGGGTGGTCTTGATCAATACACTGGTGGTCTTAGTATTGACCTTCCAGACGGGTCAGCACAGCTACCACAAGCCAAAAAAGAACTCCTCAATGAGGTATTGATTTCCACATTTGTAAAGCTGCTTCAGAAATTTGTAACTGTTGCGGAGAAAGGCGAAGAAGTAGACAAATCATCTTTCCGTAAAACTTGTTCTCAAGCTACTGCATTGCTTCTTTCAGATCTGGTAATGTAATTTCTTAATCTTCTTATATTAGTTTGATTGACTTACTTGAGTTTTCTATTTTTTGGTATATGATATAAGTATATAACATTTTTCTCAGGACTCGGATTCAAAATCAAATGCTGAGAGCTTTTCGCAACTTCTGCGGCTTCTTTGCTGGTGTCCAGCTTACATAGCCACACTTGATGCTGTGGAGACTGGTGTATTTATCTGGACATGGCTGGTTTCTGCTGCTCCTCAGTTGGGATCTGTTGTGCTTGCTGAGCTTGTAGATTCATGGTTATGGACAATAGACACTAAGCGAGGCCTTTTTGCTTCTGATATAAGGTGTTCTGGACCTTCTGCAAAGTTGAGGCCGCAGCTTGTTGCTGGAGAACCTGAGCTGCGGCCTGAGAAGGACCCAGTTGAACAAATAATGGGTCATAGGCTGTGGCTTGGATTTTTTATTGATCGGTTCGAAGTAAGATTACATATATATCTTTAGGTCTTATATAAACTCTCTGCTTTCTGTTATCGGATTTTATATCTGATTCCAATTGTTGTGTGTTCCTTTACTAAAAAACTGTTAAATAATCTTGAAGTTGAAGTGTTTCATGACATAAGTCTCGTTTTGTAGCTCTTTAAGCTATAAAGCATGTATCATTACATGTTAACGCATTGCTTTGAAATTTGTCATTATAGGTCGTTCGACATGATAGCATTGAACAGCTTTTGCTACTTGGCCGAATGTTGCAAGGAACAACTAAACTCCCTTGGAATTTTTCTCGGCATCCAGTTGCTGCAGGAACTTTTTTCACTCTTATGCTTTTTGGTCTTAAATTCTGCTCATGCCAGACACAGGGAAACCTTCAGAACTTCAGATTAGGACTTCAGTTGCTAGAAGATAGGATATATAGGTATGGATTTTCATAAGTATGAATTGTCTACTGCACTTGATCGCATATAATTCATTGCAATGGTTTAAAAAAAGAAAAGAAAAGAGCCGAGTCAAATTTCAACGATTCTTTGTGGTTGTCTCTCTCATGGTGCAGAACTGCCCTCATCAAGCAAAATTTTAATTAATTTATTACTGTGATTCATGATAAACCTTTTATCTTTTTGTTGCTCCTGTTTAATCTTTGATTGTTTTCTTTTCCTCTTTTTTTTCGTGTAAAAAACAGAGCTGCCTTAGGGTGGTTTGCTCATCAGCCTGAGTGGTATGACTTGAGAAACCGATATTTTGCTCAGAGTGAAGCTCAATCTATTTCATTATTCATCCATCATCTTTCTAATGAGCGGCTGGACACAACAGAACTTGATCTTAAAGCTCGGGGACTTGAAAATGGTAGCTCCACAAACGATATTGTAAGATAATATAAAGATCTTGAAGTGTTTGACCCAGTGCAATAGTGTCCTAAAACATGGTGTGTTTTTTATATGCATGGGTTTTATGAAGCTTAAAACAATTCTTATGTTCTGCAGAAGGACCACTATCATCCTATCTGGGGTAAGATGGATAACTATGCTGTTGGGCGAGAGAAGCGAAGGCAGTTGCTTCTTATGTTGTGCCAACATGAGGCTGACAGACTTGAGGTTTGGGCTCATCCTGTTGGATCAAAGTAACTATCTTAGACCTTTTCAAACATTTCCTTTTGTTGCTTAGTTGAATGGTGGTGATATATATGGTATTTCCTTTACTACTCTCCTGCCCTTTATAGGGAAAGCTCGTCTCGGCTTAAAATGAGTTCCGAGAAATGGATTGATTTGGCAAGGACTGCCTTTAATGTTGATCCTCGAATTGCTCTGTCATTGGGTGCACGGTTTCCAGCAAATTCTTCTCTGAAGACTGAAATCTCGCAGCTAGTTCAAGTATGTTTATCAACTTTCTTGTGAAAAATTAATGAACTTGTTACTACTACCTCAGCATAGTTTAGATTATTTCATGGGATAAAAGTAAATTCCACGTACAAAAAGTGCAAGAAGAGCAAAGCTAATGCCTCAAATTAAGTCATATTATCTTTTCATTCATAATGTTCTTACAAACTTTCAGTTCTTCTACCTCAAGTAAAACTGTAATCTGTGACTTGTGAAGTTTCGTTTACTTTCATAATTATTCATTTTAAACAGGTTTTGACTTATGCATTTTTCTTCTTGTTAGTCACATATAATGGAGATTCGGAGCATCCCTGAAGCTTTGCCCTATTTTGTAACCCCCAAAGCAGTGGAAGAGAATTCAGCACTTTTGCAACAATTACCACACTGGGCAGCTTGTTCAATTACACAGGCTTTGGAGTTCCTTACCCCAGCATATAAAGGTCACCCTCGAGTCATGGCTTACATTCTTAGGGTGTTGGAATCTTATCCGCCTGAGAGAGTGACTTTCTTCATGCCTCAGCTGGTGCAGGCACTAAGACATGATGAAGGGGTAAGGTTTTTTCTTTGATTTGATTACATTTTTAGTAGCATTTTAGCAGAATGGTTTTGCTACCTACAGAAGCCTATCCTAGTAAAATTGCAAGCTAGATAGTTCGGCGCTGTTGATCGATGTCTTTTGAATCGCCCTTGATGTTGAAGTATAAACCCACTAGCATTTGCATCTTTAAGAAAACAAGTCTTGCTTGACATTTAAGGGACAAATTGAGATAAATAATAATCAGTTTTTTAATCATTTATCATTCATATTTCAGCATTGAATTTTATCTAAGAACTGTAATTTACGTATTGGCAACTCTGATTGCAGAAGTTGGTCGAGGGATATTTGCTCAGAGCTGCCCAAAGGAGTGATATCTTTGCCCACATTTTGATATGGCATTTACAGGTCAAAATTGCTACTGTAGAAATACAGCATATAATGCAACGTGAGTATATGCTTTGAATTATATATGACAAGATTGCTTTGCAGGGTGAGACTTGTGTTCCTGAGGTGGGGAAAGATGCACCTTTGCCATCTCCAACGGTATACTTTGTTTTTTCTTTGTTGTATTGCTTTTCATGCATATGTTCTAAATCAGTGCTACTCATGTTGCTGGACGGAGATTTAATTTTTCTGCTGAACGTGAAGTACCTCTTAGTTGATTTTGAATTTGTAGTTACATTTGACTCAGTCTATCTCCTATCATTTTACTTGAATACTTATTTTATTTCTTGACTGATAATATATGCCTTAGCCTATGCATCCTAAAACTTTGAATTTTTTTTATTATATCTTTCAGTTTTGTAGGATTCTCTAAATCACAGCAGATGTGATATGTTCTTGAAAGGACATGCTTTGGGATCGGATGATGCTAACTATCCTCCATCCGAAATTTTGTAAACTCATGATTTCTCCTAGTTGCCCTCTTACAATATTTCCCGAAGCATAAATTTAGCCATCCGTCTCGGTCATCCTTCTGACTGAGAGCAGTCGTATAAATTTAGCGATCTTCACAATTGTGAACCACCTTTCACTGTTTAGCTTTTCTAGCTGTTACCTATGAGGTTGCAGTTTGGAAACCATCTTTATTATAATGTGTAATGTTTAGGTACCCATGGAAATCCCCATAATATCTGAGATTCTGTACAGATGTTTCTGAGTTTCTCTTGGCTATTTATCTTTACATCTTATTTATTGATGTAAACGGTAGATTGTTGTTTTATAGGTTGCATTCTGCTTAGTTCAAATCTTTTGGAGTTATGGTATTTTAGTACTTATTTATACTCATTATTGTTTATTTTCTCTGTTTACAGAATACCGCCTTTCAAGCTTTGCTTCCTGTTGTTAGAGAAAAAATCATTGATGGTTTCAATGACAAAGCACGTGATGTGTTTCAAAGAGAATTTGATTTCTTTGACAAAGTTACATCTATATCTGGTGTCCTCTTTCCACTTCCAAAGGAGGAAAGGCGAGCTGGCATAAGAAAGTATGAGTTTATTTTAGGGAGTTAGTGGCTCAAGCACTCATTTGATTTATATTTTCTTGCTGTTTCTCCTTTCACTTATAACGATCAGATACTTTTTCCTTGCCTTGATAGAGAATTGGAAAAAATCCAAGTTGATGGAGACGACCTCTACCTACCTACTGCTCCCGGTAAACTTGTGAGGGGTATTCAGGTTGATAGTGGAATTCCTTTACAGTCAGCAGCAAAAGTTCCTATAATGATCACATTCAATGTTGTGGATAAGGATGGGGATCAGAATGATATAAAGCCCCAAGCTTGTATTTTTAAGGTATGCGAAATTCTCAAATAGATGGGTGACTTAACGTAGTCCAGTTCAAGGTGATATGTTCATGGCTTGCCTGAGTCTTTGGAAGTTAAGTGCCTGTACATATTCGTGCGCCAGTTATATCTGAATCCAAAGGACTGGCTTGCTGGATTTGCCTAGTGTGTTTACTCACACATATAACCTTGTTTCTAGTATATGTGGGACAGACCGTAGATATAAGAACAAATAGTATTACATGTGGGGCCTTCCGATCTAATTTTTATGTTGGCGATTCTACTAGTAGCAAAGAGAATGTTACGTATATGTGAATGGTTCTTATCCTGATGAGCTTGATTTGCTTGTAGGTTGGAGATGACTGCCGACAAGATGTTCTTGCTTTGCAAGTTATTTCACTTTTGAAGGACATCTTTGAAGCTGTTGGTCTTAGTCTGTATTTGTTTCCTTATGGAGTACTGCCAACTGGCCCTGAGAGAGGAATTATTGAGGTGCACTTACTTGTATTATTAGATTATACATCTGTTGGTTTTTGGAATGAGGACGTTTATCTTTTACTGGTTTTCTTTCTTCACAGTCTAATATTAACCTTGCGTGGTGCTTTCAAACTTCGTTGTGCATTATTGCTTTTCTTCTGAGTTTGCTTTCCTGTCTTATCATGGATCATTTATTAATCTGCCTTCTCATGATGAATCTATTGACAAAAAATAAGAGATTCTGTCAGTATCCCAACTTAGTCCTTGCTACCGAACTAAACATATATTCAACTGAACGTCCAAAATAAAATGTTTCAGGTTTGTAAGTGTGAAAGAGAATAATTTGTTTTGTATATTCAAGGAGAAGACTCTCATATATATAATGAGAGTAGAAATTAAGTAGCAATTTCAACATGATACGGAGTTATCTAAACATAAAGGTATTATAATAAACTCCTAGAAGAAATATAAATATTATAAAATTCTTTAAACTCTCCCTAAAGCAGGAGCATATATATATATTAACCATATCCAGCTTGTCACAAAATCTTGATATTTTTGTGGAAAAGATTTAGATAAGAGATCAACTTGTGGTGATAGAAATAGCAACACAGAGTAAAATAGTAGCGGGAACTATCAGATTCGCACAAAGTGAAAGTAGCTGCAGGAATGGAGCATAGTTGGCACGACAAGCATGAATATTCTTATATTTGACTTGCTGAATTTTTACTTTCATGCTTGGCAGGTTGTGCCTAATTCTAGAAGTAGGAGTCAGATGGGTGAGACCACTGATGGTGGTCTCTATGAGATATTTCAACAGGACTTTGGTCCAGTTGGATCACCCAGCTTTGAAACTGCTCGGGAGAATTTCCTCATTAGCAGTGCTGGATATGCAGTTGCTAGCCTCTTGCTTCAACCAAAGGATAGACATAATGGGAATCTTTTGTTTGACAGGTAAGCAGTTCTTTGTGCAATGTGTCGCTTTGGTGCTAAGACAACAAACGGAAGATTTACTTGATCATTATATCGATTCATGGTGCACAATGCATTGAGCCTTCAAGCCTCAGTTTTTACTTTGTGTCCTTACATGTTTTGGAGTTCCCAAAATTCAATATTGGATTTCCATTATGTTTTGTCATGAATCATTTGGTGCTTTATTTTCTTACACTGTATACATGTTTTGACCATAATCTAATTTGTTAAAATAAAAAAATGATGAGAGATTCCATAAGGCCCCACAGTAAATCACTCACCTGGTCTTCATTAGGAATCAACTTCTATAGTATGAAAACTTGTTCACCCGTAGATAGGCAGGCAGTTTTAATATGCATTTGAGATCCAGACAAGTTCTTTTTGTTCTCTACCTATTTAAGTGAAATTGATCTGTTGAGATTCTTTGGAATGCAGTGTAGGCAGGCTTGTTCATATTGATTTTGGTTTCATTTTGGAAACTTCACCTGGTGGAAATATGAGGTTTGAAAGCGCTCATTTCAAACTAAGTCACGAGATGACTCAGTTACTCGATCCATCCGGGGTCATGAAAAGTGACACATGGTACCAATTTGTTAGGTAATATTCGAATGCGTCTTACTCCCTTTGTCATTATCCTTTCAACATATTGGTCATTATCCTTTCAACATATTAGTTTCTTGGTCTCTTTTGCTACGAATCTTATCTCTCCTTGCGCAGCTTGTGCGTAAAGGGTTACCTAGCTGCACGGCGCTACATGGATGGAATCTTAAGCACAGTGGCGATGATGCTTGATAGCGGATTGCCTTGCTTCAGCAGAGGCGATCCGATTGGGAATCTTCGAAAGAGATTACATCCAGAAATGAGCGAGCGTGAAGCAGCCAATTTTATGATTCGTATATGCACCGATGCATACAATAAGTGGACAACTGCTGGCTATGATTTGATTCAGTATCTCCAGCAAGGCATTGAAAAATGAGGTTTCATGGCTTTGCTTGAAATCAGTTCTATTGAGGTGTAAATCTTGATTTCTGGTGATTCTTCGGGAGTATGCTTCTTGTAGATGAGAAAGGATGGGAGGAGAGAGAGAGCACGAAAATTAGATGCAATTTTTTTGCTGGGGGATCACCACTACTGTCGTGGGATCCTTCAATTTGTAAAAATATAGGCTGTAGCTCCACTTGTGTAATGAAATTTGAAAATTTTCTTCCAATTTGATCTAAACTTTTTCTGTATTCTCTTATTCAAGGTGCATATTAGATAAACTTCATTCAATCCTATTCAATAACTGCAAACTATATATCGTATGTGATAGGTGCACATTATGTTTTTTTAGTACATTATATAAAATCATATTTGTTTCCTCCAACAAGTGAACTAAAAAGATTATTTATCAAATGTAAAAAATGACTGTTGGACGGAACGTGCTAACTCAAATGATTTCACAATACATATTTCCATTCTAGGAAATTTAGATAAATATTAAATTAATTTTCAACCAACCAACGGACGATACAAGCAATTCTCTACCAATGCATATTTAATAAGAAAAAAAAATAAATTGTGTGTGTGCGTGTTTTTTTTGTCTTCCAAATAATGCATTAAAAAAAGTAAAAATACAACACACTGTGATCTTTAGCTTCACGTAAGGTATTGAGATGCATGTGTATAACCCCACAGCTGCAAGAAAAATAGAGAGTAACAAGAAAATGAATAGGACAAACAAATACACTTATTTGGCTCCTATAATTTCGAAGCTCGGCAAGGTGGTTGCATATGGATGAATTAAATGAACTATACCGTATTTATCATCACAAACACGATGCAAAAATATACTTCATTTAGGATAGTTTTTTCAATTCTCATATGATGCAAAAATTGGAAATGCAGGTTATGGGGGAGAGAAAATAGCACCTCTACATCCTTCAATTCAAACTCTTGATCATGTGCTAAACATGAGTTCCCAAATGTTTCACAAGATCCACTGCTTCCAGATAATCTAGGAAGGAGAATAAAAAATAATCTTAACAAGGAAAAGACTTTGTATTATAGTAATTGAGACTGCTATTTTGCCATTACTAATACCTTGCAAGATTACTCTGATTCAACTACTTGTATTTACAACAAGACCTAATATTTTATAAGAGATGTAACTAAGCTCTTTAATATAGGTTAACCAAACACCCTCTAAGTAAGTAAGTAGTGATAAGGTGAAAGAACTCACAGATCTTCATTCAAGCGTAAAGCAAAGTTTGCACCTCCGCCGAAAGCAATCAAGTCATTCAAGCACAAATAGAAGTATCTGTTGGAACCTATTCAAGTAAAAGAAAGTGGCATGTGAGTTAATCAATTTATAATAGATACTAATTCCACCAGAGTCTAAAGACCCTTGCCAAATCAAAAACTACTAAGGCGGGCTTAACAAAAAAACCTTTGCATCATCAACATGGCCAAAGGTACTTTAAAATCCTAAGCACCGAAAATTAAGTTGCACAATCAGCAGAGGAAAAAAAATTGAATATGTAAAGCATACCGGCATTTAAATGCCTACATTAAGTAGTTCTTAGGTGGATATTTGAATCTAAAATAATCATAAAAACTCACAAAATTGATTGGAACCGAATCGGATTTTCGAGTTTATTGTTAGAAGTAGAGCTAAACAACAATATCTTCGCATAGATACACAATTTTGTGCTTACCCGTTGCTCTGAATAGCCTTGGTTCACCATATTTGGTTGTGAAAACAAAGCTATGATGTGTTCCCTGTCAGATAGGTAGAGACAAATTAGCTAATAAACGCAATCGTGGGTAAAATGTATCACTAGGATTTTATATATGAGAGAAGCATAATACATACTTGATATTTTCTTTTTGCAGTAGCCTTTAAGGGGCAATCACGTAAACCACCAAATACCGCACCCCGCTTATCTCCGGTAATCTAAAGACAAAATACGGATCAGCTTTAAATGAAGAGAAGTTTGAAGCGACATTTTGTACAGTAGGTAAACATACCAATAGACAAGGACCGGAAAGATCAGTGCTCTTACGAATAAGTGTGTTGAGTGATATACCATGTCTTGCCGTGCTGCCTTTCATTCAATAAATTATAAAGCATACATCAAGGCCTAATTAAGAAACCACAGACAAAATGTACAACAAAACCCCCAATTTTACCTGTATAACAGAACCCAACGACAACCTTTCACGATATTAGGGAGGGATGCCTCGAAGAACTCATATAAATCTGGAGAGATGAAAAGAGATTCATTGACAACGCTGGGCACCAACTTCTCAAAACTATGTGGCATAAAGACATCTTCAAATAAATCCGAGCCGCTACTGGTGCTTCTCCCAGAACCGGGTTCTGAGTTTTCTAATTGGCTCCTGGTCGAGTCATGCGCGCTACTTTCATTAGTTTCAAACTGCTCATAGCTTTCTGTCCTCTCCAACGGTTTATCTTTCAATGAAAAACTTTTGCTTCTCCACTTAAATGATTGTGACCCAGTAGATGCAACTTCATTCTCGTTTCTATACCAACTGAAACTAGCTGAAGGGAGAATAGACGACAGCATAGAAGATGGTGATTTTCCAGCCTACAAATATAGAACCTAAGTTGTGAAAGAAAAAAAAACAACTGCAACAATGTAGAAGCACATCATGAATAATTAATGGAAGATAATTTACACTTCATATTCCGGATCATTCATTAAAAACAATAATTGGTTGAGATACAAAAACACAATAAAAATATAATCTAGTAGCAAAATAGACTCAGTAAAACACGTGCAAGCAATTTCAAGATAAACTCCTAGGCTAACTGCAGATCATTGTATGTTACATCTAACACATTAGCTCACTAGCAAACTAATTCAATTCACGATTAATTTTAACCTTTTACCATTAAGGAATCCCAGAAAGATCATATATTTTAGCTACATAAGAAAATTCAAAGGCAACCAAACTTTAAAAACTTCTCAAGTTCAATCAATCATTCTCAATCATCAAATCATTCTAACCTTAAGATCCCAATAGAGCATATAATCAAATAATCCCAAAACACAACCACATTACTAAAGCATTACTCATGGATCAAATATGGAAATAATCAATTTAGCAAAATCCCTTGTTCATCGAATAGCTCAATATTAGTTAAATTCATAAATTTATTCAGGAGAGAAGAACAGGATACCTCAGGTTCTTGATCTACCGGCTCATTAGATGTTTGTGAATCGGAAAAGAAACTTGATAACTTATCGTAAACCTTGTCCCTAATGGCATACATTCTTCCCTTCGCCTATTTTTCTTTCTCCCTCTTGTAGAGAATTGCCACTCTAGTTTATGCTTTTTTTGGAGGGGAAGAAATTGAAAAGATCGTCTTTCTCAAGAAACCCAGATTCAGATTTGGGCAAAGTAGTGTCGAGAAGAAACGCAGATTCAGATTTGGGCAAAAGTAGTGTCGGAGATTGATAAACTTTACCAGTTTTGATGAAAAAAAAGAAGGATATAAAGATGGGAAGATCAGGAGGGCACCGACTGTTTCTCCATCCGTCATTAAACGCGGAAAATCTGGGGAGAATTCGTAATTTAGGTAGATTTTTCCAATATTTTCAAATACATTCGCCAATATTTCATCTCAAAGGAAATAAATAGTTGTTTTTTTTCCTTTTCCTAATTTTGAATCAAAATCAAATTTCTTGAAATTAATTTATTTTTACTTGCTTCCCTCCATGTCTTCTGTTTGTTTTATTAAAGTCAAAAGAATTTAATATTATTATTAATGAGAAGATGTTGGCATGTGGCATATATTAATTAATGTGGGGTATAAAAAGCAGAAATACATTTAATTGGTGATTTAAATATTAAAATTAGTATTTAATATAATTCTAAAGTATTTATAATGTGAAAGGAACTTGACATAATTAGGAAGTTACGACGTGGGAGTTGACTGTTTACTGTATTGTATATATTAATGTTAATATATTAATTTAGTCAAATTCATTAAAAAAAATATAAAAGTAATATTTTACAAACTAGTCAAATTTATAAAAATATTTTTGTTATAAACCAAAGAAGAATACGGGAATAATAGAGAGAAAGTGATAATTAGAGGTGTATTATTATAAGTATCAAAGTTCTCTATTTATAAAGTTACAGATGAGCTCATGGGCTTTTAGGGTTTATATGGTCACATAATATATGGTAAGTATAAATATAAAATATATTTACAACACTCCCTTGATTGACCATCCTTAAAAGAAACTGTTGCCTTGTTGAAACTTTGTCAGAAAAACTCATTGGGATAAAAATTGATCGAAGGAAAAATAGTAGAGCTGCTCCACCTCAATATAGTCATTGTTGATCATTGAGTCGACTTTATCAATCTTTTGTACCAACTTCTTGAATGTGTGACGTTGGTAATGCATTTGTAAAAGAATTCGCTAGATTGTCACTTGAGCGAATTTGCTGGATGTTGATGTCGCCACTCTTTTGGATATCATGTGTTGCACCGGATCATATCAGAACTCCAAAGCTAAGTGTTCTTGGACGAGAGTAGTACTAGGATGGGTGACCCACTGGGAAGTCCTCGTGTTGTATTGACTCTTTTATGAATCAATCTCAATGGCAAGGTTATCTTCAATCTCAATGATAAGGTTATCTCTAAGGTCTACACTATACTCCATCCGTCCCATTGAGCTGTGCTCATTTCTTTTTTGCACGTAGATTAAGGAGAGTTGTTAGATGTGAGTGAAGTGGTGGGTCCCATAAAAAGAGAGTGAGTAATTGTGTGTAAAAATTTGCCTTTTTTGGAAACAGGAACAAATGAGTGAGACAAACTAAAAAGGAAAACGAGCACAGCTCGTTGGGACAGAGGGAATACAATATATCATTACTCTCATAAATAGACTAATATCATGTCTATACTAATAAATAGACCAATATCATGTCTACACTAATATGTGCGACACAATATATCATTACTCATAAATAGACCAATAACATGTTTGTTTCGAAGATAACAAAGGATGGTCAATACCATTTCAAATTCTCTAATTGCACATAAGTAAGGAACTATGGTCCTCATCTTTGTTATCTTCTATAGGTCTAAATGAGTTTTCATCCACTTCAAGTGATTGAATCGACCATTAGGTAGCTATGTTGATGCGATACAATAGAATATCTTTAAAGACCTTTCAGGTAAGTCGATTAGCTTAATTCCATTAGGGAAATGCTCAATCTGCAGGTCGAGACAACTATTAGTTCAACCTAAGTCTTTTGATTCTAACTCCGTCTTTAGGCATAAGTTGATTTCCTCAAGTACTTTTGTACATAATGATTCACATATCATCTTTAGGAGGAATTTGGAGTGATGTGTTCTAAATTTATATTCCGCGGACTTTTTATCTTTAACATCAATAAATCTCTCACGCTTCTAACGTCAATGAGAATCAATTGATTTATTTTATCTATGAGGAACTTAAGTTCTTTCATGGTGCATATACAACATATATATGAGATTTTAGTAACTCATTTTGCACTAAATAATTTGATGAACTTCTAGTTCATAGTGCGTGAATCTAAATAATTAATCCAACGAGATATTTACGGCATTTTATCATTTATATTTCATATCTCCCCTTAATATCGACAAGGATGTGAGTTGGATTATAAAATCAACATATCAATGAATAAAATAATCCATCATGATTTGCTCGATGTAAGTCATTTTGACGGAGTATACATATAAGTATTATGTTATTCAAGAGTTTGAATCAAACTCAAGTTAGCATTTTTGTACCCTTCTGTCAAGAGATACTCGTCCTTCTTATTATATCATATACGACCGTACTATTTAGCCCTTACAATGATTTTTGCAGTCTAAGTGAAAATATCTTTTTGATTTACATGCTTTGAGCAAGTTAAATCCTCCAGGGATTTTTTTATATATGTCACTATCTAGTGAATCATATAAATAGATATTTACTACGTCCATAACGCGCACATCAAGCCTTTGTGACATAAGTAGATTAGAAAAACTCTAAAATATAGTGGCGTTTATTATAGGAGAGTACATAATTAATTCCCGGTCCTTGAGAGAAACATTGTGTTAGGAGTATTGCCCTATATCTCGTAATTTTTCATTTCTATTTGTAACAAAGACACATTTTAATCAGTCGGGGATATACTTTCCGGATTTTGAAACTACATGTCCAAATGTTTTCGGCTTTCTAGAGAATTTTAATTCATCTTGTATGATTTTGTTCCTCTTCGGCAAATTATTTCTATATTCACAATCTCTTATAGATAGTCGTTGATGATCCTTTTTTATAATTTCAAAAGTCATATTAAAGGTGAATATATCGTCATGCATCCACGACGATATTTATTCTCTTCAATATATTGAGATCTCATTAATTTCAGACGGTGGCAGTTCTTCAGCAACTTTTATTTGATTGATAATCATATTTGTTTTTGTTTGGTTCATATCTTTTACCCTTTTTTCTTAGGCACATAATTCTTTGAACCAATTGGTCGACTATATTTTTGACGAACTTTATATTCATTTAATATCATTTGTACTTGTCCTTCAGGGATATTTATTTTTGCGGGGGGTATTTGCAGCAAATGTATAACATTGTCATTTTTTTATATACTAAAATTAAAAGCATCAAGAAGTTGATTTTACATCTTTTGCAAATGAGTATTTCAACTTCTTATTCACATTGATTACTCCAGGAACCCAAATGTGACTAGGTTTTACTTGTGTTTTTTTCTGGATGTAGATTTCACATTGATTACTTCAGAAATCCAAATGTGACATATGTTCTACCTAATGTTGGGAACGTTATTTCATCATAATCACAATTTTAATGTGAGACTCGTTTTAACTACGGATAAAAACCATTTTGAGTATGAATATGAGCAACTAAGTATGTAATCTCAACCCAAAGCCGTGTACTATTAAATCCTCTTCCGGAGGAACTTGAAGTTTAATAAACTCACTAGCTTTGTCAAGACAAATCTTTTTGAGGGAATTGATTTCTTTATTATTTGAACTATTAGTTCTGGCAATTACATCATCATGAAAATTCATGTAAAGATTCTTCAGGATATCTCTGTTGTGCTCGTATAAATTTTTAATTATGTTTCGTATGATAGTTGCTCGTAAATGTCCAAACCTATCATGTCAAAGCATAAAACCATTTGAACTTTCGGTTTATGACATGGTTTGTCTCACTTGTTTTCATAATTGTGTAATACATTTAAAATGGTAGTGTGATTACTTTTCTTTTGCTAGCTTCTGGCTAAATACTAAGAATCATCACCTTCTTATATTATTTCAATATGATATCAATTGCAGGGGATATCCTTAAAACTTAGTAAGTTCATTCTAGACTTACTAGAGTAAAAGGCATGATGAATAGTTAATTTAGTGTCATTTGATAGAATTATACATGCTCTTCTAGAGCCTTCAATAATTTCAATGCAATAGATTTTAAAATGTCGCAATTTAAGATGCATCTACTCGTATCGAGCTTTAGGGAGGACAAGTAATTAATATCTTACGCAATCCTTTTAGGATGCTTTGTCTCATTCTATTATTATCTCCCCTATGCCTCTTATTGGTAGATGAGCATCGATATCAATATTTCATTAATGTTAACAAGACATAAAATACTATTTTTTATTCAGGAATAACATAAATCATCGAAAGTACGAGTTGTTCTTTAAGAGCATTTAATATTCTTCTAGAATATAAATAATGATACTTCAGGAGCAAAAGTTGAGGCATTTTCTCAAACATGTGATATTAATGTTAATATCACAATAAAGTCATTCTTCAAGAATGTAATTGTGTTACTTCCAAAGTAACAATTTAGTTTTATTCAAGATAAATGAAATCAATAAATTACAAATTTTGAGATCTCTGGATCTCATATCTATTCTTGAAAAGAAATTAAGCAACAATATGTATTGGAAATGCAATTGTCAAACATAGAGGAACTCTTGCTATCACTCAATGTAATTAGGTAATACTTTAAATTATAACATACATTTAAATATACATTGTTCTTTAGGAACATGTAATATTCATCAAGAATATTAATTGTGCTACTTCAGGAGCAACAATTAATGTATGGTTATTGTGATATGTGATTTCAAAATAACAAGTTGTAGTTGTTCCAAGAACATATAGAGTTAATTGTGCTACTTCAAGAGCAACAATTAGAGTTATGAACATATAACATTTGTCAAAATCAAGAGCTTGAATTGTTTTTTCAAGAACATGTAGTATTCTTCAGGAATACAAATTGTGTTACTTCAGAAGCAACAATTTTAGTCTATATAAAACTATTTCAAGCGAAATACTAATATTTTCGAGAAACCCAATTGCTCTTCAGGAACATATAAGTGTTATTTGGGGATATCAATTGTGCTACTTCGGGAGCAACAACAACAATTATTCAAGAACCAAGATTCGTCCATCAATAAGACAATCATATAAATTGCTCATCAAAAGTATGTAATATTCTTCAGAATATTAATCGTGTGCTACTTCAGGAGCAATAAATTAAAATTGTATGTATATATATAGATATAAATATTATACAATGTGTAGGAAAAAAACTTAAATATATAGTAAATACATAAATAATATTAATAACTCTTCAAGAGTGTGAAATATTATTTAAAAATACTAAATTGTGTTACTTTTGTAGCAACGATTAAATAATTTCAATAAGTAAGTTTGAATTGCTCGTTAAGAACATGATATTCTTCAGGAATATGAATTATGCTACTTCAGAAGTAACAATTGAGATTTAACATTAAATAAATAAACAAACAAACAAATAAATAAAAACGTTTGTAGAGTAAATATAGTATGTAGAGTAAATGATCTTAAAGAGCATGTAAAATTCTTCGAGAATATTGATTGTGCTAACAATTCAAGTTGAAAATATGTTTTGGATTGCTTTTCAAGAGCATATAATATTCTTCAGGAATATTATTTGTGCTACTTCAGGAGCAACAATATTAACCATAACAATAAAGAGCCAGAAAGTTGTATACGCTAAAAATAGGATAATAGCACACACCAATTAATACAATACTTGCTTCAATTAATCAAAGATTGGAACTATAAAAGGCATGGCCATGGGTTCAAGGGGGACTTAAATCATTTTCTCAATTTAATATACTATTGCCAAAACATTAATTCACGACATCAAGTTATTTATATTAAATTAATGGCCCATAATAAAATTGACGTCTTGTATATGCAACCAACAAAATAATGTTACCGGAATTCTTTCATGACCACTTCTGAGAAACTTTTGCAGAATAGCATAGACGTACCTTCATGTTGATTTGCCTGACTCATTCTTGAATTAACATGGAAGAGAGTGTAGAGAAAGAAAGGCGGTGAGAAAGTTTTTGGATCGAAAAAAATGAGACTATCATGCTGAAAACGTGTTATAAACTAAAGAAGAATACGAGAATAATAGAGAGAGCGATAATTAGAGGTGTATTATTATGAGTACCAAATACCTCTATTTATAGAGTTACAGATGAGCTTATGGACTTTTAGGGTTTATAATCATCACAATATATGGTAAGTATATATATAAAATATATTTACAACAGTCTTTACTTTTTCTTATTTTTCTATTAGTTTAGATTCTCTCTATAAAGTTAGGCCTCGTTTGGAAGAGTTTAAAAATGACTTATTTTAATTTATTCTAAATAATAAGTCATTTTGCGTCAGTTTGGGAGAGCTTATCGAAATAACTTATTCAAATCCATAAGTTATTTTTGACTTATTTTCATAAGTTAATATTTATAACTTATGGATAACTTATATGGATCTTATGCAGAGATTCAGCACTGAATCTTGACAACTATAGTTTTTCTCAAACGAGCCCTTAGTATCTAATGTTCATGGCCCTCGGCACATAATAGGCATGCTCTCGACAATACAATCACATAGTGTAAATAAAAAACTCTCAATTTCTTAGATACTCCACACATTTCAGCCACATGTTCCAGTGTCTAGGGCAAGTCGCGACACTCCCTCGACTCTCCCTAAGTACTGGAACATGATTTATTTATTTTTTATTTTTTTTGCAAAAAGTTATGTACTCCCTCAGGCCGCATATAATGAAAATGAAGTGGAGGTTCTCAGTGCCTAGGGCAAGTCAGCAACACTTCGCCCTAGGCACTAGATTATAATACAATTTTTTTCTTTGTGAAGGAATTTTTTGAGAATTTTTTTTAAAAAAAATTAAGTAATATTTCAGTGCTAGGGCGATCTGAAAGAGTGCCACAACTTACCCTAAGTACTGAAACATGTGACTATAGAATATGTGGGGTGTTGTAGCAAATTCATCATTATATTATGTATGTAAATGTACTTTATGGAATTAAAAGATTTACACTTTGGTTGCGCCTTCTGGATATTATTAACATTATTATAATATATTTGGTGAATAGAATTCTAGATTTTCTTTATCTCTACGGAATAATTCATCCCACTAGAAATGAAACGGTTTTCCTTATTGAGATGTCCCACTATAAATGATAGTACGTTATTAAAAATAATAAAGATTGTATGGATCACATTTAACTACCAAAAAGTCAAACAATCTATACCACATAACACTACTTTCTTAATTCCCGAGCCAAAAGAAACTTATTGTTTTTAATGGAATGGAGAGAGTATAATACAACAGATCCGTATTTGAATTTGATATATAGAGATACATAGTTCAAACTTTTGTTTGAACTTTGAAGGGATACCCTATATAATCTGGTCTATTGCATAAAGCCAACGATAGTAATGAAATCGGAAAAGGTTCAAAACTTTCTTTATTTTGGTAATATATGAACTTTTCTGTTTATTTATGCACAGCATAAGAAATACAAAACTTTTAGAGAGGTTTCGTTAAATTCTTTTCATAATTCAATAATCTCAAATCTCAAGTCTCAAACCCCTTTCGCAAAATAATTACTATAATATATTATTATTAATATTGCATGATAATTTCAGCAATTTCAAACCCGACCACACTAAATTACGCAAAAGCCCTCGTCAAGACCCCATATTTACACAATCACCCTCCCTCTAAGTCTGATTTCCCTACCCCTACTTTGCGCCTTCTTCTCGTTCATCGCTCTGAGCGCCGATCTCCATTTAAAGAAAGTTCCGAATAAGCCCTCCATTTCCTCCAGTGTCTTCCCTTGTTTCTCGGGGTATAAAAGGTAAAACACCACCCACGCCACCGCCGCAACTCCCCCGTACAGAATAAACGCCCCTCCGAGCGTTACTCCTTTAGATAGGGATATAAATGTCATTGAGATCACCCCGCTGGTGACTCGATTCACTGCGACGCCTATACTGCACCCCTGGGCCCGAGCTATAAACCCACGTGATGGGCCCCATCCCGATCGAGAAGAACGCCACGTAGGACAAAACCATCGATATCGACAACGCTAGGGCCCACACTAGACGACGCTCGGAATGGTCAATTACGGTGAGCCCGACTCCGAGGAGAACAGAGGATAATATCATCCCCGCCACGCTGGACAACAGCAACGGCCGCCGTCCGATCTTATCGAGGAGAAACGTGGCGACCAAGATGAAGATCGTCTTCGTGAATCCGACGGCCATCGTTGCGAGCAGGCGGTCGGTGTTGGTTTTCAGACCGGCTTTCTCGAATATGTCCGGTCCGTAGAGCACCACCGAATCGATGCCGCTGGCTTGCTGGAAGAAATGTATTCCGACGGCACAGATGAGGATGTGGCGGATGGCGGGGGTGGGGCGGAGGATAAGCTCCTTCCATACGCCCTCGCCGTGGCTCTTTTTGGAGACCGTTACGACGTCGTCGTTACAGTGGTCGGGAATTCCGGCGGCTTCTTTTATGTCGGCGAGTCTGAGCTTGGACTCCTCTGCTGAGTCGGAGGTTTTGTCGAGTACTCGTTTGGCGTCGCCGAGTCGGCCCTGCATGACGAGCCAACGCGGCGATTCCGGCATGGCGAGGACGCCGATAGCGATGAAGATGGAGGGGACGAAAGTGAGCTAAGTTGTGGGGGAGCTTGGAGAAGCCGTAGTTTGAAACGTAGCCGAGTAATATGCCTGAGACGAGAATAAATTAAAGGTTAGTATGACTAGATGAGGTTAAAAAAGTCGTGTTTAATTGAAATCATGATATTACAGTCTCTTGTTGAATGTAATATATATTGTACCAAAACCATGAGAATAATACGAAAGTAAGGTTTTATGTATTGTTTTTATTAGAATATTCCTTAAAAACTAAAACTATGAAAATAGATAGGGTTTAATTTATTAAAAAATGTACTATGTATTATTGAATAATGTCGTAAGAAGAATCATCTTTTTCTATATAATAAAATGCAATCGCGTAATTTTATTGATGAAATAGTAAGGTACATCACATATTATTTTTAATAATATTACACAAAATTGCAATCGTCTTTTTCTATTAATAAAAAAGCAATCGCGTCTGACAAAGTAACAAGGTTGAAAAATTAGGAGCATATAATATAAACCTCACGTATGATTAAGAAAGACGGTAAATATTTTTGTATTAACCTTATTATTGAAGAAAACAATTACTTTTTGAAATAAGTAATGAAGTTTCAAGTGAACCGCATTTTTTTGTCTTTTTTTTCCTACGACTATGTATAACAGCTGCAATAAAATAATTAAGAATAGTATTTGTATGAAAAAAATAGATTAATTTATTACCGAAATTGATGAACACCTCCGGGAAAGAAGTGAGAAAGCCGCCGGCGGAGGCCGGCGCCACCTCCGTCGTGTATACCGGCGCTATCATGAGCGCATATCCGACGCCTATCCCGGCTACGAAGCGGCCAAACATGAGGAAGGTGTAGTTTGTGGCAAAGCCCATTAGCAGCGCGCCGATGAAGAAAATGGCTCCGGCCAAGACTATGGTGTAGCGGCGGCCTATCCAGTCGGATGTGCGGCCGGCAGCGGCGGATCCAAGGAGCGAGTAGACATTGAGGATTCCCTGTTGGAAAATCTGCATTGAAGCAGAATATTAGTTATTGGTCATCTTTGACCGATTGTTCTAATCACGTATGTCGTTATTTTGACAAAGTAAAATATATAGCGACGAACTAGGTTCCGAGTATATGATCGTAGTGTATTCCGTTTCTCAATTCCGATTTTCGGTGAGTGAGAAATATGTGCTCAAAGTTTGGTGCATGATAAAGTGGGAGTTAAAGTGTTAATCGTTGAGTTTTGTTCGTCGAGCCGGCTTAGAGGATTTAGACGAGATTGGGCTTATGCTTAATCATTTCTTGGTATAAAATTATATGTCATGATATATTTATTACACATATAATAATACAAATATATATATATATATATATATATATATATATATATATATATATATATATGCATGCTGCTGTTGCATGCGTGAGTTTGAAAGTTTTCAAATTCAATGGAAACGTTTATTGTTTTACTCCCACGACCGTAACGTGCAATGTGAAACGTTATTGTTTTAATTGGTGATTATGATGATTATAATGTCCCTCAAGGTGGTGTAGCCTATAAATAGGGGTCTTGTTATTCTTTTCATAACACACAAACATTTTTTCATACAACATATCATTACATTTCATCTTGCATTAAGCTAAAGTTGTCAAGCTCAAGTCCTCACCTTTAGTCTAGTTCGCCGGAGTCCGTTCGTTTTGCGGTACTGCTACGCCGGACTTGAAGTCGTTTTATCTTTGAGGAGATTACGTCGTAACCGTGAGCACTACCGGGGCGTATTTCTCTTGCGGATAGAGATTCTATCTCGACTCGACTTGCATTTGGTTATAATTTTATTTCTTATTCAAGTTGTAATTTTTTCATTTCCATTTCACGGGTTTTTGTGTTCGGCAGATTCTTAAATTTTTGTAACATTCCCATAATCACCTCTTTTTGTACATCGGTCATTTGTATATCCCTCCTGATGTAGATTATGGCTCCACTCATCACTCCTATATCTGCATGAACAAATTAAACATTTATATTTCAATAAAAAATTTCATAAAAATATTGTTTTAAGATTTTCTTTGGATATTTTCTATCGTACCGTATCCGAGTAAGATGGAGGTTATTGAAGCTAAGAAAGCACAGCCCAAAGCGTACTTGTTTCTTTTTGGCTTTTTGGGCGTAGATAGATGAGGCTGCAGGGTGGCGGCGACACTGTTTCTCTCCGGCATCTTCTCAGACATGTGAGCGGCGGTGCTATTGGCTGTTAGCTCGAGCAGGAGAGGACGGGTTTTTAGAAGTTAGGATAAGAGGCGTTGGGGTTTGAGTAGCTGAATTTATAGGAAGAGGGAGTAAGAAAATGGAGAGAGAGAGGAAATTTTAGTAATTTTATAAAACCAACCTTGACAAATTGAGCTCTTTATTTTGGTGATAAGTGTTGGAACATAATGCCAAAGATTATCGTTTTACGTTATCTACTAATCTCTAAATTAGCTTTTTCTAGCCACTTCACTCTATTTAATTATAGGGTTATTAGTCTTACAAAATACATCAACTTTGAATGGTTTCTAATTTTGCACATGATTTTGAAAAAATATATATATAAATATATGAACTTTTAGTTTGTTAAAATTTGCATACCGTCAAAAATTCCGAAGTGCAGAATATCCTATTTTATTTTTATGTCAAAACAACATTTTTTAATAATTGAATCTTCGAAAGTTCAATAATGTGCAAATTTTCATATATTGAAAGATCATATATTTATTTGAAATTTTTAAAATTATGTCCAAAATCAAAATCGGCCAAAAGTTCATATACATGCCTATAATAATTCTTAACTGTGTTAAGATTTGATAATACAAAAAATTATTCGATTTATAAAAATAAAATAGTGATAGTATATTATATTTTTTTATATTATTGTAGTTTTCTTGTATCAAATACATTTCCAAATAACTTCTTTGTTATTCGAGTGGACTCTAGTTATTTGTATCCACTTTAGAACCTCGGTCACAATCATCTTTTAGAATTAGTTTTTTGATCGAATTTGACTTGTGAGTTAATGATTCTCAGTCAAGTTTTTTATTGAATTCGTGGTAGGAGATTTGGACTTATCTAGAAAGATATTACAAAGAAAATCAAGCTGGGACTCTCTGCACATGACAAATGGGAAAAATGATTTTTTTTAAGTCACGATAATTGCATATGCATTTTATAATTATTCCAAATTTTCTGAAAAGACAAAAGAAACGAGGAAAAAATGATTATTTATGTCAATGCAGTCAAATGCTGAGTAAAACGTTACATTACTACTTATTAGTTTGTTCAGAATATTATTAATATTTTTTAGCATTTGATAAGCTAAGAAACTACTGTTGAACTTCGTACGCAACCAAACAAAATATCATTCGGTCAACAACGACGGTTTGAGGCTTGAAAACTGATTCGATCAACTTTATTTACATATAATCACGATTTTAATTTGTGTAACGACTTCAAATTCTACGTATACAAAGGATACAATCAAGATTTTAATTTGTGTAACGACTTCAAATTCTACTTATACAAAGGATATAATCAAGATGTAAATATTTGTGTAATACGTATAAATGACATAGTCAAGATTTAAATATGTGTAACTATTTTAAATTTTACGTATAAATGATATAATCAAGATGTAAATTTGTGTAACCACGTTAAATTTCACGTATGAATAATATGAAAGATTAAGTTTGTGTAACTATCTGAAGTATATTTTATGCCAGAATATCTAATTCTATTTTTAGTAATTAGCAAGTCGTTGAAAAAACCTTTAGTCGGTATAAAATAACCATTACACGATACACGATTTATTGAAATTCAGAAAAGCTTAATTTTATTGATGACGAAGGTGAGTATTTATACAGTGAATTTAACTGATCTATAATCAGTTTTAATAGCTTTCTAACTACCTAACTTACTAACACTCTCTTTTAGTAGATAAACGTTTTCTTCTCTTTTACGTTTCTGTTAGTCAATAACAACTCTAACAGCTCTAACAACTCTATAAGTAAATTTGCGCTTTCTTAATACTTTTAACAACTCTGTAACCGTCTCTGCTTTCTTTTCTTTAACCGTCTGCTACCATTTCTTGTTGATTGTTGATTTGGCTTTGGCTTCTCTTCTTTCGAGTCTTTCATACTTCTAACATTCCCCTGACAATCTTACTTTTGTTCTCCTTGTATTCTTCCTTCTTTTATCTTTGAACTTCTTGTAATGGAAGTTTCTTTGCTAGTTCTTCAAACCGTGATATGCTCATAGCTTTTGTTAGAATATCTGCTACCTGTTCTTGAGAAGAGATGTATCGAACATCCAGCTCCTTTGTCATGACTTTTTCTCGTACGAAGTGAGTGTCAATCTCTATGTGCTTTGTTCTCGCATGTTGTACTGGATTTGCAGCAATAGATGCTGCACTTTGGTTATCACACCAAATCACAAACTGCTTTGGTATTTGAATTCCCAGTTCATCTAGCAGGGTTTTTATCCACACCATTTCTACTGTTGTATCTGCAAGTGCTCAATATTCTGACTGTTGGGTGATGATTCAATCCTCAGCATGATCATACTTATGGGAAATGACTCTTATCTTCTATACTGGATCACGCTCAGTAGCCTCGTGCTCTGAACTATTGAGAAGATTTGAAGATCCCAAAACCCTATCTGATTGGTGAACCATTCCTTTGTATTTGTATTTGTCTCTCGAGGTTTCGCACTCGGCAGACACTCTGCTCCGGTCAAGGCGCTCGGCAGCTTATTTGCCTCAGCACCAAGTACAAAAGACTCGGTGATATCTTGGACTCGGTAGGAGCAAAGATATCGAAAGACTCGGTGATACTTGGACTCGGTAGGAGCAAGATATCGAAAGACTCGGTGATACTTGGACTCAGCGAGAGCAAGATATGCGAGAGAGTCGATCGAACTAAACTCGGCAGGAGTAGTTCACTGGACTCGTAGCCGATCATCGATAGACTTATCTTCGGCAGCCTATCTACCGAATACGAGGTCGGACTCAAGAACGGCGGATAGTCTTCGGGGACTGTCGAATCTTTTGAAAGACAATCGCTAGTCATGTACGAGGAAGAGAGAAGTCGGCTTCGCCTATCTCGAAGTTTGTGCTTGTCTCAACCACTACATCCACCTCAACGAATGACAAGCATACACGTGTCTTCTCACCGCTAAAGCCGCAAGTCAACACTTTCCGGAAAAGGAGGAAAAGGCACTGTTGCCTACACCAAAAGAGCCGTTTGCTACCAAAAAGAGAGAGAGAGAAGAAGATCGTCTCCAACGGATCTATTTCAATCTCTGCTCTATAAATAGAGGGATTATTCAAGAAGAATGCACGGAATGCACGTATCTAGAGCAAAAATCAAGAAAGCATTCAACGAGCAAAGAACCCAAAGAACTACGTCTTAGCAAAAAACTCGAAGAACATTCTCCGGCGAAAGACTACATTCTAGCTCATAGGGAATCAAGCTAAACCAACATATAAAGCCTCTAGTATCCAATCGACGTTACACGAACTTATAGCTTACCTTCGACTGTTCGTCGATCTAGAAGCTACTCTTTCATATTCCCTATCCCTCTAACCCTAAGCTCAACCGTTCTTATCTATAGCTTAGACGAAGGAGTTCACATCTCGAACCCAATCCTTATTGTATAAGGACTCCTTCCACCGTTGGAGAAGTTTGTCAAACACTTTAAGTTTGATAGTGTTGTAAACCGAGACTTGGATCGATATAAAAACCAAGACGCGGCTTTGCCCAGTGTGCAAGCCGACCGAGACTAACTCGAGATAATAAATAGCCTCCCGATCATTCGGGACAGTGGACGTAGGATTTGAGCGATATCCGAACCACTTTAAAAATCCCGTCTCTTCTTGCTTTCTTAACCGTTGCATTGATTTTACCATTCATACCGAGTTCTATATCTATCGAGCCGAGACAACGTTTTCTCACAAAAACCGATTTGGGCCTACACTATTCCGCACACCGAACTCTTACCGTAGATACCGAATTCGACCTAGTCGGTTAGCGGATCTCGCTGAGTCGGTACTTTTCTAGCCTTTAACACGATTCGTAACAGTACTGTCCGGTCTGCCGAACTAGTTCAAGCACGGCACCTTCCCCGAATAGGACATTCGTGTTCGAAAGTTGAGAAATCGAGTCGGTGTATTCACCCCCCCCTCTACACACGACCGTACACTCGGGACCAACAATTGGTATCGGAAGCGGGAGTTCTTTGACTCTTGTTATCTTTGAGACCGGTCTATTCGAACGGATCCGAGGGAAAACGTTTTCACTGCATATCACTCTACATTCATATCTATATTTTTTCATGGCTGATATGTCAGGTATAAGGATGGTACCCATGTTCTCGGTGGAAAATTATGGAGTATGGCGAGTCAGAATGGAAGCACATCTGACATCCCTCCATGATAGTATGATGAAGTGCTTGAAGATGGACCTATCGTTCCTATGATTGATAGTGTCCCGACTCGAGACCAAGCTCAAGGAGGAGGAATGGTGGACCGGGAAGAAGATCCCCAAAGACAAAAGTCTCTTCACCCCGTAAGAAAAGAAGCTTCACAATCTAGATCGAGTCGCCAGAAATGCTATACTAACCACCCTTAGTGATTCTTATCTTGGCAGGGTTCAGGAATGCAAGACTGCTAAAGAACTCTGGGACGCTCTTGCGCTACTGAGTCGAGGGACTCAGAAGATTAAAGCCAACAAATTAGCGCTGGAACTCCAAAAGCCGGAAAGCTTGTCTCTCATGCACGGTGACAAAATCGAAGATCGAACGTCGATTTACCAATCGATGAACTCTATCAATGGGCCGGGAAAGACATTCGAAGAATCGAGAGATGAATCGAAGATTCGAGGGCACCGCTACGGACGGACACTGGACACCTTTTGCCACTCTATTGCGACATTCGACTTAGATGTTGTGTCTCCCGACCATATCTTTTCGTAATTACGGAGCGCAGGAGTTTGAGTTCGACAGACCTCAAAGAAAGCAGAGAGCTGAAGCTGACACAAAAATCGACCATGCTTTCAAAGCATCAGTCAGCACAGCATCTCCAGCAACGAGCAAAACGACGAGTAAGACTGAACCTTCACTCAATGATCTACAAGAAGGAAGCCTCGCTCGGAAGTATGCACTCGCTCGCCGTAAAGTATCGAAGGAGAAGGAGCGACGCCGTAAAAGTGACTAAAGCCTATCGGGAAACGAAAGGTAAGTCAAATTATATGTCGAAACACACTCCCGACTCACAATCTTCTCGAATGCGTAAAGAAAGATGACTCGAGAACCATCAAAGAATAGCGAAAGCAAAGAAGAAAGAGTCATTGCTTGTTACAACTGCAAGAAGCCGGGACATTATCAGTATGATTGTCCTGAGCTCAGTAGTGCTGAACGCGCAGCACGCAAAGCAAGGAGAGAGAAATTCGCCCCGTAAGAGACAATCCTACATAGCTGGCGAAATCTCGGGACGACTCGAAGAGATCGACTCCTTTATGGATTCATCGACGATGAAGCGGCTTTCATGGCCTTAGAGCATGAAGCGGATGAATCGGTGAAAAGTGCATGATGGCGGGCGAAGAGGATGAGGTAAATTCTCATGAACCATTTAACTCCTCTTCACACCGCACACACGATACTATTTCAGGTGCGGATGAGAATATGGACGTCGCAACCGCATACGAAGAACTGCTCGACGAACAAATTCGGATGAGTCTGCAGCTCAAAGAAGACGCTTCGGGAGTTGGATACCCCGAAAGTAGAGAATCGGAGACTTTCTCGGGAGAGTCGGGTTGCTACCGAGGCCGAAGGACTTGTGTTGAGACTCGGGGGAGGAAATAAACTCTCGATGGCCAAGTCTCAGCATCAAGAAGATCGGATTTCGGTTTTGACCAATGACTTGACTCGTAAAGATCTTGAACTAAGTCTCGCTGAAGCAAGAAATGTCGGGACTTCCAGACCGAGCACGACACACTCGAAGAAGAGTGATGATGTCCGGAGGAGCTTGATGGACCGAGAGGTACATGGGTGCTCGAAAAGAAATTAGAGGCTATGCTAGCATGCAATAAGTCAAAGCACCGTAAGGAAGGACTTGGATTCAGCCAGGGAGCTTCCACATCCGCCCCAAGCACACTCGAAGTACGGCTTGCCGATAGATTTGTTCGAGGGGAGACTATGACCGCAAATATACCGAACCCCCTAGCAAAGAACAAACGAGAAGATGAAAGCACCTCATCCCACACGGCAAAGATTCTCGACAAGAAGATCGGTGCCAAGAAACCCCAAAGACAGCCAAGGGGGAACCAACAAATTAAAATTGGCGGATCAGGATGGACCTCCAAAGCCGACACATCCACGGCTCGGTATGGGTCATACTATTATGAACCTATAGTCGAAGAGGCTCCAAATGTCGAAGAAAAGGAAAGCCACACGAAGGCTAAGGTCGGCAGTCCACCAACTCGGAAGATCGGGACTCCCGAACCTCGGAAGCCTCGAAGTCACCTTTGACCGGTCCAGGTGGTCGGATATGTTGACTCTAGTGGAAAGAAAATGTCCCGAAACCACCGGGGTTGTTAGGCAGATTTGGGTTATGAAAACTAACATCTAAGGACCCAAAATCAAAAATAAAGGGTACCCGAATATAATTCATTTTGCGGGTGCGTAAAGACCACGTGGTATGTGGACAACGGATGCTCAAGACACATGACATACCAAAGGAGTCTGTCGAAGAATTATATCAGAAGAAGGACCTGACTGAGTTTGGAGATAATGCCAAAGGCTACACGAGAGGATACGGCACACTCAAAGATAGGGACCGCCAAAGTTCCAAGAGTATCATATGTTGAAGGACTTCAAAGCATAATCTTCTCTCGTTAGTCAATTTTGTGATAACTCAAATAGAGTGATTTTTTGACCCTGGTTTTCGTGATGTTATTGATAAATCCACAGGGAAAACCAGTGTTATCGTGTTCGCGCAGAAAGAACATATATGTGGCCGACCGGAACTCATTGAACCACGAAGCTTGCTTACCGGCGAAGAATGACAACCGCACGGGGTGGCTATGGCACGTAAGACTCGGCCATCTCAACTTTAAAACGCTCAACAAGCTTGCAAGAAACACTCTAGCAAGGGGACCGCCGAATGAAGTATTCAACAAAGACACTCGGTGTGAAGCATGTCTCGAAGGGAAAGCAAACAAGGAATCAAAATCCTCCGGTTCCATCGCCTTCCACGGATGGAATCCTTCACCGCTACATATGGATTTGTTCGGTCCAGTCTCCCCAGTGACGATCGAGGCGTAAAATATGCATTAGTGGTCATAGATGACTACTCGCGCTACACATGGGTCATATTCATTGCCAACAAGTCTCGACGTCAAACAGAGTTACAAACGCTTCGAAAAGGCTCGGTGTCGAGAAGAACACCAAGATCGAGAAAAATACGTTCGCACGAGGAACCGAGTTCCTTAATTCCATGGTAAAGGAGTTACGCGCAGCGTAAGGAATATAGCATGAGACTTCACCGCACGCACACCTCGGCGAGAATGGAGTTGCTTCGAACGAAAGAACCGAACTCTAAAAGAGGCAGCTAGGACTCTACTCGCGGACTCGGGACTCCCAACCAAATTCGGGCGGAAGCTACCGATACCGCATGTTATACTCGAGAATAGATCTCTACCGACAAAGCAAAGATAAGCGGACACCATATGAACTATGGAACGACGAGAAGCCTTCTTTCTTATTTCCATATTTTTGGTTGGTTCATGCTTTATCCACAATAATGGGAAATTCACCAAGACTTTTGATAAGCAATCGATCGGGAGTATTCTTAGGATACTCTCCGGTGACTCAAAGCTTTCGAGTATTCAACTATCCGGACTCTTTCATAGAGGAAACCTCTTTAAGAGTTTGCTATCAAGAACTACTTCAATCTCGAGCATCCAGGCCTACAGGATCTAAGCTTAAAAGTACAATTGCGAAATGCCTAACTCACCTACTATACGTATTGAACAAATTTCGGATGAAGAGTTAAAACATCGGTAGATCATACTCTATACCACTATTCATCTCAATAGTACAACTCATCTAACTCACCTACTATACTATTAACAAATTTCTGAAATTAAAACTAGATCGTGGCTAGATGCTCACACCGCCGATCTTATAATTGAGACCTTTCCAAGACATGTCAAGACAAGATCCGGATTCTCGTCAAGGAGAAAGCTCATTATTTTCCCGCTTCTTGTCTCTCGAAGAACCTCGGAATATTGAGGATGCACTTAAAGATGCCGACCGGATTATTGCTATGCGAGAAGAGCTGAATCGGTTCACGAGAAACGAAGTATGGGAGCTTGTAGACGCACCCCGCATCAACATGTCATTGGAACCAAATGGGTCTTCAAAAACAAGCGAGATGAAAACAACGTTATAGTCGGGAACAAAGCAAGTGCTCGTGGCTAAAGGCTACTTGTCAAGCCGAAGGAATAGATTTCGATGAAACCTTCGCTCCCGGTTGCAAGATTGGAGGCAATTAGACTATTCCTAGCCTACGCAACACATCAAAGATTCGAGTTTATCAAATGGATGTGAAGTCTCGCATTCCCGAATGGCGTGCTTTGAAAGAAGAAGTCTATGTGGAACAACCGCCCGGCTTTCAAGCGGGGACATCAAGTATATAGACTCGTAAAAGCTCAGACGGGTTAAAACAAGCACCCGGGGCTTGGTACGATACCCCCATCGAGTTTCTTCTTCGTAAAAGGTTTTCGTAAAGGCACGATGAGACCGCACTCTATTCAAAGCATTCGACCGGAAGAAGACTTATTACTTGTGCAGATCTACGTGGATGACATTATCTTCGGTTCGAAGAATGTCATCATGTGTCAAGCAATTTGAAAAGATGATGAAGGATAAGTTCGAGATGTCAATGATGGGAGAAATGAACTACTTCCTTGGTTTTCAAGTCAAGCAATCGAAAAGGGAACATTCATCAACCAAGGCAAATACACTCGAGACCTCATCAAAAGATTCGGCCGCACATCCGCAAATCAATCAAGATCCCTATGAACACGAATATGAAGATAGATCTTGATAAAGAGGGAGTATCAAGAGACCAAACCGAATACCGTGCTATAATTGGTTCTTTATTATATCTAATGCCTACTCGTCCCGACATAACTTATCTTGTAGGTGTACGTGCTCGATTTCGGGCGAATCCCAAGCGGAGTCATATGGACTCAAGCAAAGAAGATTCTCCGCTATCTACGAGGAACACCCGACATGGGTTTGTGGTATCCAATGATGATAATATTGAACTAATCCGGTTATTTCGATGCCGACTATGCGGAGATGTAGAATCGACCGAAAATCAACTTCGAGAACATGTCGGTTCCTTGGCGGCAAGTCGATCTCATGGTTTTCAAAGAAACAAGCACTCGGTGGCCACGTCGACTACCGAAGCCGAATACATGGCCGCCGGAAGTTGTTGCGCCCGCATCCTTTGGGCCGAGACAAAGAATGAGAGACTATGACGTCATTCGGAATGAAGTGCCGATTTTCTGCGACAAGCATCCGGTGCTATTGCAATCACTCGGAATCCTCGTTCTTCACACAAGATGCAAGCACGTGGACATCGGACATCACTTCATTCGTGACCATGTCGAAAAAAGGATATCGGAATGGAAAAGATCCATACCGACAAGCAAAGGGCCGATATACCGACTAAGCCTCTAGCCGAATCCGAATTCGGAGAACTTTCGGTAGAGCTAGGTCTGCTGGACCCTACCGACCCTAGTCGGTAATAAGGTTTCGAGGAGAGGAACATTCCGGTGAGGGGGAATGATCACTCTCGATCGAGTAAGTTCAAGTACATAGAGATTCGAGAAAACCATCTACACGAGGTATCACCGACTACTATGTTCACGGTGACGGGTTTGCGTATCTCTACTCGTAGTAATTTAATACTACAGTACTTTGCATTTATGGCAAAGATTCAAGCATGACATTAATATCTTTTGGTTTGTCTTTATTATTAACGACTCACATTTAATGCACTACATTCCATACATAAGCTTTGCCGAACTCGCACGCATTTAATGCATGTCTTTTCACAAGTTACTACTTAGGCTATTTTACAACCGGCTTTGACTTAGGCGTCTTTTGTGATCATTGCTTATTTTTTAACTTCTAATCTTAACCGTCCATATCATAAAGCAAGTTTACATTCGGCCTTCGATCGAAAACCGTTCACCTTCATAGTTTGATATATATATTCGATCATATCCTTGAACCGCCATTAGCATACTTCATAACTTTCAAATTCGAAAAATCCGAGATCCGCATTCGCAATCCTTACTTGCAATTTTCACTCTATCTTATCTCGAATTTTATCCATTGGTATGCTTATATCTCGCTAATATATTTGTTATATGTTTCAAGATCGCATTGCACAAAGACTGTTCTATCCAAAAATAGTATCGACTCATTTCTTGTCACAGTACAATGGCGGAAACCAATATCTCTATGATATCTCCAGCAGATATGCGAGAACATTTTGGAGAAGGATCGCGTATGGTGTGAACCCACCATGGACTTCTATTCATGCGATCCGGAGTACATGGACGATGTATTCTCGGCTCCGCGCGAGTCGTGGCCGGAGAAATTTCGTCTAGGAGGCCTTCGTTCTTCCTCCCAAGACAAAGTTGCGAGCTGTACTTGAATTCGAGACATCGTGTCCGGAGATATAATGGCGAGATTCGTTGCACATTCTATCCAACACGCCACTACTGAGCCGAAGCGGATGTCCATCAAGGATGCCTTGAAGCGGAGTTTTGATCTACCCTCCGAAGGGATAAGTTCGGTCGGGTACGAGACGACCGAGTTGATGAATATCTTACCGTCTTCTCGTGGAAAGCCCACTACATTCGTAGCCGTTTTCCGAAGAACAAACATGTTGCCTCGGTTCGGGGCACTTGCCTATATAGTGACGCAGCCTACCGACAAGCCAAGCGTGGTCGTTTGACCGAGTGTCGAGGCCTAAGATTCGGATGATGATGGCCATATACGACCGAGCCCGGATAAATTGGACGGAGTTCTTTCTCCGAGAATTCATGGCTCAGCCGCTAAGTTCGACAAAGCATCGAACATGCCGAGCGCAAAGGGCAAATTGCTGTATGGAACTGTCCATCATGATCGAAGATTTATGTGGATCTCGAGCCTATCACCTACGGTGACAAGGAGTACTTCAATGTGAAGAAGGTCGGATTTCACAACAAGACAGCGCTTCGGCAGATAGGGTCGGGACCCTCGGCAGTCTCTCCGAAATCAAAGTCTCAGAAGGCTACGCCTATAAAGAAAAGAACCCCTCCCACTAAAACTCCTAAGGCACAGGCAAAGAAAATGAAGAAAGCCGCTGAGGTGCCGCCCTACGAGGAGGTTCCACAAGTGCCCGCCGAACGGGCTCCCGAGAAGACTACTCGGCCCATGCACTGGTTGATGAGTCCGAGTCTTCCGAGAAGACTCGGTCGGTGGAAAAGATTGTTTCCACCGAAAGGAACCAAGGGGGATGCTTCGAAGCTCGGAGCGCAGATATTCGCCGCCTAGACGGCCCCCTCTTTTCGTCCCTCCACTCGGCTCGGTCCCTCCAACCGAAGAGCAGACTTCACACATAGACTTGGAGTCTCGAGACCGCATCCGAAGGTGAATCAATCGGGATGGAAGCTTCAGGTGATTATATCCAGAGCATCCCGAGAAATTCTACAACTAGTTCCGGAGCTTGCCGACTACTCGGTACTTGTTGCTCATCGCCAAAACAAAGCAAGGCTCCACATATTGCTCGCGACATCGGGAGTGGCCTCGTCTCTGACGCCTTGTCCTACACTACTCCCGTCGCGCAGTGCATGAAGAGGAATTGAAACTGAGAGAGGAGATAGGCTATTCAGAGCCTGAAGACCTCAGCTCAATGGACAATCTGAGGGCTGCAATGCTGGCCATGATTCATGATCGACAGCACGCCTCCGGCCCAAAGACCCTCGGATGGGTCGGACCACGACGACCCACCCGCTGATTCGAGCCCGGAAAGCCTCGATGAGGGACATCCACAGGACAAGGATACCCATACTGAAACTGCTCCACCACTCAGTATCCTTGGTCCTGAGAAGTCCAAGGCTGGTGCTTCGTCCTCAGCAGAGCCCGCTCAGCTCTTGCTGCAGTCGACCTTCGAAGCAGCGCCCAGCCAGACCGCAAAGAGATCTCGATCAGTGGCAAAAGCCTTAACTGCCCAAGGGATCAAAAATCGAGATCTTGCGAAGGCTATCCATAGGACATGGAAGCAGACTGCTCAAGCCACGTCTAAAGAACTTCAGGGGCTGAAGTCTTTCGTCTCTTCATCGCCCGCCCCGATGTTTCCGCGCTTATTTCGAAGCGTTGGCTCAAGAAGCAAGTCAAATTCGAAGCTCGCCTAAAGATCTTTCAGGAGAGCCAAGCCAAGCTACTTGATGAATTTTTGGCTTCTAAATTGGCTCATACTGATGCTATCACTGAACAATCCGAGGCCACTGAACAGAGACTTGAGAATATCCAACTGGCCTTGGAAGACACGATCACTGAAAAGCTGAAAGACTTCAAGGAAGCAGCTGACCTCTCTCACAAGCAGTACAAGGAAAACCTTACCATGGAGAGGAACGAGTTGCATGAGGCTCGACTAAGCTCCACGATCGTCTCGATGAGCCGTCAACCTCCTACAAAAGTCCGAAGAAGTCGGTCCTAGTCCCTACCCCAGGTGATCGGTGATGATGCCAAAAAGGGGGAAAGTGAAGGAAAAAGGGAAGGAAAGAAGAGTACCGGGAAGCCGACCCTCACCAAAAGTCCAAAGTCTAAGGGGGGAAGCTACACCGAAGTCATCCCGCACTCGGTCTCGAAGGGTGAGGCCCGGGGGTGTTTCAGTGCGAGCACGGTAAGCAAACCGGCCCAAGTGGCTCGAGACCCCAGCAGACTACTCGTGCAACCCAAACTCCCAAAGATATCATTAAGGAGGTTTGCCGAGTACGCCGAACAAAGCGGTGGAGGACTCGGAAGAAGAAGAGGCTCCTCTTCCACCACCGGTTCAAGAAGGCAAGGGCAAACAAAAGCTTAACATTCCAACCCCTCCAAAGAAAGAGATTAAGATACATATCTCGCCGAGGAGGAAGCCCAAATAGCTGCGGATGAGAAGCCGGCCGAGAGATTGCAGAGGCCGAAGCGGCCTAACAAGCCAAAGTCTAAGCTCGCCAAAGGAAAGACTAAAGCCCCGGCCCGAGGAGGAAAGAGAACCGCTAGGATCGCCTCCGAGAAAGCTCATCATAACGAGATGAAGAGGACAGAGAAAAAGAAAAGGAGCAAAGCAGAGAAGAATACCGAAAGGCGGTGGTACATCCAAATCTAGATCTAGTACCCCCGCCGAATCGAACAAGCTCCTCGAAGCCTCAAGAGCGGGATGCGAAATTGAAGACATATTTGCTCGGATGGATAAATATCTCTACAGAGGAGAGGAAGCTAGACGGATAGAGGCCGCCGCACGGAGGATACATTTGGCGCACCTTGAGGCACTCGGGAAACGCATCGAACAAGAGGCCAGCCGAGAATTCCTTCGAAAGCCGACATTCCTTATCGATACGTAAGGTTCAAGAAGCCAAACGATCCGAAAACACATAGATGGCCAAGATCGGACGAATGGATGCCTATTCGGTTCAATCGAGAGATGGGAATCGGCCAAGATAGAGTTTATCAAGAGAAATTATTTCGGCGATTCGGCTCGAAATGTCTAAGGCCGATGCCTATGTCGAGTGGATGACCATTACCGAACCCGATCTTTACCCATATATGCACAGAGCAAGAATCGAAGGGGTAGTAGTCGAGTTCCTGAAGCAAGGATCATTCCTCCACCCGTAAGACAAGACGACTCAAGACATCTCGGAATGATTGAACAAGAAGTGAAGAATCTTTGCGTTGAACGAGAGGACTAGAACAAGATGATCCAGCCAGACTTCGCCGAATATCGAAGCCGAGGAAGAACACGTTCGGGAATGTATGGAGTTCCACCGCCCGAAGATAAATCCCAAGGTTTCATGAATAGGATTCAGCAGTTTAAGGGTTCTCCCTCTTAGTTCTTCTTTTAGCTTAGCAAGATTTGTAATGTCATCGAACCGTGTATTATATATATACAAATCTTCTTTTGGCTCGACAACTACTTGTTGTCTAAATAGCCGTGTTTGCTTTATGCTTTAACACTCGGAATCACCGAAGTGATTACCGACACACACGTTGATTATTTACTTGTCGCGTTTTGCTCGGTTAGATCTCTCGATAGACTAGACTTTCGAAGAGTTATTATTTCTCTTAAGAGAAAATTGTTGTATTTTTTTAAAGGGAAATTATTGTTAAAGGGAAAATCGTTCTGCCCTGTCTCCCTCAGTAGTCTAGCACTTACCAGACAACTCCACTGAGTCTACTTGTAATATTTGTAAGGAGCTCGTTCCCGAGTAAGTTAGTGTTTAGCATAGTTGATAGGACATAGATGATAGGTTTTGGCATCATCAAATAGGGGGAAATTGTTGGGTGATGATTCAATCCTCAGCATGATCATACTTATGGGAAATGACTCTTATCTTCTATACTGGATCACGCTCAGTAGCCTCGTGCTCTGAACTATTGAGAAGATTTGAAGATCCCAAAACCCTATCTGATTGGTGAACCATTCCTTTGTATTTGTATTTGTCTCCGAGGTTTCGGACTCGGTAGACACTCGCTCCGGTCAAGGCGCTCGCAGCTTATTTGCCTCGGCACCAGGACAAAAGACTCAGTGATACTGGACTCAGTAGGAGCAGTATACTGAAAGACTCAGTGATACTGGACTCAGTAGGAGCAAGATATCGAAAGACTCAAATGATACTAGACTCGGCGAGAGCAAGATATCGAGAGAGTCGATCGAACTAAACTCGGCGAGAGTAGTTCACTGGACTCGTAGCCGATCATCGATAGACTTATCTTCGCCAGCCTATCTACCGAATACGAGGTCGGACTCAAGCAACGGCAGATAGTCTTCGGGGCTGTCGAATCTTTTGAAAGACAATCGCAGATCATGTACGAGGAAGAGAGAAGTCGGCTTCGGCCTATCTCGAAGTTTGGCTTTGTCTCAACCACTACATCCACCTCAACGAATGACAAGCATACACGTGTCTTCTCACCGCTAAAGCCGCAAGTCAACACTTTCCGGAAAAGGAGGAAAAGGCACCGTTGCCTACACCAAAAGAGCCGTTTGCTACCAAAAAGAGAGAGAGAGAGAAGAAGATCGTCTCCAACGGATCTATTTCAATCTCTCGCTCTATAAATAGAGGGATTATTCAAGAAGAATGCACGGAATGCACGTATCTAGAGCAAAAATCAAGAAAGCATTCAACGAGCAAAGAACCCAAAGAACTACGTCTTAGCAAAAAACTCGAAGAACATTCTCCGCGAAAGACTACATTCTAGCTCATAGGGAATCAAGCTAAACCAACATATAAAGCCTCTAGTATCCAATCGACGTTACACGAACTTATAGCTTACCTTCACTGTTCGTCGATCTAGAAGCTACTCTTTCATATTCCCTATCCCTCTAACCCTAAGCTCAACCGTTCTTATCTATAGCTTAGACGAAGGAGTTCACATCTCGAACCCAATCCTTATTGTATAAGGACTCCTTCACTGTTGGAGAAGTTTGTCAAACACTTTAAGTTTGATAGTGTTGTAAACCGAGACTTGGATCGTATAAAAACCAAGACGCGGCTTTGCCCAAGTGTGCAAGCCGACCGAGACTAACTCGAGGATAATAAATAGCCTCCCGATCATTCGGGACAGTGGACGTAGGATTTGAGCGATATCCGAACCACTTTAAAAATCCCGTCTCTTACCGCTTTCTTAAGCCGTTGCATTGATTTTACCATTCATACCGAGTTCTATATCTACCGAACCGAGACAACGTTTTCTCACAAAAACCGATTTGGGCCTACACTATTCCGCACACCGAACTCTTACCGTAGATACCGAATTCGACCTAGTCGGTTAGCGGGATCTCGACCGAGTCAAGTACTTTTCTAGCCTTTAACATGATTCGTACAATTGCTCCGGGTTCGCCGAACTAGTTCAGTACGGCACCTTCCTGAATAGGACTGTTCGTGTTCGAAAGTTGAGAAATCGAGTCAGGTGTATTCACCCCCCCCCTCTACACCTGACCGTACACTCGGGACCAACACTGACTCTGAGCTGCTCCTAGTAACTACTCTTTGTTTTCTTAAGCTCCATGAGAGTAAGTTATTTCCAAGATATATACAATATCCACTGGTTGATCTTCGATCATCTAGGCAGCTTGCCCAGTTTGCATCTGCATAGCCTGACAATATATTTGTGGTTAGGGATGGCAAAAGGATCCGGACCCGTCGGACCCGTACGCAATGGGGCGGGTAATACCCGCCCCGTACGAGCGTGGGGCGGTTCCGGACCCGACCCGTACCGGGTCCGGGGCGGTTCGGTTCCCGACGCGGACCCGCCCCGGATCCGCCCTATTACAAATTACAATTTAGAAGTGTAAAAGTGTTATTAGTGAGATTCGAACCCACATCAATAATTTTTTTACATGCACTTATGCCGTTTGAGCTAACGTTCACATTTGTTAATATTTTACATGTATATTTATATATAAGAATATGACATACTAAAATAAAAAAATAAATTAATACACCTAACAAAAAATTAGCTTATAAAATATAAATATTAATTTTCTAGATTTCAATATACTATATTTAAATTGTAATTACGAGCATGTATTTCGAAAATGAAATTAATAATTTTTTATTTCTATTCTTTAATTGAAATGGATTATATGTATAAATACAATTATGATTAATGAACAATTACAATTGAAAACTTTTTATAACAAGTGAAAATACATCTAATAAAAATACAATAAATATTAACTTTCTAGATTTCAAAATATTATATTCAAATTTCTAATTTCTAATCATGAAAATGTATTTCGAAAATGAGATTAACATTATCTACATTAAAAATAAGTATTCATGAACTAATGAACTTATGAAAAATTATAAATTCACAATTTAAAATTCTTTATGACTAATGAAAAATTACAAATTTACAATTGAGTTTTTTTTATAACAAATCAAAAACTACACCCTTATTATTCATGAACTTCATTCATAAGTTCATAAGAATCATAACATATACATAAGAAATTCATATTTTAATAAGAATCATAACATATGAAAGTTTATTTAAAAAAATTAAAGAAATATGATGAATAAAAGCTACAAAATATATTTGAAAGATGATTTTGTTTTTGTGGTTTATTTTTATTTTCACATGAAATATTAGTCATGCTTACTACAATCATTATATTTGATTAAAGCTACTAGATTTTTATTTATGTTTTAAATTAAAATTAATAAAATAAAAGTTTAAAATTATATATAATTTATGTTTATCTAAATTTAACAAATAAGTTGTTGGTCTAGCGGTTAAGAGTGTTTGTAAATTTTCGGATAACCCGGGTTCGAATCCTTGTGGAAACATAATTTTAAATTTATTAATACCTAAAATATTTGCGGGTCTGCACGGGTCCGGGGCGGGTCTACCCGCCCCGCACGGGTCTACCCGCCCCGCACGGGTCCGGGGCTGGGTCGTAAATTCTGGACCCGTGCGGGTCCACGGGGCGGGTCCGGGTCTGTTTTTTAAGGGGCGGGGCGGGTCCGGGTCCAATGATACCCGGCCCCGACCCGCAAAATTGCCATCCCTATTTGTGGTTGCTGGAGTGAACTTCAGCCCCTGAAATTGAGTTCCTTTGAGATATCAAAGTAACCTCTTACATGCTTTCCAATGTAGGTCAGTTGGAGCTTGCATAAACTGTGATAGTTTATTGACCATGAAGGCTATATCAGGCCTGGTCAAGGTTAGATATTGTAGTCCTCCAACAATGCTTTGGTATAAGGTTGGATTTGAGAAACTTTCACTATCAGTTTTTGACAATTTTTGTCAAGCATCATAGGGAGATGTTAGGGGATTGCTATCTATAAGGTTTGTTTTGGCAAGTAGTTCCCTTATATATTTTGCTTGATGTAGTATAGTACCTGTAGTATTTCTTACCACATGTATTCCTAAAAAACAATTCACTTCTCCTAGAGTTTTTAGAGCAAATTCTGTTGACAACTGTTTTATAAACTGATTTATTATCTTAGGTTCTTCTCCAGTGATAGTATGTCATCTACATATACTAGGACTAACAATATCTTCCCTTGGACTCTAGTATAAAATAGTGAGTGATCTGATGTTGACTTTCTGAATCCTATTCCTAGTAGGTGATTGCGCAGATCTTTTGAGTTTACATACATGTTGAGGATATTTTGAATCTATAAATCCTACTGGTTGCTGCATAAACACATGTTTTTCTAGTATTCCATTTAGAAAGACATTATTAATATCTATATGTTGAATTGGCCATCCATTTGACACAGCTAAAGAAAAAAGTAATCTTACAGAGTCTGGTTTCACTACAGGACTGAATGTTTCTTGATAGTCGATTCTAGCTTGTTGTTGAAAACCTTTGGCAACTAACCTAACTTTATATCTATCTACTGTGCCATCTGCCTTTGTTTTGATTTTATATACCCATCTGCTTTGTATTAAATTCATATTAGAGTTAGGTGGAACTAATTCCCAGGTTTGATTTCTCAGAAGTGCAGAGTATTCTTCCTTCATTGCTTGTTGCCATAAAGGATTTTCTAGAGCTTCTTTGTCTGTTAATGGTTCAGTTGGTATAGAACTTATAGCTGAGTAGGCTTTTGGTTTATATATTCCTTTCTTGGCTCTAGTACACATAGGATGTCTATTCTGGTTTTTACTTGGAGTTTTTGTTCTGTTTTCTGTGTTCTGTGTTGAGTTTTGTGTAGTATGGGGTACTGTTTCTGAAAGTGTTTTTGATGAATTTATAGTTTGAGAGGATGGTGGAAACAAGGGTATTATTTGGTTTTGAGCAGTGTTCATTATTTCATTTGGAGTTGGGGTAGCAAAATCTTCTATTTCAGTTTTAAATAGCTTTTGATATGGGAATACTGTTTCATTGAACAGTAGAGGATGGTGGAAACAAGGGTATTATTTGGTTTTGGGCAGTGTTCATTATTTCATTTGGAGTTGGGGTAGCAGAATCTTCTATTTCAGTTTTAAATAGCTTTTGATATGGGAATACTGTTTCATTCAACAATACAGTTCTTGCTATGTATATTCTCCCAGATGGATGTAGACATCTATACCCTTTATGTATTGTACTATAACCAATGAACAAACACTGAGATGATCTATATTGGAGTTTGTTTGAATTATAGGGTCTGAGATAAGGATAACAAGAGCAACCAAAGGTTTTAAGGAAGTGATATTCTGGCTTTATTTTAAACAGAATTTGATAAGGGGATTGTTGGTTTAATACCTGTGTAGGAAGACAGTTTATTAAGTACACAGATGTAGCAAAGGCATCCCACCAAAATGAGTAGGGCATTGAAGCAGAGGCAAGTAATGTTAGACTTAGTTCTAAGATGTGTCTATGTTTTCTTTCAGCTTTGCCATGCTGTTGATGAGTGTGTGGGCAGGGGTGTTGAAAATGTATTCCTAGTTTTTCAAAAACAGGTTGTAGGCTTCTATATTCCCCTCCCCAATCACTTTGGAATCTTTTTATTTTTGCTGAAAACTGTCTTTCTATGAACACAAGGAACTTTTGTACAATATTTGAGGCTTCGGATTTTAATGTTAAAGGATAAATCCATGTGAATCTGCTATAGTCATCTATAAAATGTATGTAATATCTATAACCTTCTCTAGATGGATATGGGCTTGGTCCCCATAGATCACTATGAACTAATTCAAACGGTTTTGTTGTTTTGATACAGAAGGTAAGTTCATTTGATGTATTTTACCTAGAGCACAATTTTCACAAAATAGTTTGTTTTCTTCAGATAAGGGTATGTTCATCAGATTTAAAACTGAGTTCAATACATTGGAATTAGGATGTCCCAGTCTTTGATGCCAAAGGACTTTATTATCAGTTTCAGTGGTTATTATGGAAGCAATATTTCTACTAGAGCTAGAACTGACAGTAGACTCAGTATTATTACTAGAACTAGAACTGAAAGTAGAGGTAGTGTTACCAACTGTATTGGCTTTCTTCTCTGCTGCTGTAGCTTTAGGTATTGTCTGTTTGAAGTCCAGCTGATATAGTCCATCTTTAAGAGGTCCCTCCAGCAAGTTTTGTGTGTAGCTTTGTCCTTGACAAGACAGTAATAGTCATGAAATTGTATATATACCCTGTTATCTGAGATGAACTTGGAGATACTTAGTAAATTTTTGGAAATCTTTGGAACATGTAATACATGATTTAATAAGAACTTTCTTGTTTGATCAGGATTTGAGATAGTAATATAACGTATATTTTTGATAGGAATAGAAGCACTGTTACCTACTACCACCTGATCTCCTCCATTGTAGGGTGTTGCTGATTGTAGATTTGGCAGATCAGCTGTTATGTGCGCAGTAGCTCCACTATCTAGATACCACTCATGTGTTGGATGATTTGAAGATCCAGATGCTATATTTGCCATCTGAGGAAAACTAGAATTGATATTATTATGAACATCAGAGGGAGTAGGGAGTAGAGGTGGAGGTTTTTGTTGAGGCTGGATCATTGCTGTATTGGCTTGAGGTCCAGCTTGAGTAGAGAAAGAGTCTTGTCCAGAAAAACTTATGTCAAATCTCTTGAAGCACTTTATTGCTAAGTGTCCTGGTTTGCCACAGAGTTGGCATATAGCTCTTCCTCCTTGATTATATCTGCCACCAATTCTGCCACGGCTTCCTCTGAAATTATTAAATCTTCCTCTATTCCTTATGTTGTTAGAATAGACTTGTCCTCCAGTTGAACTATGAGTATAGACAATATTTGCAGAGAAAGGATGATTATGATTCTGAACTGATTGATTCATTAGCCTGACTTCATGAGTTTGGAGTTGATTTTGAACATCATTGAGAGTGAGTGTGTGTGCTTGAGCAGTAAGATGCACACAGATTGACTCATATTCAGGTCCTAATCCAGCTAGTACAAATAGAATAAGCTCTGATTCTGGAATCTTTTGGTTTATATTGTAGAGTTCATCAGATATTGTTGGTCCGGAGACAAATATCAGGTGTAGAGGGGGGGGGTGAATACACCTGAGTACAGTTTCTTTTTCTCGATGAAGGTCAGCTGAAGCTGTTAGTTGCAACTGATGAACAGTGCCAAATACAACCTTCGATCGCGGGTCAGAGTGGGTCAGCTACTGAGCTCTCCTATTGACTTTTGTCAGTACTTCGAAACTCAGTCGAAGACTTTAGCGTGCGGATAAGTGTGAGGCCCGGAGTTTGTCTCTTTTTGAAAACGTGTTTTCGCAAATTAAGTTCTTTTGGCTGTGCGACTTTTGAAATACGTTTTATTCAAACTTATGATTTTCAAAGGTTTGTATGCAATAAAACAATAAAGAACACAAGCAATTTAACGTGGTTCGGATACGCAAGATCCTACGTCCACGGTCCTGAACAAGGCAGGATAACTTGTTAATTAATCTGAGCAAGTCTCAGCAAGGAAATTGTGCACTGGACAGATCCTTCTAAGTTATAGTCCTTAGCGACTTTACAATTCAAACCTAAGTTCGAAAGGGAGGGGATGGTCTCCAACTAAGAAGGAGTTCTTACAATAAGAACAATTCACAGAAAGTGAACTCCTTCGAATTTCTAAGCTATAAATTTGGCAATGAGCTTAGCTAGAGAAGAAGGGATCTAAAGAACTCTAGAGAGAAGAACTAATGATATTCTATGAAGGCAAGTTCTTCGCTGGATGATCTTTAAGTTTGCTAGAGTGTTCTTGAGCTTGAGCGTTTTTCCCTTGTTTTTCCCGTGCGTGGAGCTCGGATTTCTTCTCTATTTATAGCTGTGAGCTATGGCATATGTCCGTTGGAGACGACGATGCCATGTGTCACAAGCTTCCAAAGAAAACGGCCATAAATTCGAACTTGTTGCAGCGAGGCGCTTAATTATGCGTACATGAGAGCAGCTTTTTGCGGGGAGTAGGTAAGGCGTTGTCGGCTTCTCATTGGTCGAGGTTTGTGGTTGGTGAGAATGTCAGAGTTGACCGTTCAAACAACCTCGTATGATCTTCTGCTGAACTTTCGAAAAGACTTAAGTAGCTGGGTCGCTTTTCGTCGGATACTGATGAAGCGCAAAGTCTCTGTCTTCTTCGACTGAGTCAGCTGACAAGGAATGTAGCTTCTGAGTAGGTCACCTGGCGACTGCGAAGGTACTGGGTATCATCTACTGACTCATATCCAACAATTTCCCCCTAATTGATGATGCTAAAACCTCTACTTCTAAATTCTAAACGAAAAACATTTTATAAGGTATGCTGACCTACTGACAACAATTTCCCCCTTAATTTATCCGAGGAAAACAAACCGATATGATAACTTCAAAACATCGGCGAGTGAGAGATAGACAAAATCGAGAAACCGATAGTGTGAGTGTGTGTCGATCACTTAGTGATCGGTTGTGAAAACACAAAGCAAAATCTTTGTAAGACAAATGAGTAATTGTCCGTCAAGCAATAGGAACGATAATATATATGATCAGGAAATTACAAGTTCCTATTACTATTACAAAAGAGTAGAGAGAAATACTACTGACGCCTGAAGCCTTGAGTACGCTTCTTGAAATTAGCAGATCTGTCGACAGGAGGTTCCAGACCATAGTATAAATAGATTCTCTTCCTCAGTGTCTGGATATCCTCAAAGTCTCCAGGAAGGTCGACACTCGTGTCAAAATGAGATCTTTGCGACTCTAATCTCATCCTCTATTTCCTTCGTGCATAGAACTCGCGCGTTTGTTCTAGGAGGTGGAATGCGCCTGAAAGTTGGAGCTCTAAAAGGAATGTTTTCTCTCTTCATGATCTCCAGAAGTTGTTCCCTAAGCTCAGAATTGTAATTAAACATGAACTCGTCAAAAGCTTGTTCGATAGACTGCTCACGAGGATAGAATTCCCATACATAGTAGCCTTTGATGAATTCCTTTTTGAGTTCTTCCCATTGATCATTGACTAGAGCCGGTACCCATTTATCGATATGAAGAAGCTGGGTCCTTCTTGACATAAGGAGCTCTTCAGCACCTTGATCCTCGTGGGATTTGCCTTCGGGATTAGGCTGGCGGCTTTTGAGATAGGCTAATCATCTTAGCCATATCAGCCATTCTCTTCTTCTCTCGGAGAGCCCCTGCCCTACAGTCTCCTTTTCTAAGGTTTAGGCCTTGCAGCGTGGCTTCCCAAGTGGCTCTATCTTACGCTTCTGCTCGCAGTGAAAGATGAGTCCGATAATGACTACGAGCAGTAGCTTGACTGCGCAGTAGGAAGAGTTTTTGCAAACTCCTCCTGAGCCTTCTTTTTCTCCTCTTCCACTGACTCTCCCTTCTTCTTACCTCTGCCCTTAACAACTTTGCCCTTAGGCTTCTTAGCAAGTTGGGCTTCTTCTAGCTGACGCTCATGGTCCGGCCTTATCCCCGAAGTTGTTGGGCTACCCGGAGGTCGAAGGCCTCTTGTTCCGCTTTTGATTTGAATTTACGGACGGGGGAGGAAGGATGAGAAATATCGTAGCGTCTCCTTCCCCGGCCTCGCGGAGGAGCCACGTTGCTCTTCTTCCGACTCTTTCTCAATGAAATGAGCAACTTCTTCTATGTGAGTGTGGAAGATGAGATGGGGGTAGGTTGTAGGGGATATTCAAGTAGTAGAACCCCGAATCCGCTTGGGGCCGCGGAGGGTCCTTTCTCCCGAACGCCTCCCCCCTGAGCAGTAGAGGGTTCTTCCCCCCCGAGGAACTGTGGAGGGTCCTTCCTCCTGAACCCTTCCTTCCAAGATCTGGACTTCAGCCGTATCCGTTTCAGGTTCATCTTTCATAATACATTCCCCCTTTTTGGCATCATCTGCCTTAGAGAGTTGGGTGCGGATGGCTTGAATGTCTCTTTCCACATTGTGGATTGAATCCTTAATATGAGAAGCTGTGGATTCGAAGTCCTTGACGAGATCGCAGTATAATTCCCAGTCTTTTTCCTGATCAGCTCTAGATGTTTTAAGCTGTGCAGCTGACTCCTGACGGAGTTTCAGCAGAGCTTGATCCTGCGATTCTGTCATTTCTTTCTGAATAAGTTTCAGAGCCTCTGCCTGTTGGGTAATAGCTTCCTGAAGGCTAGAGGTGGCAATCTTATTCTTCTCATCACTTTCGAGCTTAATAGTTTCAAGAGCTTGAGTCAGCTGCTCTGAAAAGATCTTCTGTTGATTCTGGAGCAACTGCTGACTCTGAGCTTCTAAATTGATTTTCTGAGCGGCTAAGGCAGCCTCAATTATCACCTGAAAATTTGGTTGAGGAGGAGCTTCTGGAGTTTTTGAGATGCCAGCGGCTAGTCTGTCTAAGCTCACTATCTGAGCCTTAGTGTACTTTGTCCATTTCAGATGAACTTCCTTAGCCAATAGTCTGTTCTTCTCTCCTTGACGTCTAATGGCTTTGTTAACAGACTTCGAGGACACGGAACCGATATGCTGAATCTGGTAAGAACTGGTTCCGAGCCTCTGCTCAGAAAACGTGAGGAGCTGCTCCCGACTGTACTTCGGAGCACCTTGAGCATCACCTGATGTATCAGGATGTGGTGATTTGCTCTTCTCACGGGGAGTTGAACCGTCAGCAGAGCCTCCCAACTCTGTATCCTTGGGTGTCTGATCCTTCCTCTGATCATCATCATCATTTTTGTTCTTATTATCATCCTTATCAGCAGGAGGAGATGGGGGCGGAGGAGTATCACCAGGAACTGACTCTCGCAAGCTTAGAAGATAAAGCATAGCGGCTCTGAGATCTTCGAGAGTAGCCAAGTCAGCTGGCTCTCCGTACCCTATGACTTCTTGTAATTTATGCTCCTCATCGAGCAAGTTGATGACTGAGTGGGTTTTGATTATCTCTGCTAGAATATCCCAACTCAGAAATCTCAGTAGCATTTGAACCCTTGCCCTGAGGGCTATGTCGACTAAGTCTGAGTGCCCAGCGATCTCAGGAACATGATCATGTACTTCAGCTGTGGCACGGAGATGAGTGGAATGAATAGTTGTCCACTCAGCCGGAGTCTCCTCAGTCGGTTCCCTAACATTCGACTGGGTCTCTTCAGAGCTGATGACCTGGACCTTATCTTTGAGGGTCGCACCCTCAATGCCAGTATCAGAGTCCAAAATTTGCTCTTCTTGCGTGTGAGGAGGAGCTTGTTCAATGACAGTGAGAGGCTGAGCAGCTGAGACCTCAGCTGGTCTGGGCTTAGTTAGCCTCCTCCTCTTAGGCACTTCGGTATGAGGGAGCAGAGCAGATGCAGCTCTCTTCGGCTCAGCCGGCCCTTTCTCGATAGATTTCTCAGTCGCTGCTTTTGTTATGAACTTAATCAATTTCATGTCAAAGAATTTTGAGTCAGCGAACGATGAGTGCCTTTGAACAGAGCTCTCAATGAGGACTGACATCTTAGTCCCATAAAGTAATTTCCCCACACTGGCTAACTTCCTCTCTCCAGTGGGTAAGGTAGTGAATTTCTGGGCTTGGGCCTTCATCTCAGAAACGTAATAATCGGCCCAGTTCACTTCAATTTCGTCGTCGATCGCTATCATCAGCTGAATCCTTGGTTTGGACAGTTGATCGTATGATCCAGCTTAGCTAGTCAGTATGTGAGAGACTATGTAGGCTAGTCCTCTGTATTGGGGAAGCAAAAGGTTCTTCGGCAAAGCTGTCTTGAACGAGATGTCAGTTCGTCCGCAGAACTTTTGGACATACTCATTTATCTCTTTCTCCTTGTACCCGATGGGAGAAATACCAGAGTCTGGAAGGTCGAACGTCAGCACCAAGGCGTCCCTGACGTTGAAGACTCGCTATGTAGAATCCCAACAATTCTGATCAACTTCTTTCATGTAGGCGAAAGAAGATTCCTCGCCTCCAGACGCAAGCGACTTCCAGTTGAAATACAGCTCTGCCACTTGCCTTGGCAAATACGATCTCGGGTGTTTCGTTACCAACTCCTGAAGACCAGAATGCTCCAGAGCATCAAAGACCGGCTCCAGATAGGAAATATCTACTTGACGGAAAGCCAAAGTCGGTTCAAACTGAATCCTAGAGGACATAATCTCCTCAATGTTCTCAGGAGTCTGAACTGTCGCCATTGAAATCTGCAAAACAACTTGTTAGCACTTGAAAATAGAGTAAGTTAGTAAGTATTAAGCAGGTTTCAATACATTACCGAATACTAAAGAGCTTGAGAAGAATGCAAATGCGAGGCAGTTTGAGAAGATTTTGAGAGAACTGAAACGCTCGAAGATAGCTCTTAAGTTGTAAATGGCGAAAAGTGAGGAAAGGATAGACGATGAAAGATTTTATATATCACATCTGATTGTAAGTTCTGATCTTACGATCCAATTTTAATCTTTCAAATCTTATGGACGGCTGAGATTGAAAGTTATAAAAGGAATGATTACCAAAGCCGCCTCTAACATAGATTAACGTAATAAAGGTAAGTGAGAAGACATGCATTAAATGCGCGACAGACAGCATTAATTACTCAGTTATTCGAATGAGAAGGTTTCCTATTGACCTTTCCTTAAATTATTAATGGCGGGAAATAAATGCACATTAACTGCTGACTTCGTGCGATTGATATAGTAAATGCAAACATGCTTCTGAAAAGAAATTAAGTATATGATACTACACAAACCTCTTCAGCTGAACTTTCGATCAGCTGGTTACCGTTATATCCCAGGAGGATGGTTGAAGTACTGATAAACGTGTTCCCCCTCGCTGCGTATGCAGTGTGATTCTTCCCTCTTGAATCACATGTACGAAATCTACGATGACCGTCAGATCTTGGTTCCATCTACTGATACCAAATGTTGCCAATTATCTCCATAAGCTGCTATCAGTAGTTGCCTTCTACTGATGCATTTTAGTAGGATCCAGTAGACCTAGCTCAACTGATAATTCTCTGAATCTGTTCTCAGCTAGTGGTTTGGTCAGTATGTCTGCCCTTTGCTTGTCAGTATGGATTTTCTCCATTCTGATATCCTTCTTCTCGACATGGTCTCTGATGAAGTGGTGTCGGATATCCATGTGCTTGCATCTCGTATGTAGAACTGGGTTCTGAGTTATGGCAATAGCACTTGTGGAGTCACAGTAGATGGGCACTTCATTCTGAGTGATACCATAATCTCTCAGTTGTTGTCGAAGCCAAAGGATTTGGGCACAGCAACTTCCAGGAGCCATGTACTCAGCTTCAGTAGTGGACGTTGCTACTGAGTGCTGTTTCTTTGAGAACCAAGATATCAGCTTGCTGCCTAGGAACTGACACGTTCCGGAAGTTGACTTACGATCTATCCTGCATCCTGCATAGTCAGCATCAGAATAACCTGTCAGTATTAGATTATCATCAGTAGGATACCATAACCCAGCATCAGGTGTTCCTCGTAGATATCGCAGAATCTTCTTTGCTGGGTCTAAATGACTTCGCTTGGGATCCGCTTGAAATCTTGCGCATACACCTACATCATAAGTTATATCAGGTCGGCTAGCTGTTAAATATAACAAAGAACCAATAATAGCTCTATAATCAGTAGAGTTAACAGAAGCTCCCTCTTTGTCTAGATCGATTTAAAAATTCGTGTTCATGGGGATTTTGACTAGCTTGCTGGAGTCGCAGCCGAATCTTTTGAGAAGATCTCGAGTGTATTTGGCTTGAGTGATGAAGATTCCTTCAGGTGATTGCTTCACTTGAAATCCAAGGAAATAATTCATCTCTCCCATCATGGACATCTCGAATTTCTCTTTCATCATCTTCTCGAACTGCTGACATATGATCTCGTTTCTGCAGTCGAAAATGATGTCGTCCACGTAGATTTGCACCAGTAGAATGTCATCTCCTGACTTTATGTTGAATAGGGTGCGATCTACTCGTCCCCTTTCGAAAACCTTTCGAAGTAGAAAGTCGATAGGGTATCATACCAAGCCCCCGGGTGCTTATTTTAACCCATACGTAGCTTTCCTAAGTTTGTACACTGATGTCCCCGCCGAAAGCCGGGCGGTTGTTCCACGTAGACTTCTTCCTTCAAGCACGCCGTTCGTAAAAGCTGACTTTACATCCATCTGATAGACTTTGAAGCCTTGATGTGTTGCATAAGCTAAGAATAGACGAATGGCTTCCAATCTAGCGACTGGAGCGAATGTTTCATCAAAATCAATTCCTTCTGCCTGACTGTATCCCTTTGCAACTAGTCGTGCTTTATTTCTGACAATGACGTTGTTTTCATCTCGCTTGTTTTTGAAGACCCACTTAGTACCAATCACGTGCTGATGTCTAGGTCTATCTACAAGCTCCCAAACTTCATTTCGGACGAACTAGTTCAGCTCTTCTTGCATGGCGATGATCCAGTCAGCATCATTAAGTGCGTCCTCTATCGATTGAGGTTCTTCTGTAGACAAGAAACAAGAATATAGTGAGCTTTCGCCTTGATTTAATCTCGATCTTGTTCTTATCGTCGCTGACGAATCTCCTATTATGAGATCTGAAGAGTGAGCATCTAGCCAAGATCCTCTGAGTCTGGCTTCTTCTTCTGATACAACTTCTGCAGAATCAGTAGGAGTGTTAGGCATTTCAGTAGTACTGTTATGAGATTGCAGTATTTCAGTAAGAAGATTAGGATCTACCGAGTTTCCGGTGTTCGGGGGCATTTAGCTCGGGAACATTAATCGTTCCCCCCCGAGTTTATATTCTCGGTAGAGGTCTCAGTTACCACGGGGGCTTCCTCATCGACCGATGTTACCTGTTGTTGATTCTGTTCGGTAGAATCAACTAGGTCAGCTACATCGACTGTTGGTTGAGTCTGGGTTTGTTCATCGTCTGACTCATCAACCCAACAATGCTGGATCTTTTCAGCTTTATTAGTAAGTCCGAGATCCTGTAGCTTGCTGCTGATATTATCAGTATTTGTCTCTGTATCTTTCCTGTTCTCAGTAACAAATTCATCAAAAACAATATGAGGGCTTTCCTCCACACAAAGAGTCCGATAGTTAAAGACTCTGAAGGCTTTACTGACTCAAGAGTATCCTAAGAAAACTCCTTGATCAGATTTGCTATCAAAGACCTTCAGCTGATCTTTCCCGTTATTGTGGTTAAAGCAAGGACAGCCAAAAATATGGAAATGAGATATAGAAGAAATTCTCCCTTTCCATAATTCATATGGTGTCTTCATGTGTTGCTGAGTGAGTAGTGAGCGGTTTTGAGTATAGCAGGCGGTGTCAGTAGCATCAGCCCAGAACTTCGAGGGTAGTCCAGAGTCTGCGAGGAGCATTCTTGCTGCTTCTTTAAGTGTTCTGTTCTTTCGTTCAGCAAGTCCGTTCTGCGGAGGGGTGCGCGCGGCTGATGTCTCATGTTTAATTCCCTCTTTATCGCAGTACGTCTTAACTATTGAGTTTAGAAACTCTGTTCCTCTGTCCGAGCGAATTCTTTGAATCTTGATGTCCTTTTCCACACTGAGCTTCTTCAGCAGATTGGGCAACTCAGTTTGAACATCAGACTTATTGGCGATGAAGATAACCCAAGTATATCTCGAATAGTCGTCAATAACGACGAGGGCATACTTCTTGCCTCTTATAGTCATCGGAGAGACGGCCCGAATAGGTCCATGTGCGGCGGTGAAGGATTCCATCAGTGGAAGGTGACGGAATAGGTGGATTGCTATTCTTTGTTTGCTTTCCCTTCAAACATGCTTCACAGTTTCTATCTTTGATAAACGATTCGTTGGGCAGTCCTCTGACTTTGGAGTTCTTGGCTAGCTTGTTCATGGTCTTGAAGTTCAGGTGGCTGAGTCTTTTGTGCCATAGCCATCCGGACTTGTCACCAGATTTTGTCTGTGCGAGTAAGCAAGCCTCAGGTTCTGCGGTTTTCCAATTTGCAACATAGATGTTCTTCATCCGCGAACCTGATAACACTGTTTTCCCTGTAGATTTGTCAACAACATCACAGAAACCAGCGTCAAAGATAACTCTGTTAAGATTATCATATAATTGACTGACAGAAAGGAGATTATGTTGAAGTCCTTCAACATATGTTACTCTTGGAACTGAAGCAGTCCCAATGTTCAGTGTTCTGTATCCCCTTGTGTAGCCTTTTGAGTTGTCACCAAACTCGGTCCGGGACCATCTTCTTGTATGTAGTTGGTCAGCAGGCTCTTCTGATACGTCATGTGTCTTGAGCAGCCGCTGTCCACTATCCATGGGTCCTTATGCACCTGCAAAACAGAAGCATCCTTAGGTACCCTTTGGTTCAGTTGGGTCCTTACTGGTTAGTGGGTGATTTCGGAACCCAAATCTGTCTCGGGACCTTAGAAGTCTGAGACTTCTTCCTCTGAACCTTGTCAGCTTTCTTCTCCACAGGACTTGGAGATACTGACTTTCTGCTGATGATTTTAGGTTCAGGCGCTTTCTTCTTCTGAGTCTTTGCGCTTCTCTTGACCCTGGGCTTATAATAGTACGAGCCGTACTGAGCCGGGTGCTCATACAGTGGCTCCTTGTACTATTCTGCCCATCTAACCTTCTTGGTTCCCCCTGAGTTTGATCTCGGTGTCCTGGGGCTGGAACCTTTGGTCAGTTGTTTGTTGCTGCTTAGCTGAGGTGCGATTACTTTCTGTTTGTTCTTCGCCTGAGGTGTGGTGTCAGCAACTTGCACCTTTCCTCTGACGAACTTATCAGCCAGTGTTGCTGAGCTTTTGGAGGTAGAAGCTTCGTGAGTGTAGCGAAGGCCTTCTTTCACAGCAGTTGGCCGTTGTGCTCTGAGCATGCTTTCTAGCTTCTCCTTAGCTCCCAGGTATTGTTCAGTCATCAGTCCTCTCCAGACCTCATCACTTCTCCTGAGAGAATCATAGTCCTTCTGTACGTCTGAGAGTTTCGACCGAGTTGGGCTATTTCGGTCTCTTTCTCCGAATTGTCCTTGGTCGGGCCGAGATCTCGAGTCTCTTGAAGCTGAGACTTAGTCATAAGAGATTCGATCTCTTCGTTGAGTCTCGCAACTAGATCCACTGACTCAGTAGAGACCTGACAATCAGAAGAAAGTCTCTGATTCTCAGCCTTTACCTGCTCAAGTTCCTGGATGGTTCTGCTGAACTCTCTGCTCAGCTGAATTTGTTCCTCTAGCAGGTCGTCATATGCTTGTACTACATCCAGAGGATCATCCGAGACCGAGCAAGTATCGTGTGTGTTGTGTGAAGAGGAGGTTATATTAAGTTTAGAATTTACCTCAGCCTCTTCTCCGGCCATCAGACAGTGTTCAGCTGATTCCTCAGGAACCGCCTCTCCGACTTCAACAGCTACGAATGCAGCTTCGTCCTCAGAAGAGTACATGAATTTATCCTCTTCAATTGAGTTGTCGGATATCTCTCCGGCTATATAGGCCTGCCTCTTCTGGGCAAATTTGTCTCTTCTGGCCTGCCGTTCTGCTCTTTGAGCAGCTGAGAGTTCGGGACGGTCGTGCGATAGTGTCCCTCCTTCTTGCGGTTGTAGCATGTTGATACTCTGTCGCCGCTTTTTCAGTGAGTCTTTTGATGGACTAGCAGGCGGGTTCGTTTCCCGCATTCAGTAGAAGGATTAGACTCTTCCCTTCTCTGATAATCTTTCTTACCCGAGGGAGAATCTCTGTGGTATTTCTTCAGCTTTTTGACTCTCTCCTTTTCTCTTTGGTATTTGAGAGCCATCAGTGCGAGTTGGTCAGTAGCAGATATTTCAGAGATCTTTGTATCTGCAGCAGCTACTGCCTTGCTGGAAGAAATATTTTTGCCTCCGTTTTCTTGATCGTTGCCTTGAAGGCATGATCGAACTGTGTGTCAGCTGGAGCACTGGAGCACTTTTGAGGTAGACTATACTCAAATTCCTCCGTCTTTAATTCTGAAAATATAACATCAGGAGTTAGAGCATTAAGATCAGAGCGACGTAAATAAGTAGCAAAAGGAAGCCACTTCTGTCGAGGTAGCGCTCTTATGATCTTTCTGTTCATCTCTTTGTTTGAGAACACTTTTCCCAGCCCGTTTATCACATTGACTTGATTCGTAAATCTGACGCTCAGCTCGTCAATGGTTTCACTGGGCTCCAATTCAAAGGCTTCAAACTTCTGAAGCTCTAATTCGAGCTTGTTTTCTTTGATCTGAGGAGTTCCTTGGCTTAGTACAGCCAGGGCGTCCCAAAGTTCCTTCGCCGTTTTGCAATCCTGCACCCTCCCGAGATGTGAGTCACTGAGCGTTGTCAGTATAGCATTTCGTGCGACTCGGTCGAGGTTATGCAATTTTTTTCTCTTCAGGCGTGAAGGCAGATTTGTCCTTGGGAATCTTCGGACCGATTCGAGCTCCTTCACCTTCCACATCAGCGAACTGAACGCTGTCTATCATTGGAATGATGGGTCCGGTCTCCAGTACGTCAGTCATGCTGTCGTGCAGCGATGTAAGGTGTGCCTCCATTCTTACACGCCATACCGTGAAGTTCTCTATCGAGAACATCGGCACCATCCTGATACTTGACATGTCAGACATTATGCGTACGAGTATAAGGATGAATGAAGAGATGCCTTGTGCAGAGAAAACGTTTTTAGGATCTGTTCGAGAAGACCAGTAATACAGAACAGGTGATCAGTAGAACACCGTGAGCTCTGATACCAATTGTTGGTCCGGAGACAAATATCAGGTGTAGAGGGGGGGGGGTTGAATACTCCTGAGTACAGTTTCTTTTTCTCGATGAAGGTCAGCTGAAGCTGTTAGTTGCAACTGATGAACAGTGCCAAATACAACCTTCGATCGCGGGTCAGAGTGGGTCAGCTACTGAGCTCTCCTACCGACTTTTGTCAAGATTTCCGAAACTCGATCGAAGACTTTAGCGTGCGGATAAGTGTGGGGCCCGGAGTTTGTCTCTTTTTGAAAACGTGTTTTCGCAAATTAAGTTCTTTTTGGCGTGCGACTTTTGAAATACGTTTTATGCAAACTTATGATTTTCAAAGGTTTGTATGCAATAAAACAGTAAAGAACACAAGCAATTTAACGTGGTTCGGATACGCAAGATCCTACGTCCACGGTCCTAAACAAGGCAGGATAACTTGTTGATTAATCTGAGCAAGTCTCAAAGAAGGAAATTGTGTTGGGACGGGATGATCCTTCTAAGTTATAGTCCTTAGCGACTTTACAATTCAAACCTAAGTTCGAAAGGGAGGGGATGGTCTCCAACTAAGAAGGAGTTCTTACAATAAGAACACTTCACAGAAAGTGAACTCCTTCGAATTTCTAAGCTATAAATTTGGCAATGAGCTTAGCTAGAGAAGAAGGGATCTAAAGAACTCTAGAGAGAAGAACTAATGATATTCTATGAAGGCAAGTTCTTCGCTGGATGATCTTTAAGTTTGCTAGAGAGCGTTTTTCCCTTGTTTTTCCCGTGCGTGGAGCTCGGATTTCTTCTCTATTTATAGCTGTGAGCTATGGCATATGTCCGTTGGAGACGACGATGCCATGTGTCACAAGCTTCCAAAGAAAACGGCCATAAATTCGAACTTGTTGCGGCGCAGGCAATTAATTATCAGTACATGAGAGCGGCTTTCTTTGCGGGGTGGTAAGGCGTTGTCGGCTTCTCATTGGTCGAGGTTTGTGGTTGGTGAGAATGTCAGAGTTGACCGTTCAAACATCCTCGTATGATCTTCTGCTGAACTTTTGAAAAGACTTAAGTAGCTGGGTCGCTTTCTGTCGGATATAGTAGACTGCAAAGTCTCTGTCTTCTTCGACTGAGTCGGCTGACAAGGAATGTAGCTTCTGAGTAGGTCAGCTGACGACTGCGAAGGTACTGGGCTTGCATGAGTTCTTCTACTGATGACTTATCAGCTGCTGGGTTGGCCTCTACTGAGGTCTAGTCAGCTGCTGACTGAAGAACGCAAGCGATTACACTGATGACGTGGGGTTCCGAAAAGTTTCTTCGACAGAAGATCAGTTCGACAATTACCCCGTACAGGACTTAGACAAAAATATTAAAAACGATTACATCAAGTCTAACATATACATCAGCTAATCCTAACGACACACTATACTACTGATATCAGCTCGGTTTTGGGATCTTCAATTCTATAGTACTACTATGATTTTCCCCAATTTTCTTTTAACCACGAACAGCTGAGTATCATCTACTGACTCATATCCAACAGATATTGATCGAAACATCATTATGTAATCATCAATAGGTAGATCTCCTTTCTTCATAGTTTGTAGTTGAAAACGCAGATTCATAGATTTTGCAGAAGATTGGGAATGGAATAGTACCTCAAACGCTTTCCAAAGTTGTGCAGAGGTTGTGCATCTACCAATATAACCTAGCATAGATGTTGAGATTGAGTTTAGTAACCAACCAAAGAGGTTGTGCATCTACCAATATAACCTAGCATAGATGTTGAGATTGAGTTTAGTAACCAACCAAAGAGATATTGATCTCTGCGTAGCCATGTCAGATAGGTAGAATTTGGTGGAGGATGAGGATGAGGATTCTCCACTGTTGGTGGATTAGCCGGAGAACTATCTGGAGGATCTATCTGGAGTAGCAGATCTTCAAGTCAATAAGCCTTCACAGTAGCTAGAATCTGTGTTTTCCAAAAAATGTAATTGCTCTTATCGAGTTTGATTGAAATCGGATGAATATTTGGTAGAGGAATATTATTTAAATCTAGATCTGCCATTGAAGTTAGACCGAGAAGATTGGAAGAAGAAGCAGATCAGAAGAAACAAATCAGAAAAATTTCAGATCAGAAGAGAACCAGATGAAGATTAGAAGAACAGAAGATGAAGATCAGAAGAACAGAAAACGAGAAATGATTTTAGGAGATTTTAAGATCTTGTTTGGAGAGATAGAGTAGGCTCTGATACCATATTGAAATTCAGAAAAGCTTAATTATATTGATGACGAAGGTGAGTATTTATACAGTGAATTTAACTGATCTATAATCAGTTTTAACAGCTTTCTAACTACCTAACTTACTAACACTCTCTTTTAGTAGATAAACATTTTCTTCTCTTTTACATTTTTGTTAGTCAATAACAACTCTAACAGCTCTAACAACTCTATAAGTAAATCTGCGCTTTCTTAATACTTTTAACAACTCTGTAACCGTCTCTGCTTTCTTTTCATTAACCGTCTGCTACCATTTCTTGCTGATTGTTGATTTGGCTTTGGCTTCTCTTCTTTCGAGTCTTTCATACTTCTAACACGATTAATGGGTGAAGACCCTAGAGGAAAAGGTTGATTTTTCTGAGTGAGAGTATAATATATACTGGCAATTTCATTTGGACTCATCTAATTACAGGGAGAATTTTCATACTACTAAGAATCTATTCTGATTGTCAAATGGGATATGCTTGTCAGTCAGATGAATAATTGCTACTAATTCTTGTTGACTCATTTCATTTGTTAAAGTTGCTCATATTAACTTATCCAAGACTTGGTATGTAAAAGAGTAATTATTTAGTGATAAAGTTAATTGTTTCATAATTAAATACTATATATTATAATCTGATTGGCACACGAATAATTGTTACGGATTACGATGGTCAGACATAACAAATAAACAATTCATTTATAATAAAGAAAATTCACACAAGCCGTAGACAGAGTGTAGAACTTGAGTAGCAAATACTGACATTTCAAAATTCTATAATTATACGATTTCTGATTTTTAAAGTGTACTGCAATGTATCTAAAAATATATCTTTATAATAATTATATGACAGATAGCTTTTTTTATAACATAATATGTCTTCAAGCTCGCGGTTTTAATTTTTTTACAATGATATCCTCGTTAACTTCAACTTTAATAATTACTAAATTGGCTTATGTGAACTCATATTGTAACTACGAAGTCTTTGTTGGGCTTAGGTGGGTCAGCCCATTTGATTATTCTTTGCCCACCAACAAGTATACAATATAAAATATTTGTTTGGTTCTTTTTTATTTTTGGTGAAACGAGAGAAGAAGTTACGGCGTGAGGGGAAAAAGAAAACGTGAGCATCTTTTTCTCTTGGAAGTCAGCCGCACACGAAGACGTTGGTTTCTCGCGTCCGTGGGATTTTTCTTTAAATGTGTTCTTCATTGTGGGTTCTTCTTTGTGTTTTTTTTATTCATCTACCGGTTCAATTTGGGATGTCCAGTTGGTATCTTATTTCCAATTCTATAGATTGTAGGTTGGATATACTTGTGGCGTTTTTGTTGGTAGATTGATTGATACTTATATCGTCTGGAGTCGCCGGATTGATTTGTGTAACTCTTTATTATCATAGTGGAGTTATTTTGTCTGGACTAGGTCCCGTGGTTTTTCCAGTTGGGTTTTCCACGTAAAAATTCTTGGTGTTCTTGTGCATTTAATTTTCGCGAATTATTATTATTTGTGAATTGGTTCATCCTATTTTAATCGGTGGCTTGGGAAAATTGGATTATTTCCGTAACTGGTATCAGAGCGAGGTTGAATACTGATTAAAATGGAGGATTCGGATAGTGGTTGTATGATTAAGTTGAATGCAACTAACTATTCAACTTGGAAGCCTAGAATGGAGGACTACTTATATTGTAGAGATTTGTATGACCCTGTCCTGGGAGATTCAGCAAAGCCGAAAGATATGGCTGATGAAAAATGGACCACTATGCACAGGAAAACAGTTGGAAACATTAGAAAGTGGATTGGACAGAGTATATTCCAACACTTTGCTAATGACACAAAAGCTGATGAGTTGTGGAAGAAACTGGAAAATATGTATGAGCGCAAATCTGGTTTGAACAAAGCTTCGTGTTTGAAGCAAATCGCTCGTATAAGATATACTGATGGCTCAGATATGACTGAGCATTTGAGTACTTTCCAGGGCTTGATAAATCAAGCAACCAATTTGAAGCTAAATTTGGATGATGAAACGACGACTTTGTTCTTATTCAATTCATTGCCGGACAGTTGGGACACGATGGTTGTTTCTGTTACTAATTCAGCTCCAAATGGTGTTTTGACTATGGCCTTAGCAAAAGAGGCCGTGATGAATGAAGAATTTAGAAGGAGAGAACAAGGATTGACCCATGAACCCCAGGCCTTGGTTTCTGAAAGAAAAGAACGAAGGGGGAGAAGCGGGAGCGAGAGGACCCCACAACAAGCGGGAATAAATCCAGGGGGAAAGTCCGAGTCGAAGAAAAATATTGAGTGCTATTATTGTCATAAGATGGGTTACTATAAGAGTGACTGCAGAATTTTGAAGGCAAAATCTGGTGATCAAAAGGGCAAAGCTAAGATGGCTGAAAAAGAAGAAGAAGATACTACAGGAGTAGTGGCAGCAGATGAAGATGATTTGTTTTTACCATGTGATGATGGTACTATGAATGCTACTTGCCACGACACTGATTGGCTAGTAGATTCTGGTGCTTCCTATCATGTCTCTATACACAGGCATTTCTTCTCTACCTATACCAGCGGTGATTTTGGCTATGCCAAGATGGGAAATGAGTCCAAATGCAAAGTTGTTGGCATTGGAGATATATATCTTGATATGGATACTGGTTGTCAGTTGGTTTTGAAGAATGCTAGGCATATTCCGAGTATGCGTTTGAATCTTATTGCTACAGGAAAACTTGATGATGATGGTTTCACTAGCACAGAAGGTGGAGGTAGATGGAAGCTTACAAGAGGAAATCTCATTGTTGCTAGAGGAAAGAAAAGAAATACTCTCTACTGGACTCGTGCGAGGTTAAGCAAGGGAGAGATAAATTCAGTTCGTGATTGCTCTATAGATCTTTGGCACAGAAGACTTGGACATATGAGTGAGAAGGGGATTCAGACACTTGTTCGGAAGAAGCTCCTACCCGAAGTACAAGGTACTACTCTTAAACCTTGTATTGATTGCATCTATGGAAAACAACATAGAGTTGCATTTAAGAGTAAACCTCCATCTAGGATGTCGAGCCCATTAAAATTAGTACATACTGATGTGTGCTACATGAAATATAAGTCTCTTGGTGGTGCAATTTATTTTGTGAGTTTTATTGATGATTTTGCACGAAAAGTTTGGTGTTTTCCTTTGAAATCTAAAGATCAGGTCCTTGAGATTTTCAAAGACTTTCATAGCAGAGTTGAAAGAGAGACGGGCAAGAGACTGATACGTGTTCGGGCAGATAACGGTGGTGAATATAGAGGACCGTTTGAAAGCTGTTGCAAATCAAAGAGGATCATACTTGAGAAGACAGTTCCTAAGACTCCTCAGGAAAATGGTATTGCAGAGAGGATGAACAGATCAATTACTGAACCTATTAGATGCATGTTATCTAATGCGAAGTTGCCTAAGTCTTTTTGGGCTGAGGCTTTGAGGACTGCTGTCGATCTTATTAATCTTTCTCCATCAGTTCCTTTGGATGGTGATATTCCAGAGAGGGTTTGGAAAGGGAAAGAAGTCTCTTTCAAACATTTGAGAGTCTTTGGTTGTCAGACGTTTGTCCATATTCCTAAAGATGAAAGAGCAAAACTTGATGTGAAATCAAAGCAGTGTATCTTCTTGGGTTATGGAAATGAAGAGTTTGGCTACAGATTGTATGATCCGGTTACAAAGAAGGTTATCAAAAGCAGAGATGTTGTCTTCCTCGAAGACCAGACTATTGAAGACATTGAAAAAGAAAAGAATCAGAAGTTGCCAGAAGAGATTCCTATTGCAGATTCAGTCTCAGAACTAGTCGATTCTGATCACGGGGGAGCTGAATCGGAGCAAGAAGAGAACATAGATGGTGATGAAATTGTTTCTGATGAACCCGAGGGAAGTGAAGCGCCAACTCCACCACCAGTTCAGGATGAAGTTAGGAGATCTACCAGAGAGAAGATACCTTCAAGCAGGTATGATCCTAACGAGTATGTTTTGTTGACGGACGGAGGAGAGCCAGAGTGTTATAGTGAGGCTCTTGATCATGAAAAGAAAGAAGAATGGTTGCAGGCCATGCAAGAAGAGATGGTGTCCTTGCATGAGAATCACACCTATGACTTGGTGAAGTTGCCTAAGGGCAAGAGAGCTCTACAGAATAAATGGGTCTACAAGGTGAAGACTCAAGAACAAACTTCTCAACCGAAGTACAAGGCGAGACTGGTTGTGAAGGGTTTTGGTCAGAAGAAGGGTGTAGATTTTGAGGAGATTTTTTCTCCAGTGGTAAAGATGTCTTCCATTCGTACTGTTCTTGGTATAGCAGCTAGCTTGAATTTAGAGATTGAGCAGCTTGATGTGAAGACAACCTTCCTACATGGTGATTTGGAAGAAGAAATTTACATGGAGCAACCAAAGGGGTTTAAGAAAGTTGGTAAAGAGAGTCATGTTTGTCGTCTCAGGAAGAGCTTGTATGGTCTGAAGCAGGCACCGAGACAGTGGTATAAAAAGTTTGACTCCTTCATGACAGACCAAGAGTATAAGAGGACTACATTTGACCATTGTGTTTATGTGAAGAATTATTCAGATGGTGATTTTATTATTCTCTTGCTTTATGTCGATGACATGTTGATTGTAGGTCACGACGTCAAGAAAATTGACAGCTTGAAGAAAGATTTGAGCAAGTCCTTCGCAATGAAGGATTTGGGACCAACTAAACAGATTCTTGGGATGAAGATCTCACGAGATAGACAACATGGAAAGCTTTGGTTGTCTCAAGAAAAGTACATTAAGAAAGTACTTGATCGATTTAACATGAGCAGTGCTAAGGAAGTGTCTACTCCACTTGCAGGCCACTTCAAATTGAGCATTCAGCAGTGTCCTAAAAGTGAGAAAGATGAAGAGTGTATGAAGAAAGTTCCTTATGCATCAGCCGTTGGCAGTCTGATGTACGCTATGGTGTGCACTAGACCAGACATAGCTCATGCAGTTGGTGTTGTTAGCCGGTTTCTCTCTAACCCAGGTAGAGAGCATTGGAATGTTGTCAAGTGGATTCTCAGGTATCTCAAGGGGACTTCTAATGTGTGTTTGTGTTTTGGCAATGGTAAAACAATGCTAGACGGATTCACTGATGCAGATATGGCAGGTGATTTTGATAGTAGAAAGTCCACATCTGGATACTTGATGAAATTTGCAGGTTGTGCAGTTTCATGGCAAAGCAAGCTTACAAAAGTGTGTTGCTCTTTCGAGCACTGAAGCAGAATATATTGCGGTGACTGAAGCTTGCAAAGAAGTTCTTTGGTTGCAGAAATTCCTACAGGAATTGGGTATGAAGCAAGAGAAGTATAGTCTTCATTGTGATGGTCAGAGCGCTATTCATTTGTGCAAGAATTCTACCTTCCACTCTAGATCCAAACATATTGATGTGAGGTATCATTGGATTCGAGATGTCTTGGATTCTAAGTTGTTGACACTTGAGAAGGTACACACAGATGATAATGGTGCTGATATGCTGACCAAGGCGTTGCTAAGAGAGAAGTTTATCTTTTGCAGGCAAGAGGTGGATTGGTCAAGTCTCCCCAAATGAGCTGACGGGGGAGATTGTTGGGCTTAGGTGGGTCAGCCCATTTGATTATTCTTGGCCCACCAACAAGTATACAATATAAAATATTTGTTTGGTTCTTTTTTATTTTTGGTGAAACGAGAGAAGAAGTTACGGCGTGAGGGGAAAAAGAAAACGTGAGCATCTTTTTCTCATGGAAGTCAGCCGCACACGAAGACGTTGGTTTCTCGCGGCCGTGGGATTTTTCTTTAAAGGTGTTCTTCGTTGTGGGTTCTTCTTTGTGTTTTTTTTATTCATCTACCGGTTCAATTTGGGATGTCCAATTGGTATCGTATTTCCAATTCTATAGATCGTATGTTGGATATACTTGTGGCGTTTTTGTTGGTAGATTGATTGATACTTATATCGTCTGGAGTCGTCGGATTGATTTGTTTAACTCTTTATTATCATAGTGGAGTTATTTTGTCTGGACTAGGTCCCGTGGTTTTTCCAGTTGGGTTTTCCACGTAAAAATTCGTAGTGTTCTTGTGCATTTAATTTCCGCGAATTATTATTATTTGTGAATTGATTCATCCTATTTTAATCGGTGGCTTGGGAAAATTAGATTATTTCCGTAACAGTCTTGGTATGTAAAAGAGTAATTATTTAGTGATAAATTTAATTGTTTTATAATTAAATATACATATTATAATTTGATTGGCACATGAATAATTGTTACGGATTACGATGGTCTGACAAAACAAATAAAACAATTCATTTGCTCTCTCCATCCCAAATATATATGTTTCATTTTCATTTTCGTCTGTTCCAAATTTTTATGTCCATTAACAATTTTTTTGTGCATAATTAAATATTTCACTAATTTCTAGAAGTCTAATTAATATGATAATGTAGAAAAAACCATTTCATCCAACTTTTATAATAACAAACACAATTATGTTATTAACTTTTTAGTAATTTACTTTAATTTACTCATATTTCAATACCAATATTTATCTAATTTTCATATCATTAATTTTTTTAATATGTGTGAAAAGTCAAATATGCATATATACTCGGAATGGAGAGAGTATAATAAAGAAAATTCATATATGTATCATCATTTGCAGTTTAAATTATTTAGCCGTAATTGCATGTAATTTAAAATGTATATTACTGTTTTTCTGCCCTCTTTCTTTGGCAAGGAAACAGACGATCTGATTTGAACCTTGAATTTAAGGCACGAAGCAAAGTCGTGCGGGCAGTGGGCACCCATCTCAAAACAATTTTGTCATCCCAAATTAGTTTTACGTGTGAAATTTCAATTTAAAACCACCGGTTTTTTTAAATATTTATTTAATTATCAAAGTTATCTTAAAATAAACATCAAATCTCAGGATTACAAAACTCATACAAAAATCAATTATCCAAATTATAGAACTTCCCATTTTTTGAAATTCCCTCCATATTACATTATTTTAATTAAATTATTAATCACGTGCAACAAACTTACTCAATGGTGGGATTCAAGACGGGATCGGCATCGTCACCTAAATGCGGTGCCAGGTGCAATTAAGAGCATTTCCAAAGCAACTGCAAAACTCAAAATGCAGTTGAGAAATTGATCCAACCAAGCTGCAAAAAAACTACAAAACTCATATATTTGCTGTCTTTATACAGTAATTTGGTTAAAATGAGTATTTATTGTACTGCAAAGGAGTCATGTGCAATTTTGATTTTTTTAATTCTACCCCTCAATTAACACAAATCCAAATAATAGACTTACGTGCCAATAATCTTAATCAATGGTGAGCAATTTGGTGATGGCAAGACTTCCAGCACCAAGAACAATAGCAGCATTAAACAATCTCTCAGAAGAAGCAAACTCCTTAATTTCGTCCACTTTACTCGAGATCTCAGCCTTTTCATCATCTTGATCGCCGGTTTCTGCACCAATTTCTTTCTCCTCCGTGACGGCGCTCACCGGCCAAAAGGGTCGAATTTTTGCAGCAAGATTAGGGTATAAGAAAGGCTTGGAAGGGGAGGAAAGGGGACAAGTGCATTTCTTAGAAATCTTGCAGGGAGAACTGCAGATTTTGAGCGAGAGAGGGAGAGGAGAATCGCGAACTGAGAGCGAGAGAGGGAGAAGATGATTGACGACAACCCTAATTTAACTCCCTAATTTAACTTGGCAAAAACTTGTGTGCACCATATTGCACATGCAACATGATCCAATTACTCAATTTTGACCCGCTTTGACCCGTATTTGACCCGTTGACTCTTTTTGACCCGGTTGACCCGCTGATGTCAGCATGACATCATTAATCTTTTTTTTAATTTTTTTTTACTTTTTTTTTTAATTTTTAATTTTTTTTTTTTTACGTTTTTTCCTCTTTATTTTAAGGACGGGCGTGTCACTCCTTGCATATGGAAGTGTCAATCATAACAAACAAAAGTGTCAATCGTAACAAATACAAGTGTCAATCACAACAAACAAAAAAAAATTAATTTTAATTTTTTTTTCATTTTTTTAACGTTTTTTCCCATTTATTTTAAGGATGGGTGTGTCACTCTTTGCATACGAAAGTATCAATTGTAACAAACAAAAGTGTCAATCGTAACAAACAAATTTTTTTATTTTTTTCGATTTTTTTGATAAGTAAGGCGTGTCATTTGTAGTGAATAAATGTGTCATTTGTTTTTTATCCAAAGTGTCAATCATAACAAACAAAAGTATCATTTGTATTTGAATAAAGTATCATTTATTGACAATCAATTATTTTTGAAAAAAATGCGATTTGTTTCGAAAAAAGTGTCATTTATTTATGAAAAAAGTATCAATTGTATATGTTGTTTGTGTCAATCATGACAAAATAATGTGTCAATGATTAGCAGAGTGTCTGTTTAGGCCATAATTCATAATAGAGAGCAGTGTGTCAATTGTCTCTGTTGTGCGTGTCAATTATGACAAAAGAACGTGTCAATGACAAGCAGTATTCGTTTAAGCTATAATTCACAATAGAGAGCAGAGTGTCAATTGTGCTCTGCGTGCGTGTCAATCATGATAAAAGAATGTGTCAATGATGAGCGGGAATGTCTCGTTTAAGTCGTAATTTACAATAGATAGCGAGTATCAATTGTATGTGTTATTCGTGTCAATCATGACAAAAGGACGTGTCAATGATGAACAGAGTGTCTGTTTAAGTTGTGATTTACAGTAGATAGCAGAATGTTAATTATCTCTACTCAAATATACATACAAAATTGAGGCCAAAGTTAAAAAAAAACCATAATATCAAAAAATTTGAATCAATCCTCGAAACCGGTTTTTACGCCAAATCGCATTCCCGACTCTGCTGAGATCTCTCCCCCTTGAGCGTCCTACCGATCCCTTCGTGAACCGAGAACGAGGCAATCCTCCTCCTCGCCATTTTGCCTCGCCGGTAAACTCGTGCGGCGGAACTCGATCGCCGATCTCCTCGCCTTCCTCGTCATCGTAGTCCTCGTCGCTGTCTCTTCGACGGTTCTCTCTCTACTCGTCCTTCAGTATCTTCGACCAGTCCGGAACGTTCACCGGCAGCCGACGATGGAGCACCGCATCGTCCGCTCGCCGCCGACGACGATTTCCTCGAGATTCTCGAGCTCGACTTGCGAACCTCCGGCGATCGCGCGCGCGCCGCCGCGCTCCGGATCTCCGACTCATCGAGCTCGAAGATCATCGAGTCGTTATCGTGCGACCGATCGCTCGGGGAGGAATCGTAGCTTGCTCTAGCGCCGTAGCTCTTCGATGCCGCCATATCACTCGAGAAACACGATCAATTGTAAAAACGAAAACGATTGACTCTTCTCTCTCTAGAAGCGTGTGTGAGGATTTTGAACTGTGAGACGGGGGAGAGAGAGGGGGGAGGACGGTGGAAGAGTAGAGAGTAGGGGAGGGGAGGGGAGGGAAGGGGAGGGGAGGGGGAGAGATAGGCGGCAGTGGGAGGGAGGGGAGGGGGAGAGATAGGCGGCAGTGAGAGGGAGGGGAGGGAAGGTTTTTTTTTATATAGTACAAAACCGGGTCAGACCCGATCAAAGCGGGTCAAAATTGAAAATTGGATCATGTTGCATGTGCAACATGATGTACACTAGTCCTTCTCATTTAACTTTATATATATATATATATAAAATAAAATTTGATGACATGTATATAATAAAATTTGATAACATGTCATTACTTTTATCTTTTGTGTATTTGATAAAATTTAATGAAATGTCATAAAATTTGATAAGATTTGATGAAATTTTCATACGTATATATTCATTCCTATATATATGTGTAGTATTTAATAAGATAAGATAATGATCAGTATATTATTAATTCATATTAGTTATAAGATTTATCAATAAAAATCAAAGTAGCAAAAATTGTAGCAAAATAATAAATATATAATATAACATTAATTTATAACATAGTACATAATACTTGTTCGGAAAATAAAAATACATGATATACTAGGAATTGAGAAAGTTGAGTGTACCAATATGCTATTTAGAAAAATATGTAGGTAGAATTGAAAGATATTTTGTGAAATAATATAAAAAGAATATTCTTTTGAGTTTGAGTTTGAATTTGATGGTTGTAGATAAATTATTGTTTAATGTAACAAAAACTGAAAAATGAAAATTGATTTTAGATTTATGATTGGAGATGCTCTAAGAGTTAGAAAGGTCAGTTTGTTTTAGCCTACGAGTCAATTCACGTGGTTTGATTATTTAAAATGTAAATGAAATATGTTGCAAACTCCAATTATTGTACAGAATGTGCCCACAAAAGTTTTGGCTCTCTCCTTCAGAATTCTGGGCCCTAAGTATATTGACGTCTCGATACTTTAAAATTATGGAAAAGAGCTTGACACTATACCACGTGTAACTTACAAACACTCAACAATTATGGAATCTTTTATTTTCTAAAGAAGATTTACTAATTTTATTCTGCAATATATTTTTAAATTGGATTGTTCCGCTGTCAATTGTCTAAAATGATAAAAAAATCTTAAATTTAAAATGAAGTGGACTCCACATACCCACTATTCAAAACACTCCAAATATTGTCTCCTTGGGGTGGCGTAATGGTGAAGATGGGTGGCCCGGGACCGATAGGTCATGGGTTTAAATCCCACTGGAACCGCTATGTGTTGTCTGTCACCTATGATTAGTCTAGGGTAGTTGCAGTCATAAAAAAAAAAAACTCCAAACATTTTTATACTCCGAACTCAGAAATTTATTATTATGGTTAGTATAGGGTAATTGAACTCTCTTGTGTGGTTTGCAGGCTATTGCACAGTAGCGGCTGCGGGTTACCCTCGTCATAAAAAAAAAACACTCCAAACATTTTTATACTCCGAACTCAGAAATTTATTATTTTTTAACTTTTTGGAAATTTTAAATTATTTCTTTCATTACAATTACAACATGAAAAGAGAAAATAAATAAATCGATTGTCTCAACTATGTCTTGCAAAAATTTGGGTGAATTCTCATTTCTTTCCATCAACCACTTCTCAAAATCTGTGTCTATTTTTTAATATAATTAAAACTCATAAAATACATATTTAAATAAAATTTCTTAATCTTCGTGCCGAAAATAAGAGATACCGTAATAGCGGGACCGATTGAGTATCACATATGATGGAGAGTCCCAATTTCTATATTCAATCCATAAAGCTCTATAATAACTTACTCAAATTCTAATGACAGTGTCATAACATAACAAAAATTAAAATTGATGATGAGGAAAAAAAAATCCTAAAATAACTAAAAGAAGAAGCAAAACTCCATTTGCACAAAAAAAAAAAAAAAAAAATCTCCATTTGCATTACGTCACTTTGGTACTATTTAGATTTTCATCCATTAGCCACTCACAAAATTGGACCCTGAAAATCGTAGTTGTGTAGTTTAATAATATTCGAAACTCAGATTTCATGAAAATTAAAATCCACATGCCAAATCATGTATTGTATCCTGTATGTTTTTTTTGTTTTAAGTAGCCTTATCAATCAACAACCCAAGAGCAGAATATATCTATCAACTCCATTGTTCAAATGTTCTTTCTCTCGTCATCTACTCTTCACCATAAATGAATGCTTTGTAAGTAAACTCACAATTCAATACCAACAAATTATACGTAATGGAATTTATAAATGGGGTAGGAACATAAAACCTCTTTTGCTTTAGTAGTTTAGTGAGGAACACATTTCATCGAACAATTTGGCAGTGTTTGAGGTAAATTGGGCGAAAACAAGATTTTGCTTCAGCACTTCATTAAGGAACTTAAAGAAATAACTTGTAAATTGCCAGAATTGGGTCACACATTAAACGTGTTTGAATACAGCACAATTAAACTGAAAGCGTTAGTCATTGAAAAGTCAACGTATCGTTTTAATGGTGGACCCAAATCCGTATAAAAACTCATTTAGTGTAATTATTATATGTGTTAAAAATTTAAAGTTGAATGGAAGGCGGCCGGCGCGGTGGCGGAAGAGTCGGATTCCTGATTCTTGAAGCAGTTGATTATTTTATTACTATTTGCTACCAAATTAAATCTGCCAAATCCGATATGAGAAAATTATATGCACCAATCGCAAGGCCCAAATTAATGTCGAATTAGTCCCAAATCTCGGACCGATTGGATTAGAACACCCAACACCATCTACCTCTCTCTATCCTCTCTCTTCTGCGAACTCCGGTGACAATTTTTCGGTCGAAATTAAGAAGAATTTCGTTATTAAAATGAACTTTAGGTAGGTTTTCCATGAACTAAAATTGAATTAAAAACTCCGAAAACCGAACTGCAAACAAACATTGTATCTAACAGCAAATCTCTTAGTCATACAGAAAAAATGATAGAGATCCGAAGATTAGTCCATACATCGCCTCCTTCTCGGCCTGATTGTTCAGATACAAAGTCCAGCTCACACACTGCCAGCTCAGCTCTCAAATCCTTGTCATCATCCAGCTCAGACTCATCACAAGAGAACGTAAAGGAAGAAACACACAAACAACCATGCATATATACCCAACGACTAAAGATCAAGTTGATGAAGCTTGTTGTAGAGTTGTTATAAGTTAGTTAAAAGCTACTGTTAGGATTTGTTACAGTTAGGTAGAACTGTTCCATTAGCAGTTATATGGTTATAGATATTGAGTAGCCTCCAAAAAACCAAATCTGTATATATATAGCTTGAAGAAGTCTCACTATGTACATATACAATACACAAATTTCATCTGAAAATATACATTGAGATTCCTTCATCAACTCTATCTACTATTTCCTATCTTTGCTTCTCTGCTACTCTGCTTCATTTCTGCTTGCATGCATGATGGCCGATCTATCACTTTATTGGCTCATCTTTGCATGACAGATGAATCTTGATTCAATCTTCAACATGATATCAGAGCATAGCTCTTAATCCGCTGACAAGTTAGTCCTACAATTGATCAAATTTTCTTCTCTGCTTCAGAATTTTTCTTCTTGTTTTTCTTCCATGGCTGCCGAAAATATACATGGTCTCTACTATGTTAATCAAGGGAAAGCACCTGGTGCTGTGCTTGTTAACCCTCCCTTGAATGGAGACAATTTTCAATCATGGAGACGGAGAATTGCACTTGGTGTAAAGAACAAACTGCATATGGTTCTGCCAACTCCAACTCAAGTCACTCATATTCCTACTATTACACATGAGGATTATTCAGCTTGGCAAAGATGTGATCTCATGATACAATCATGGATCCTTAACTCCTGATATGTGGAAAATTTTGACAGAGCGCTATTCACAAGGCAACTATGCTTGGATTTTTGAACTTCAAAAGGAAATCTACACCACAGTACAAGGTAATCTTTCTATTACTCAATACTTCAACAAACTTGATGGCCTATGGAAGGAGTTTCACCAATTTAGCCCTATACCTAAATGCACTTGTGGAGTAATGAAGGCTTGTACATGCAACTGCCTATCTTTAGTTGCTGAACAAATAGAACAAAATGTTGCACTCAAGTTTCTAATGAGTCTGAATGAAGTATACTCATCTATCCGTGGTCAAATACTAATGATGAAGCCATTTCCTAGCCTGAATCAGATCTACAATTTGATAGTACAAGATGAAAAACAAAGAATGATAGGCCATGAGTCTAATAATACTCAAGCTGAGTCTATGGCCATGGTTAGTCAGCAGATGTCTTCTGATAACAAATCTTTGTCTGAAAGTATAATGGCTTGCTATGGCTCTGGAGGGTCTAAACTGGTATGCACCTATTGTGGAAATTCTGGTCACATAAGAGACAAGTGTTTCAAGCTCCATGGCTTCCCTGGTACTGCACCTAAAAGAGATAAACCTACTTGCTCTCACTGTGGATTTACTGGTCACTTAAAAGAAAAATGTTATAAGCTACATGGCTATCCTCTGGTTTACAAGTCCAAACCTAAAACTGGATCAAGTTATCCAAATGCTGCTCATATGGCTTCTGTCCAACAAGGAGTAAGTGATGGGCCAAGTCCTAACCTCTCTAGTAATCAATATTCCCACCTACTAAGCCTCATCCAGAACTTATCTCAGTCCTCAAACAATATCACTTCCTCTAAACCACATACATGTATGAGGTTCTGTAGTTTTTCAGCTCATATAAACTATTTTTCAACCTCTTTTCACCCACTCACATGGATTCTTGACACTGGAGCAACTGATCACATGGTTTCAGATTTATCCATTCTTATTAACCCTTTGCCAGTTTCTAATATGTTTGTTACATTACCTAATGAAACACAGCTCCCAGTCACACATATTGTGGATGCTCATATCAATAGTTTGATTCTGTCCAACGTTCTCTATATCCCCTCTTTTAAAGTCAACCTTCTTTCAGTTGGAAAACTCATTAAAGAATCAAGACTAACACTTATTATTCATGATGACTATTGCTTGATTCAGGATCTTGCCAAGGACAAGAGGATTGGCACTGCTAAACTGTCACAAGGGTTATTCCTCATCACCCCTACTTCTGCTTCTGCCTCAGTTCCTATCTCAGCCACTACTTCCTCTGCATCTGCTCAGCTAAATGATATTTCCACCCTATAGCATCAGCGTTTATGACATACTGGAGACTCCACACTTAGCCTACTTAAGTCAAGTATAAACAACCTTTCTGCTATAAATAAAAAAACGGTAATGTCTGCCCGCTAGCAAAGTTTCATAGGCTTCCTTTTCCATTAGCTGTATCAAAGCAAAAGCTCCTTTTGAAATGATTCATTGTGACATTTGGGGTCCCTTTTCTGTTCCTACTGATTCAAATAAACAATATTTTCTTACAATTGTTGATGATTATACTAGAACTACTTGGTGTAGCCTACTTCATACAAAATCTGAAACTACTACACAGCTTCAGTCCTTTTACTCATTTGTCAAGGCTCAATACTCGCCTCTATAAAAATCATAAGATCAGATAATGGTCCAGAATTCTTGCTTTCTGATTTTTATTCAGCAAATGGAATTATCCATCAAACAATTTGTGTCTATCCCCCTAACAAAATGGTGTAGTTGAAAGAAAACATCAATCCCTCCTTAACATAGCTTGTGCTCTCCTTTTCCAAGCACGTCTACCTTTAGTTTTTTGGGGAGAAGCTTTGCTCATTGCAGTCTATATTTTAAACCGTTTGCCTACTTCAGCTTTAGGCAACAAAACCCCCTTTGAAACCCTTCACTCTGTTCCACCAGATTACTCCATCCTCAGAGTATTTGGTTGCCTATGCTATGCAGCAAATCTAATAGGACACAAGTATAAATTTGTCCCTAAAGCTAGAAAATGCATCATGATTGGTTATTCAAGCTCCTCTAAGGGATACAAGTTGTTTGACCTGGATTCTCATTCTTTCTTAATCTCTAGAGATGTAATCTTTCATGAGAATGTGTTCCCATATCCTTCTGCTAATTACATACCTGACTCTGTCTCACTTCCTCACACACTGCCAGCTCCTATTTTTCCAACATCTCCAGTCATTCCTCCCCAGTTACTGCCAACTCAGCCTGAACCTCCAACTTCTCAGCCTGATACTCCTACCTCTTTAGCTATACCAGCTTTAACTCGTCAAAGCAAAAGAACCAAACAAACCCCTGCTTACCTCAAGGACTACTCTTGTGACATGCCAATAAGAGCTTCAGCTCAGCTTGCCAATTCCTCCTGTTCTGCAAGGCCAGGTAAAAGTCATCATCCCCTTCATAAATACATTTCCTACTCCCTTCTGTCCAGTTCTCATAAAGCTTTTTCCCTTTCCATTTCTGATACATTTGAACCTAAAATTTACAATCAAGCTGCCCCTCATATTCATTGGCAAACTGCTATGGCCACTGAACTTTCTGCTTTAGAGGCTAATAATACTTGGCTCATCACCAATCTCCCTACTGGTAAGAAGCTTATTGGCTGCAAATAGGTGTACAAAGTCAAGTTTAATGCAGATGGAAGTATTGAAAGATATAAGGCAAGGCTTGTAGCAAAGGGCTACACTCAGCAAGAAGGAATTGACTATGAAGAAACCTTTTCCCCTGTAGCTAAGCTGACCACAGTACGCAACCTTATTGCTCTATCTGCATGCAAGGGCTGGTTTCTTGAGCAATTAGATGTCAACAATGCTTTCTTACATGGAGATCTCCATGAGGAAGTATATATGACACCTCCACCTGGATACACAGCTGCTGGCCCCAACAAGGTCTGCAGACTGCTTAAGAGCTTATATAGCCTTAAACAAGCCAGTCGGCAATGGTTTTCCAAGCTCTCTGAATCCTTGCTCTCTTATGGATTTAATCAGTCTAAATTTGATTCATCCCTTTTCACTATTCATACATCATTGTAGCAAGCAACAATCTGGAACAAGATCAAAGGATCAAGCAGTTTTTGGACAAATCTTTCAAAATCAAAGATCTTGGCCCTCTAAAGTTTTTCTTAGGTGTTGAGATAGCAAGAAATTCGACTGGGATATCTCTATGCCAGAGGAAGTATGTGTTGGACTTATTACAGGAAGAAGGTTATACTGACTGCAAACCTTCAAAATTTTCTATGGATACAAAGCTTAAGCTCAGTGCAGAAGATGATCACTACCTAAGTGATCCTACTCCTTACCTGCGCCTCATTGGCAGATTAATGTATCTTACTGTAACTAGACCGGAGCTTAGCTTTGCAGTACATTCACTTGCTCAGTTTATGCACAAACCTGGTCTCTCGCACCTCAATGCAGCGCATAAGGTGTTAAGATACTTGAAAGGTTCTATTGGACAAGGCCTTTTCTATTCTGCATCCTCTTCTGTCACACTTAAAGGCTTTGCTGATTCTGATTGGGCCTTCTGCGTGGATACTAGGAGATCCATCACTGGCTACTATATGTTTTTAGGACAGTCCCTCATCTCTTGGAAATCTAAGAAACAAATAGCTATATCTCGCAGCTCAACAGAAGCTGAGTACAGGGCTGTTGTTACTGCAACTTCTGAAGTCATGTGGCTCTTACAAATATTCAAAGATTTTGGATGTCCTCTACCCGCTCCTACTTTGTATACAGACAACAAGTCTGCTCTGGCTTTGGCCTCAAATCCAGTTCATCATGAGAGAACAAACCATATAGAAATAGACTGTCATTATATCAGAGATTGCTTGTCTGCTGGGAGAATACATTTACTCTATGTACCTCCGCAACATCAACCGGCAGATCTATTGACAAAAGCACTTGGCCGCACTCAGTTTGAGTATCTACTTTCCAAGTTGAGAATCCACAACTTGTATTCTCAACTTGAGGGGGGCTGTTCAGATACAAAGTCTAGCTCACACACTGCCAGCTCAGCTCTCAAATCCTTGTCATCATCCAGCTCAGACTCATCACAAGAGAACGTAAAGGAAGAAACACACAAACAACCATGCATATATACCCAACGACTAAAGATCAAGTTGATGAAGCTTGTTGTAGAGTTGTTATAAGTTAGCTAAAAGCTACTGTTAGGATTTGTTAAAGTTAGGTAAAACTGTTCTATTATCAGTTATATGGTTATAGATATTGAGTAGCCTCCAAGAAACCAAATCTGTATATATATAGCTTGAAGAAGTCTCACTATGTACATATACAATACACAAATTTTATATGAAAATATACATTGAAATTCCTTCATCAACTCTATCTACTATTTTCTATCTTTGCTTCTCTGCTACTCTGCTTCATTTATACTTGCATGCATGATGGCCGATCTATCACTTTACTGGCTCATCTCTGCATGACAGATGCATCTTGATTCAATCTTCAACACTGATCAGCATGATCCCTTGCCGCATCAGCCGCCGTTACCGCATCCTCATATACCCGCATCGCCAGCAACGACGCCGTCACGGAATTCTTATTAGCAGTCAAGGCACGCTCAAATGCGGCCACCGCCCTCGTCCTTGCCGCTGCCATACGCTCGAAGGCCCGGATCCCCGCAGTAACAATCCCAATTCCTGAAAACTCCGCCAGCAGTTCAACACCTCTCTCAGCTTTATACCTTTCCACCGCCAAACGCCTAGCATCTTCCGCGGCATTCTCCTTGCACCATGGCAGTCCGAGCTTGCTCCGCCGCTGCTTCCTTGACCTCTAAATCCTCAATCGCGGCAATTGCAAGATTCTCCAGCCGTTCAGCTGCTTGAGCACTCTCTTGTATTGGAACAGGTGATGAAAATCAAACTCAGGCGCGGGGGTTTATATACATTTCTGGAGATTTAGAAAGCGTGACTTGTCACGAGATGGCTACGGCGTCGTTTTTATCAGGTGTATTATTTTCAACCAATAGCGTGACTTCAACTAAAATCTTCCCTGTAACAAAAGACCACTCGTTCTGTTTCTCAATTGCAGTAGTTTTACACTTTCCCTCCATTTTTCTTCCCCGCAAATGAAATGCATGTCTATCATCCAATTATGTCACTCCACGTGGAATATTCCATATAACGAACCAAATTATCTTCCCCTTCTATTTGTATAGGAAGTGCAACGTGACGGTACAAATTGTCTAAATTAATTATAATCTAGATTCTTTAAAGCACTAAAATTGGCAAAATAAGCAACGAGTCCACGGGAATTAATGGTTGTATGTGATTGGCTAAGTTCAACAGAACAATTATGCTTCAATGCAAACGCTTTCTGGTTTCTGTCATTTTTCGGTCTACTTATTATTATTATTATTATTTTTTCATTGTCACATTTATTTTTAATTAACATCCTTTAATTTTTTATTACTAATCAAATAAAAAAAATTCCCAAATTTTCAATAAAAGAATTATAGGATACTAGTTAGGCAGTCCATAATTTTAGTTAATATAGGACCACAACAATAAATAATTCAATACATAATAATTTTATATACATGCATAGTGCTCTGCCGAGACTAGACTCCTCAATTTACTTAAATACTAAATCTAATCAATCACATATATAATTTATCAGGAAAAATAGTGAACATGAATAAATAATAAAAGCTACAATTATGGAACAACATAATCAGGAGCAACTTATTTCATTGATAATTTAAATCGCAATGCATTGGCCCATTCTAGGTCCCAAGTTGTCCGTACGTACCGGCCCATCTAGTTGACAGAATCAATGTAAAATTAGGCCCAATTCTCATCCCGATTAGAATTGAAAAATAGTTGGAGATTTTCCTTTTGAAAGAGTATGGAAGTAAAACTCCAGGTTGAGAATTAATTGGTTTTATGGATTGACTAGGCTGCATGCATTGTTTTACAAAACACAATTAAGTGCATTTATATCTACTACCCAATGAGCATTTAGCAAGAATTATCTTTATTTATCACTTCCATATACTTTGTAGACTCGTGACTATCTATTAATTTGTTTGTGAAGAGAAACTTTTACATGCACAGTGCTTGTATTTATCAAGCGTCAACAAAGTTAAAAGAGTTTTTTTTGGCAGTAAATCGATAATGTTTTCTATTTTTGTCCTTGTGATCAGCTTGGTCCAAATGCAGAAAATGTCAACGAGATCAAAAGGTATGCATTCAAATTCTTGATCATCCTATCTTTAGCAGAAAAGCTATTTCTAAACCTACCTTAATCTTCCTCCATGAATCTATACAATGGTTAAAAAGAAGTATCAAGTATGCAAGTGGGTGGAGAGAAGAAACAGAGCAATTGCCACATTCATCCGGAGATCATCGAGGAAATATGGATGAATCTCCCAGTCAAATCATTAATCCACTTCTCTTCTGTTTCAAAATCATGGAATTCCATAATATTCGGGTCAAGGTTCCTCGAGAACCATCGCGGACGTAAAATTCTCATAGGAACCAGTTCAGCAATAAATTTTAACGACATCGCTACTCTCTCCAACAGATTATTAAACGATACGACTCCTATCTTCCCGATTATACTCCGTGCCTTTTGTGACGAGCTCCTGTGTCTCGAGGTCAAAACCTTTATGGTTTTGCTGAGCACTTGGTCTTTTAAGATCGAAACCTCTGTGTTTCTATGGAACCCTTCGATGCGAAAGTATTGGAAACTTCGTGATCCGATATCACGTCCGCATTGTATTTGTGGGTTAGGGTATGATGATGTTGGTGATGACTACAAGATGTTGGTAATTGATAGCTCGATCCGATAGGTGGAGTTATATTCTCTGGGAAGTGATTCTTGGAGAAAAATTTAATCCCCAATTCCCCACAAAGATCTCTTTTCTATTTCTTCAAACAAAATGGTGTGTTAGTGAATGGAACACTTCATTGGATAGTTCGGAGGCACGACTTTTCAATTTTCATAATTTCTTGCTGTGATTTATCGACAGAAAAGTTTGGAAAGATTGTGGAATCGGAGTATTTTCCTTTTCCAGAGGGAGGCAAGGTAACTGCATGTGCTTCAAAGGGAAAGCTATGCGTGTACTTTGATCATTGTTATGGTGTGCTGAATAGATTTGTTACGTGGACGATGGATTATGGGGTTGCCCAATCTTAGACCAAAATATTGGATATTAGTTCAACCGTGGTCCTTTTGTAGCTGTGATGGAGAATGATTACACTTTAACGCTCTTATATTCTTATGACGACGGCCGAATTTTGATCAAGGCATCAAATGGGACCAGTAGGGTATTATTGATATTCGTTTGTCGAGGTAATAAAGTTTTACTTACGACGATTGATTTTCAAAAACTTTGAAGATTGTATTCTCCATGTTGAAAGGCTTGTTTCACCGAATATATGCCCCGTGAATGAAAGAAATGATGCTTGTAATTCATAGTTCATTTTCTTTAATTCCTTTTTGGATCTTGTGTTCTTGATTCTTAGGTATGCTTATTCTTAAGGTTGTGAATGCAAGAATGGAAGAAGGTTGTATCTGGAATTCTTAAATTTATTTATTCTTTATATCATATGCTTAGAGATGTTAAAACTGGTTCAAAATGACTATACCTAATGGGCTGGCTCGACTCGTCCACAATTTGTGCGGGGTTGAGCTTATAACTTAGAGGCCAAGAACAAATCAAGCATATATTATCCAGTCTAATAACCCGATGAGTCGATTGAGCTTTAAGCCAAAAAAAAACCCATGCATGGATTGTGGGCTAAACCCGCTCACTAACTTAGTCTTATACTACCTCTGTCCCGCTATTTCTGGCACATTTTCCCGAAATGGACGTCCCGCTATTTTTGACACACTTCCAAATTTGGAAATAACTATCATCTCTTTCATACTTTATCATCTTATCTCTCTTACTTTTTCTTACTTTATCATATTCTCTCTCTTACTTTACCATCTTCTCTCTCTTACTTTATTATCTACTCTCACCCATCTTCTCTCTCCTACTTTATCATTTACCCATATCTCATTCTTAATCATCTGCTTTCTTAATTTCGGCGCACAAATGAAGTGTGTCGGAAATAGCGGGATAGAGATAGTAATTTATAATTTTATAAATTAAAAAATAATTATGTAATACAATGATAGAAGATTTATGGATAAGTTTAATTTTGTCTGGGATCAATAGAATATTTATTTGTTTTAGTTAATTAATTAAAAATTATTAAATTTAATTTATAATTATTTCATCCCAATATTTTCTTTTCGGTCCTAATTTAACAAATCAATTTATTAAATTGAAATTTTGAAAAAGGAATAAATGAGTTTATATAAAAAGATTAATTATTAAAAATAAAAAATAAAGAATTTAGTTTGTGAATTGTGTTGGTCCCGAGATTACGTTCAGGTGTAGAGGGGGGGGGAATACACCTGAAAATCGATTTCTCAACTTCAACACGAACAATCCTTTTCATGATAGTGTCGTACTGAACAAGTTCAGCAGACCAGATAAGCTGTTCTGAATCGTGTGGCAGAGTGACTGACTCTACTGAGACCTACTAGCTGACTTAGAGTCATAATTCAGTATCTTCCAGATAGAGTTCAGTAGTGCGGAATAGTGTAGGCCCAAATTCAGTTGAGTTAGGAAATTGTTTTTATCAAAACAGTTTCAGTTGATTAGTGTAGTCTGTTTAGTTTGCTGAAACTCACTTGAATGATTTAAAGAATGTTTTAGTATGAACAGTAAATCAATGCAACAGTTAAAAACAGAACACAAGACACAGAGATTTTTAAAGTGGTTCGGACACAAAAATCCTACGTCCACTGTCCCGAAAGATCAGGAAACTATTTATTATACTGAGATAGTCTCAGTCGGTTTGTATGTTGGACAAACACTGGTCTTGAGATTTATACTGAGCAAGTCTCAGTTTACACGGTTATCAAACTAAGTATTTGAAAAACTCTCCAACAGTGAAGGAGTCCTTTACAATAAGGATCAGTTCAGAAGTGAACTCATTCGTCTAAGCTATGGATATACTATATTGAGCTTAGGTTAGAGGGATAGGGAACAAGGATGTGGCTTCTAGAACGACAAATAACTGAGTATAAGCTTTGGGTTCGTGTATCGTCGTTTGGATACTAGAGGCTGTATTAAGCGATTCAGCTTGGTTCCCTAGAGCAGAGATGTAGTCTTTCGCCGGAGATAGATTCTTCGAACTTCTTGCGGAAGACTTAGGCTTTTTTGAGTTTGCTCGTTTGAATGCTCTGCGTGTTCTCTCGTGTGTTCTTGGTGAGGTTCGTAAGCTTCAAATTTGATTTATCCCTCTATTTATAGAAAAGATATTAGGATAGATCCGTTGGAGACGACGATCCTTTGTCCCTCTCTTTTTGGTAGCTAACGGCTCTTTTGAAGTATGTGGCAGTATCCTTTCCCTCCATTTCTGGAAAGTTGTTGATTTGCAGCTTTAGTAGATATAGGGTACGTGGCTGCCTGTCATTGGTCGAGGTTCAGAAAGTGGTTGAGACAGAACAGACTTCAAGGAGATCTGAAGCTGACTTCTCTCTTCCTCGTATTGACTCTGCTGACTTGACTTTTAAAGGTCATGACAGTCAGAAGACTGTCTGGCCATTGCTGAGTCTGATCTCTGATTCAGTGTTGTGCTTCTGCTGAGTCGGCTCTACTGAAGATCAGCTCTGAGTTCAGTGAACTACTCCTGCTGAGTTCAGTTCCACTGACTCCTTTCAGTATATTGCTCCTGCTGAGTCCAATATTACTGAGTCTTCTACTTCTGGTGCTGAGGCAGATAATCCACTGAGTGCCTGAACCAGAGCAGAGTGTCTGCTGAGTCTGAAACCTCAGAGACAAAAACAGATTACAACGTAATGGTTCACCAATCAATATAGGGTTTTGGGATCTTCAAATCTTCACAGACTCCTTCAGAGCACAGGGCTACTGAGTAAATGTCAGCATAGAAGACTGAGTCATTTCCCACTATTTTCCAACATTGCTGAGGATAGAATCATCACCCAATATTTTCCCCCTATTTGATGATGCCAAAACCTAATAATCTATCAACCTAACACTATGACTTATCAGAAGCAGAGCTCCTTACCAAATATTACAAGTAAGATCAGTGGAGTTGTTCTTCAAGTCCTAGACTACTGAGGGGATCAGGGCAGAAAGACAGAACCTATGCAGAGTCTAATCAACATTTTCCCCTGTCTTAACAACATTTCCCCCCAATACTAACAAGTCTATCAGAATCTAGCTAAGCAACAATTGACAGCAAATAACAAACAGTGAGTGTGTGAGTCAGTAATCACTTCAGTGATTCTGAGTGTTAAGCATAAACAAACACGGCTATTCAGACAATAAGGAATTGTCAAAGCTAAACATAGATATTATATATATGAGAATTTCAGTACAGTTACATCTCTGCTAGACTAAGAGAAAGAAAGATACAATGAGAGTACAGAAGCAAGAAATCATTTGAACTGCTTGATCTTGTCTTTGAAATCTTGAGATTGAGTTTCAGGAAGAGGCACTCCATACATGCGATATGTGACCTTTCTCAGCTTCAGTATCTCAGCAAAGTCCGCTGGGTCTTCTTCATCAAGAAATTTGGCTTCAGCAGCGTCCTTCACTTCTTTCTCTATCACACCGTAGTGGATGGATCCATCAAGCCTCTGTGGGGGTGGCAGGATTCTGGGATCAGGAACTCTTACTTCAACATTTTCCTTGATAGCTTTTTGGAGTCTGCATACATTTCCAGATCTGTTCTCATTAGCCATTCAGTATATGCCACTGTCGTAGGGTTTTCAGACCAAAATCTCCAGAAGTAGTTCCTTTTGATAAATTCTACTTTCAGTGTCTCCCATCTCTGAGTAACTTCCCACGGGATCCATTCATCCACTCTAGGCCATTTGTGAGTCTTCAGATCATTAGGCTTTCTGAACTTCCTGTATTTGTATGGGATGTCAGCCTTTGCAGGGATCCTCAGACTCGCTTCCTTTTCAGTTCTCAGCCTGAGAGCTTCAAGATCAGCCATCCTTATTCTCTCTCTGGCTGCTTCTATTTGTCTGGCCTCTTCACCTCTATATAAATATCTGTCTAACTGAGCCCAGATTTCTTCCCTCTCTTGTTCCTGTGCCTTCGAGGCAATGTAGGAGGGCTTGTGAGGTTGCTCTTCTTCTAAGTCAGCAGGCGTTGATGATTTCTCTTTGGAAGTTCCCTGCTGCCCAGTTGATTGCTGCTGCTGCTCCTTTTCTTTTTCTTTATCAGCCTCATCGCTGAATTTAAGCGTTCTAGGAGGCAGCCTAGCATCTGTTTTCTTGCCTCCAGCTGGAGCCTTAGTTTTGCCTTTGACAGGCTTCTTCTTAGGTTTGTTTGCGGCTTCAGCTTCGGCTATCTCCCTAGCCAGCTTCTCATCTGCTGCTATCTGAGCTTCCTCCTTCGGGGTTATGAACCTCCTGGGTCCTTTCTTCTTGGAGGGAGGGGTTGGGAGTTTAAGTAGTTTCTTGCCTTTACCGGCAACTGGAGGAGGAAGAGGAGCTTCTTCCTCTTCTGAGTCCTCGTCAACATACTCAGCAACTTCCTTAATAATATCAAGAGGAGTTTGAGTTGCCTGAGCTGTGACTTCTTTGGCTCCTGAGCCACTTGGGCCAGTCTCAGTTGATGCTGCAGCTGCAGCTGAGACACCCTGGGCCTCGCCAGTTTGTGAAGGTCCAGTGGGGGCAGATGATGAAGTTTGAGATGCCCCTGTCACTGTCCTTGCTTTCTTTGCTGCTTTCAGTATCAGCTCCTTAGATGCTTTCTCTATGAAACCTTCCCCCTTTTTGGCATCAAAAAGTAGGGTTGGGGACAGAGCAGATACCTTTCTATTTAGGCTTTTGTATGAGTCTGACAGATCATCCAGCTTAGTATGTAGCTTCGTCAGTGCCTCATGCAGCTCGTTTCTCTCATTTGTTAGCTGATCGCTGTATTTCTTGTGTGAGAGATCAGCTGCAGCCTTGAATTCTTTCAGCTGCTTCTCTACCTTCTCTTCAAGGGCCTTCTGAATATTCTTCATTCTGAGTTCATTGGCTTGAGAGATGGCATTGACGGATTCAGTGTGAGAGGTTTGAGCGGCCTTGTAATAATTCAGCAGTTTGTCCTGGTCTTCCTGAATCGTCTTGAGCTGAGCTTCGAAGTCAGCTCTCTGCGCAGTTAAGGCATTCATTAGAATGCTAGAGAAGTCAAGGACTGGAGATGTTGAGATAGAGGTTCTGAGTCCCTGCAACTCTGCAGTCTGAGCCTCAGTGGTTTGCCGCCAAGTTTTGTGGACGGTTCGGGCGAGTAGGCGATTCTGAGAGCCTTGGTTCCTCAGCGCCCTGGCCACTGATTTCGATCGACGGCTCTTTGGGCTGGGCGCTACTTCGAAAGAAGATTCGAGAAGGAGCTGAGAAGGATCAACTGCCTTCGAAGTACCAGCCACCGTCTGCCCGGGACCAAGGATGCTGAGTAGAGGATCAGCAGTGGAAGTAGTGGCATCCTTGTCCGGTTGAGTTCCCTCATCAGGCTTCTCAGGGCCTGAATCACGGGGTGGGTCCTGACCATCGGGGTCAGACCCATCTGAGGGCCCTGGTGCTGAGACAGGCTGTCTATCTTTCAGAATAGCAAGCATGGCCGCCCTCAGATCCTCGAGCGTGCCGAGGTCAGATGGCTCAGAGTAGCCAATCTTTCCTCTGATCAACAGCTCTTCCTCATGAAGCTGCTCGCAGGAGTGGTGGATGATCAATCGCTTCAGGTTGTGCCACTCCTGGAACCTAACAAGCATGTGGAGCCTCGCCTGCCTAGCAAGTAGGATAAGATCAGAGTGGCTGGCGATCTCCGGAATCACTTCAGCAATCTCTCGAGAGACTCTGGATTTTAGAGCTGTGGCCTCCATCTCGACAGATTCTGACTCCGAGGCTGTCTCCGAGTCCTCAACCTCAATTGGAGACGCCTGTTTCTCAGCAGACGGGATGCTGCTGAGTGGAGGGACATCCAAGGGGCTCTCCAATGTCTGAACTTCTTCAGCCTGGACTTCTTCAGCTTGGACCCCTTGGTCCATGGTTTCACCCTTCTCAGTGGAGACGGCCTTCTGCACTGATTGTGTCTTCTCAGAAGACTCTGGCTCGTCTCTCAGCTGGAGAGGCGGCTCAGTAATTACAGCTTCTGGCTCCGCCTCAGTCTCAATAGGCACAACCTCGCTGACCTTCTTCAGCCTTTTAGTTGGTGCCTTAGGCGTTGATTTAGGAGGGGACCTCTTCTTCTTCGGCGTGGAGGTCTGCTGAGTTCCGGCTTTAGGTGCAGCGGGCCCTGAGCCAATCTGTTGAAGGACCACTGCCCTGTTATGGAATCTGACTTTCTTCACGTTGAAATATTGCTTGTCGGCGAAGGTGATTCTTTCAGATGTGCAGAAGTCCTCGATCATGACTGAGAGTTTCAGTCCGTATAGGAGCTTTCCTTTGACGCTCAGCCTCTGGGAAGTTTTGTCAAATTTGGCTGATTGCATCATAAACTCTCTGAGGAAGAACTCAGTCCAGTTTATCTTGGCGCTGTCATAGATGGCCATCATAAGTTGTAGCTTGGATCTGGACACTTGGTCAAAAGAGCCTGCTTGACTCGTCAGTAGCTGTGTCGCTATGTACGCCAATGCTCTGTACTGAGGGAGCATTGCGTTCATGGGAAAGGCGGCTCTAAAGACTGTTGGCTTCCCGCAGAACTTAGTGAGGTACTCATCCATCAGATCATCTTTGTATGCGACGGTGCTGAGTCCTTCATTGGGCAGGTTGAAGCTTTTCTGAAGAGCTTCTCGGATTGACATCTGTTTTACTTCTATATCTGTGCGTGAGGGATCGCCTACTGTATGAACGACGAATCTGCCTCTGATGTCTTCGTCCACTGAGTCGGAGTTCAGATAGATTTCTGCCACTTGTCGCAGGAGAAAGAAGGTCGGCTTCCTCATCAGGAATCCTTCCAATCCGGTCTCACGGAGGGCGTAGAAGATCTCCTCCATGAAGTCTAGATCGCATTCGTCAAACTCCATGACTGGCTCGCACCAGACACGATCCTTCTCAAGGATCTCTTGCATATCTACCGGAGCACCTACTTGAATTCCTGTCATTTTAATAATCTGCAAACACAGTATCAGACAGTATCCGATAAGATAAAAGAAAAATCATTGAAAGATCATGCGATACTGAAAAGATCATTGAAAAATTACCAAAAGATTTTCTGAGAGGTTTAATGAATAGAAAATATGTAACTAAGCGAGTGATAGTCTCAGAAAAATCTAGGGTACTTAAGATATTTGCAGAGATGAAATGGCGGTTACAAACATTTGAACGCTTATATATATATAGGAGAAGATAAACAGTTAAATATCAATGGTTCAGTTTGAACGCGCTTTTTGAGATGGACGGCTAGGATTAAGTTTTATAAAATAGGTAATGATCATATTAGCCGCCTAAGTCAAAAGCCAGTTGTATATAGCCTAAGTAGTAACTTGATACGACATGCATTTAATGCGTGGCAGAGTTCAGCATGCTTTTACATAGAATGTCGTGTATTAAATGTAGTCCGTTAAAAATTAAATGACATTTTCTAAGGCATTGAATACGATACTGAATCTGATTCATAAATGCACAAAATTGTTCTATAGGCTACTGAGTAGAGATACGCAAACCTGTCAGCTGAATATTATAGTCAGCGGATACCTCGTGTAGGTGGTTGCTGAGTCTCTACGTACTGATTTTACTCAGTACTGAGAGTGAACATTCCCCCTTACTGAATGCTCCTCTCCTGAATCCTCTTACTGACTAGAGTCAGTAGGGTCCAGCAGACCTAGCTCTACTGAAAGTTCTCTGAATTTTCAGCTAGAGGCTTGGTTAGTATATCAGCCCTTTGATGGTCAGTATGGATCTTTTCCATCCTGATATCCTTCTTTTCGACATGGTCACGAATGAAGTGGTGTCTGATGTCCACGTGCTTGCATCTATGAAGTACAGGATTCTGAGTGATTGCAATGGCACTGGTACTGTCGCAGAAGATCGGCACTTCATTCTGAATGACGTCATATTCGCGTAGCTGCTGTCTCAGCCAGAGGATTTGGGCGCACCAACTTCCGGCAGCCATTTATTCAGCTTCAGTAGTTGACGTTGCTACTGAATGCTGTTTCTTTGAGAACCGTGAGATCAGCTTACTGCCGAGGAATTGACACGTTCCAGAAGTTGACTTTCAGTCAATTCTACATCCTGCATAGTCAGCATCAGAATAACTAGTTAGTTCAATATTATCATCAGTTGGATACCATAAACCCATGTCAGGTGTTCCTCTGAGATAGCAGAGAATCTTCTTTGCTGAGTCCATGTGACTCTGCTTCGGATTCGCCTGAAATCGAGCGCAGACACCTACAGCATAAGTTATGTCAGGACGAGTAGTTGTTAAGTATAATAAAGAACCAATTATAGCACGAAATTCAGTTTGGTCTACTGATACTCCCTCTTTATCAAGATCAATTTTCATATTCGTGTTCATTGGGATCTTGATTGGTTTGCTGGATGTGCAACCGAATCTCTTGATGAGGTCTCGAGTGTATTTGCCTTGATTGACGAACGTTCCCTTCTCAGATTGTTTGACTTGAAAGCCGAGGAAATAGTTCATCTCTCCCATCATGGACATCTCGAACTTGTCCTTCATCATTTTCTCAAACTGCTGACACATGATGACTTTCTTCGACCCGAAGATGATGTCATCTACGTAGATCTGCACAAGTAATAGGTTGTCTTCCAGTCGAATGCTGAATAATGTGTGATCTACTGTGCCCTTCTGAAAACCTTTATGAAGAAGAAACTCAGACAGGGTATCGTACCAAGCCCTGGGTGCTTGTTTTAACCCATACAGAGCCTTTTTTAGTCTATAAACTTGATGTCCCTGCTGAAAGCCGGGAGGTTGTTCCACATAGACTTCTTCTTTCAGTACGCCGTTCAGGAAAGCAGACTTCACATCCATTTGATATACTCTGAATCTTTGATGTGTTGCGTAGGCTAGGAATAGTCTGGTTGCCTCCAATCTTGCAACTGGAGTGAACGTTTCATCGAAATCTATCCCTTCAGCTTGACAGTAGCCTTTTGCCACGAGTCTTGCTTTATTCCTTACTATGACGTTGTTTTCATCTCGCTTATTCTTGAAGACCCTTTTTTTTCCGATCACATGTTGGTGCCGGGGTCTGTCAACAAGCTCCCAAACTTTGTTTCTCGTGAACTGATTCAGCTCCTTCTGCATGGCTATGATCCAGTCAGCATCTTTCAGTGCGTCCTCAACTGATTGAGGTTCTTCAGTAGACAAGAAGCAGGAATATAAGGCGCTTTCTCCCCGATGAGACTCGGATCTTGTCTTTACTCTTGCTGAAGGATCTCCAATAATTAAATCAGAAGTGTGAGCATCCAGCCACGATCTACGATGTTTCAACTCTTCATCTGAAATTTGTTCAACACAGATAGTAGGTGAGTTAGGCATTTCAGTTGTACTATTCTGAGATTGAAGCAATTCAGTTACAAGAGTGTGATCTACTGAGTCACCAGGTTCAGGGGCATTTAGCTCAGGAACATCATTAGTTCCCCCTGGATTATTATTCTCAGTAGAGGTCTCAGTTACCACTGAGGTTTCTTCATCGACCTGAGTTACCTGGGATTGACTCTGTTCAGGAGAGTCAATTTGTTCAGCTGCTTCTGCTGCTGGCTGAGATTCAGTAGACTTGTATTCAGTTTCCTCATCTGAATCATCATCCCAACATAGCTGGATCTTTTCAACTTTATCTTTTAAGCTCAGATCCTGTAGCTGTTTACTGATGTCCTCATATTCAAGTTTAGATTTTCTGCTCCTGTCTTTAGTAGCAAACTCATTAAAAACAACATGAGGGCTTTCCTCCACGCAAAGGGTCCGATAGTTAAAGACTCTGAAAGCTTTGCTGACACGGGAGTATCCTAAGAACACTCATTGATCTGACTTGCTATCAAAAGTCTTCAGCTGATCTTTCCCATTATTTTTAATAAATCACGAACACCCAAAAATATGGAAATAAGATAGAGAAGGCTTCCTGCCGTTCCATAGTTCATATGGTGTCTTCTTATGCTGCTTTGTCAGTAGAGATCGGTTCTGAGTGTAACATGCAGTATCAGTAGCTTCTGCCCAGAATTTAGTTGGGAGTCCTGAGTATGCGAGCAGGGTTCTTGCTGCTTCTTTGAGTGTTCGATTCTTCCTCTCAGCAACCCCATTTTGTTGAGGTGTGCGCGCGGCAGACGTCTCATGCTCTATGCCTTCTATTTTGCAGAACTCCTCCACCATGAAATTCAGGAACTCAGTTCCTCTGTCTGAACGTATTTTGATGATTTTGGTGTTCTTCTCGACACTGAGCCTTTTCAGAAGCCTTGGTAACTCTGTTTTGACGTCAGATTTGTTGGCAATAAATATGACCCATCTGTAGCGCGAGTAGTCATCAATGACCACTAATGCATATTTCTTGCCTCTGATCGTCACTGGAGAGACTGGTCCGAACAAATCCATATGTAGCAGCTGAAGGATTCCATCAGTGGAAGGAGATGGAACAGGCGGATTTTGATTCCTTGTTTGCTTTCCCTTCAGACACGCTTCACACTGAGTGCCTTTGCTGAATACTTCATTCGGCAGTCCTCTTGCTAGAGTGTTTCTAGCCAATTTGTTGAGCGTTTTGAAGTTGAGATGACTGAGTCTTCTGTGCCAAAGCCACCCCGTTCTGTTGTCGTTCTTTGCCAACAAACAAGCTTCAAGTTCAGCTAAGTTCCAGTCAGCTACATAAATATTCTTCTTGCACGAACCTGATAACACTGTTTTCCCTATGGCTTTATCAATAACATCACAGAAACCAGTGTCAAGAATCACTATATTCGAGTTATCACAAAATTGACTAACAGAGAGAAGATTATGCTACTCTTGGAACCGTTATGATACTCTTGGAACTGTTGCTGTTCCAATGTAGAGTTTTCCATAGCCTCTGGTGTAGCCTTTTGCGTTATCTCCAAACTCGATTCGGGGTCCTTCTTCAGTAGTATAATTCTTCAGCAAGTCCTTTTGGTACGTCATATATCTTGAGCATCTGATGTCCACATACTAAGGGTCCTTGTGCACCTGCAAAACATAATTATTTTTAGGTACCCTTTATTTTTGATTTTGGGTCCTTAGATGTTAGTTTTGGTAACCCAAATCTGTCTTACGACCCTGGTGGTCTCAGACAGTTTCTTTCTACTTTTGTCAACATATTTGACCACTTTGGGTGATCGGCTCGCCGACTTCGAGGCTTTTCAAGTTCAGGAGTCCTGATCTTCTGAGTGGGTGGACTGCTGACCTTTGCCTTCTGCACGACTTTCTTCCTCTTCTTCTGACTTTTGGATCCTCTCCTGACTACACGACTTTCTTCCTCTTCTTCTGACTTTTGGATCCTCTCCTGACTACAGGATCATAGTAATATGACCCATACTAAGCTGGATGAGTCAGCTGTGGAGGTCCATACTGATCAGCCCATTTAGCTTTTGCTGGTTCCCCCTTGACTGAATTGGGGTGATCTGGTGATGATTTTCTTGTCAGAGTGCTGATGACTAGGATGAGGTGCCTTCATCTTCTGTTTGTTCTTGGCTAGGGGGTTCAGTATGTCTGCATTGATGGTCTTCCCTTGAACAAACCTATTAGCAAGCCGGTTTTCTGAGCGTACGGGGGCAGATGAGGAGGCTCCCTGGCTGAATCCAAGTCCCTCCTTGCAATGCTTGGGCTTGTTGCTTGCTAGCATAGCCTCTAGCTTCTTTTCAGCGCCCATGTGTCGCTCTGTCATCAGGTTCCTCCAGAAATAATCACTTTTCTTCAGCATTTCATGCTCGATCTGAAGTCCTGACAACTCTTGCTTCAGTAGACTCAGTTCAGTATATTTCTGAGTCAAGTCTTTGGTCAAAACGGAGATCTGATCTTCTTGATGCTGAGATTTGGCCATCAGAGAGTTTATCTCCTCCCTGAGTCTCAACACAAGTCCTTCTGACTCAGTAGCAACCTGACACTCCTGAGAAAGTCTCTGATTCTCCACTTTTAGGGTATCCAATTCCTAAAGAGTCTTACTGAGCTGCAGACTCATCTGAATCTACTCGTCGAGTAGTTCTTTGTATGCGATCGCGACGTCCAGATTCTTGTCTGCACCTGAAAGAGTGTCGTGTGTGCAGTGTGAAGAGGAATTAAATGGTTCATGTGATTTTACCTCATCCTCTTCTCCTGCCATGAGACACTTTTCAGCATCTTCTTCAGCTTCAAGCTCTATGGCCATGAAAGCTGCTTCATCGTCAGATGAATCCATGAAGGAATCGACTTCATCTGAGTCGTCTGAGAGTTCACCAGCAATGTATGCTTGTCTCTTCTTGATGAACTTCTCCCTTCTTGCTTTACGTGCTACTCTTTCAGCAGTGCTGAGCTCAGGACAGTCATACTGATAATGCCCTGGCTTCTTGCAATTGTAGCAGGTTGTGACTCTTTCTTCTTTGCTCTTACTGTCTTTCGACTGAGATGAGTCATCTTGTTTCTTGCATTAAGAAGTATGCGAGTCAGGAGTGCGCTTAGGCGTATATTCAGACTTACCCTTGGATTCTCTGAGGGCTTTAGTCACTTTTCTGCGCCTCTCCTTCTCCTTCTGGTACTTTACGGCAAGCAGTGCGCACTTCTTGGCTAGATTTCCTTCTTGTATGTCACTGAGTGAAGGTTCAGCCTTGCTAGACGCTGGAGCTGCTGTGCTGACTGATGCTTTAAAGGCATGGTCGATTTGAGTGTCAGCTTTAGCTCGCTGCTTATTTTGAGGTAAGACGAACTCGAACTCCTCTGCTTTAAGTTCTGAAAAGATATGGTCAGGAGTAACAATATCTAAATCCATTTGACGTAATAGAGTAGCAAAAGGGGTCCAGTTTCCGTCTGGTAGTGCCCTCAAAATTTTGAGATTCATCTCTCGGTTGGAGAATGTCTTTCCCAGCCCGTTGATTGAGTTCATCAGATTAGTAAATCTGACGTTGAGATCTTTAATAGTGTCACCAGGCATGAGAGACAGTCTCTCCAGCTTTTGAAGTTCCAGCCCAAGTTTATTTGCTTTGATTTTCTGAGTCCCCCGACTCAGTAGCGCTAGAGCATCCCAGAGTTCCTTCGCGGACTTGCAGTCCTGAACTCTTCCGAGATAGGAATCACTCAGGGTGGTTAATATGGTGTTTCTGGCGACGCGGTCTAAGTTGTGAAGCTTCTTCTCCTCAGGGGTGAAGAGACTTCTGTCCTTGGGGATCTTCTTTCCGGTCACCATTCCTCCTCCATCTGCTGGATCCTGAGCTACGGCACAATCTATCATAGGAATGATAGGTCCATCCTCCAGAACCTCTGTCATGCTATCGTGGAGGGAGGTCAGATGTGCCTCTATTCTGACCCGCCATACGACATAGTTCTCTACTGAGAACATGGGTACCATCCTTATACCTGATATATCAGACATAATGAATAATGATATGAATGAAGAATGAAATGCAGTGAAAACGTTTTCCGGATCCGTTCAAGTAGACTAGTTTCAGAATAACAAGAGTCTTATAGAACTCCTGCTCTGATACCAATTGTTGGACCCGAGATTACGTTCAGGTGTAGAGGGGGGGGGGTAAATACACCTGAAAACCGATTTCTCAACTTAAACACGAACAGTCCTTTTCAGGATAGTGTCGTACTGAACAAGTTCAGCAGACCAGATAAGTTGTTCTGAATCGTGTGGCAGAGTGACTGACTCTATTGAGACCTGCTAGCTGACTTAGTGCCAGAATTCAGTATCTTCCAGATAGAGTTCAGTAGTGCGGAGTAGTGTAGGCCCAAATTCAGTTGAGCTAAGAAAACGTTTTTATCAAAACATTTTCAGTTGATTATTGCAGTCTGTTAAGTTTGCTGAAACTCAGTTGAATGATTTAAAGAATGTTTTAGTATGAACAGTAAATCAATGCAACAATTAAAAACAGAACACAAGACACAGAGATTTTTAAAGTGGTTCGGACACAAAAATCCTACGTCCACTGTCCCGAAAGATCAGGAAGCTATTTATTATACTGAGATAGTCTCAGTCGGTTTGTACGTTGGACAAACACTGGTCTTGAGATTTATACTGAGCAAGTCTCAGTTTAAACGGTTATCAAACTAAGTATTTGAAAAACTCTCCAACAGTGAAGGAGTCCTTTACAATAAGGATCTGTTCAGAAGTGAACTCCTTCGTCTAAGCTATGGATATATTCTATTGAGCTTAGGTTGGAGGGATAGGGAACAAGGATGTGGCTTCTAGAACGACGAACAACTGAGTATAAGCTTTGGGTTCGTGTATCGTTGTTTGGATATTAGAGGCTATATTAAGCGATTCAGCTTGGTTCCCTAGAGCAGAGATGTAGTCTTTCGCCGGAGATAGATTCTTCGAACTTCTTGCGGAAGACTTAGGCTTTTTCGAGTTTGCTCGTTTGAATGCTCTGTGTATTCTCTCGTGTGTTCTTGGTGAGGTTCGTAAGCTTCAAATTTGATTTATCCCTCTATTTATAGAGAAGAGATTAGGATAGATCCGTTGCAGACGACGATCCTTTGTCTCTCTCTTTTGGGTAGCTAACGGCTCTTTTGAAGTATGGTGGCAGTGTCCTTTCCCTCCATTTCTGGAAAGTTGTTGACTTGCAGCTTTAGTAGATATAGGGTACGTGGCTGCCTGTCATTGGTGGAGGGTCAGAAAGTGGTTGAGACAGAACAGACTTCAAGGAGATCTGAAGCTGACTTCTCTCTTCCTCGTATTGACTCTGCTGACTTGACTTTTAAAGATCCTGACAGTCAGAAGACTGTCTGGCCGTTGCTGAGTCTGATCTCTGATTCACTGTCGTGCTTCTGCTGAGTCGGCTCTACTGAAGATCAGCTCTGAGTTCAGTGAACTACTCCTGCTGAGTTCAGTTCCACTGACTCCTTTCAGTATACTGCTCCCGCTGAGTCCAGTATTACTGAGTCTTCTACTTCTGGTGCTGCGTCAGATAATTCACTGAGTGCCTGAACCAGAGCTGAGTGTCTGCTGAGTCTGAAACTTCAGAGACAAAAACAGATTACAACGTAATGGTTCACCAATCAATATAGGGTTTTGGGATCTTCAAATCTTCACAGACTCCTTCAGAGCACAGGGCCACTGAGTAAATGTCAGCATAGAAGACTGAGTCATTTCCCACTATTTTCCAACATTGCTGAGGATAGAATCATCACCCAACAAATTGGTTTGGCCCGATAGACCGATTACCCATAAATGGTTGAATTGGGTTACAATTTTGAGAGCCCTTTTAACTTTTGGGTCGAACCGACCCAACTCGAATTTCTGTAATGGCTCACTAGGCTAGGTCGGGCACCCAATCCGAAGACTTTGACACATATGCTTAATGTGGCTTTGAAAGAGAGAATATATGGATTTATTGGCAAATACATGGATCTCGGATTTAAGTTTTTGGTTGTACAACTTGTCTAACATAACACCTCAAAAATCAAAATTACTGGTGGCTATTAATGCAAAATGCGCGGAATAAAATGAAAACTATAAATCAAAATCTTCGTTGATATCTAAGAAATACTACAAAGTAATTGACTTGACGTAATCAAAAACTTGTTCATTTTCAAAGGTAATTGATAGATATAATTAAAAGTTGTGTTAATATTCACTGTTAGCCAAAAGAATAAATCGAAAAGCAAATATAGTCTTTTACTAAATAAAAACACATATCTAGCCATTTTGTCCTCTTGTGGGCGCAGAGTGTCAGGGGCCGATGGAGGGCCGATAGAGGGTCGATCTCCATCTGCCCTCAACATGTTATTTCAAATAGGATTCACATGGGGTAGATGATGATTGTAACTGATATTAACAGTGAATATTAAATAGGATTGTGACTGATATGTGAATATTAAATAGGATTCACGTGGGGTAGAATATAGGCTGATGATTGTGACTGATATTAAATAGGGCCGATGGCCTGTTTGCTTAACATTTTTTTTAAGTTGAGGGTCACTGGCCTTGCTTTAACATTATTATTAATTTTTTTTAAAAAAAAAGTTGAGGGCCACCGTCCCTAAACATTTTTTTTTAAAATATGTTGAGCGCCGATGGAAATCGGTCCACCTTCGGCCCTTCATCGGCCCTCGGTCCTGGTAATTGTCTCTGAAGAATTCAGTGGCTCGGCCGATGAATTTGCTCGGTTGATGGGGGGCTTCAGATTTTTTTCTTCAGGGCCGATGGAGGGCCGATCCGGATAAAGACAAAAGGACTACTTTTGTGTTTTGTTTTAGTTATAGGCTATATTTATTTTTCATTTCTACTATTTGACTAATAGTAGAATGCCTCTTAAAAGTTCATTGATTTTTACAAAATTCTCAGAAATTTACAAGAACCTCGATCGTTTATTCAAACGTTCACGCTTATATTAATATATACACTATCGTACAAATTTAATATATCAATTTATGCTAGTTGTTTTGTTTAATTCTCAGCCCCATTTCGTTTATACATATAGTATATTATTCAAAATAGTGTGATACAGATTCATAATTATCACAATGTAATACAATAATATTTAAATACATTCGGCGAGAATATTCTAAGAAGAAAGCATACAGTAGCTCATCCTTAAATTTTACTGAACCCACTCAAATTATACATACATTTGTACTAGTCTAACAGCAGTTACAGCACTAATATATTTAGTATTTCTATTAAATAGATACATACGAACTCGGTACATTAGTCCTAGATTCAGATTAGGATACATTAATTCAGCTCTTTTGAGTGAAAAAAAGACGTTTCTTTACTGTGGCACCAGAGTTGAGTTGCACACCACGTGTTCGACAAATTACCTGGTGGTGGTTTGTAGAATATAGTGCCATCTTTTAAAGTTGTATCATTTACTTTGTAATCCTAAACTAAAAATATTTTATTATCTAAGTTGCGATAATTTGAAAATTTAAATACGTTATAAAATGATTTATGTATTGAATACAAATTTTATAGTTTAATATTAAGACATAATGAAATTATTTATTTAAAAAGTAAACAATGAATCAGTTCATCTATCAATTTCTAGCACATTCAGAAATAGCTAGAGAGATACAAGTAAAAACTTGTAGAATTAGATTTAAGTAAAACGAAAAACAAGAGAACTCAAATCATATTTCGTAAGTTGATTATTTAAACAAGAAAAATTTGTAGAATGCACAATTGAAAACTATATATATTAAGGATTTCATTCAATCGAATTTTATTAAAATTTATATTTATTTTATAAAGGGGTTTTCGTCCTAAACAAATAAAGTTTTCTCAAATTTTGATTTTATACACGATTTTTAAAATTCATCTGTAAACATGAACTTTTGATTTATTTGAAATTGCCCTCCATTGAAAAATTCGATAAAATCTAATCCGTCATAGCAAAATATGATTTGACATATTTGCAAACGTGGCAAGTGAGTACCCGTGAATAAGCAATAAACGTTGAAGCTAAAATTTGAAGTTTGAATTTATGGTAATTACACAAACTTTGTAAAACTTATGTTTTAGCATTATTGAATGTAAAACTAAGAGTGATTTTATTAATTTGATTAAGGGTATTTATACATGATTTTTGCAGCTGTTGTAACTAACTGCTAACTAACCTCATAACCGCCTAACAGTGCTTAACAGTGAGATTAACAACCTAACCATTCTACTGACTCGTAACTGACTTGCTGACTAGGCTAACTGATTTACTGACTAAGCTAACTTATTGCTGACTCATCATACTAACTTATTGCTGACTCATCATACAACTCATTTACAATTCTAATATACCCACAATAATCTTTATCCTTGTATTTCCTGTAATGGTAGTTTCTTTACTAGTTCTTCGAATCGACATATCGGCATAGCTTTTGTAAGGATATCTGCGACTTGATCTTGAGAGGGAACGTACCGAACCTCAAGCTCTTTTGCCAACACTTTATCCCGAATGAAATGGGTGTCGATCTCGATATGTTTAGTGCGCGCGTGTTGAACTGGATTTGCAGCCATTGATGCTGCACTCTGGTTATCGCACCAGATTACTGAAGTAGTAGGCGTCTGAATTCCTAGCTCAGTTAGCAGTGTTGGGTGATGATTCAATCCTCAGCATGATCATACTTGTGGGAAATGATTCTATCTTCTATACTGAATCACGCTCAGTAGCCTCGTGCTCTGACTGTTGAGAAGATTTGAAGATCCCAAAACCCTATCTGATTGGTGAACCATTCCTTTGTATTCGTATTTGTCTCTGAGGTTTCAGACTCAGTAGACACTCTGCTCTGGTCAAGGCGCTCAGTAGCTCATCAGCCTCAGCACCAATGTAGAAGACTCAGTGAATCTTGGACTCGGCAGAGCAAGATATGCGAGAGAGTCGGTTGAACCGAACTCGGCAGAGTAGTTCACCTGGACTCGAGCTGATTTTCGGTAAGACCCTTCTCATTGTCTATCTATCGAATACAAAATCGGACTCAAGCATCGGGCCGACGTCTTACGAACTGTCCCGAATCTTTTAATAAGCTATCGGTGTTGTCAAGTACGAGGAAGAGAGAAGTCAACTTCGGTTGCCTCGAAGTTTGTTTCCGTCTCAACCACCACATCCACCTCGACAAATGACAAGCATACACGTGTTGTCTCACCTACTAAAGCTACGATCAACATATTTCCGTAAAAGGAGGGAAAGGACACTGTACCTACTACAAAAGAGCCGTTTTCTACCACAAAAGAGGGAAAAAGAAGAAGATCGTCTCCAATGGATCTATTCTTCTCTCCACTCTATAAATAGAGGGATAATTCAAGATTTGAAACACGCGACACCAAGAACACGAGAGAGCGCGAAAAACGAGCGAATTCCAAAGAACAAAAGTCTTAGCAAGAACTTGAAGAACAATCTCCGGCGAAAGACTACATTCTAGCTCATAGGGAATCAAGCTAAACCGACATATAAAGCCTCTAGTATCCAAATCGACGTTACACGAACTCAAAGCTTACCTTCAGCTGTTCGTCGATCTAGAAGCTACTCTCATATTCCCTATCCCTCTAACCCTAAGCTCACTTGTTATATCCATAGCTTAGACGAAGGAGTTCACATTTGAACCCAATCCTTATTGTATAAGGACTCCTTCATTGTTGGAGAAGTTTGTCAAACACTTAAAGTTTGATAGAATTGTAAACTGGGACTTGCTCAGTATAATCCCCAAGCCACGGCTTTGTCCAGTGTACAAGCTAACTGGGACTTGCTCACTATAATCCCCAAGCCACGGCTTTGTCCAGTGTACAAGCTGACTGAGACTAACTCAGTATAATAAATAGCCTCCTGATCTATCGGGACAGTGGACGTAGGATTGTTGATATCCGAACCACTTTAAAAATATCACGTGTCGTTTACTTACTATTTCATTAGTTTTCTTGTGCATACCGAACATCATATTTAAAATCGATTTAACTGTCTCGGTATTTCGAACTTCTTATCTACCGAACCGAGACTTGCATAAAACGTTTTCCTCATTAAAACCGATTTGGGCCTACACAATTCCGCACACCGAACTCTCACCGATCGATAACGAATCTCGACCTAGTCGGTTAGCGGATCTCGGCCGAGTCGGTACTCTTTTAGCCTTTAACACGATTCGAAACGGTTATGCAGTCTGCCGAACTATTTCGATCGGCACCTTCCCCGAATAGGACTGTTCGTGTTCGAAAGTTGAGAAATGCGGATTCGGGTGTATTCACCCCCCCCTCTACGCCCGAACTCACTCACGGGACCAACAATTGGTATCGGAAGCGGGGAGTTCTTTGACTCTTGTTATCTTTGAGGCCGGTCTATTCGAACGGATCCGAGGGAAAGCGTTTTTCACTGCATATCACACTACATTCATATCATTATTCTTCATGGCTGATATGTCAGGTATAAGGATGGTACCTATGTTCTCGGTGGAGAACTACGGAGTATGGCAAGTCAGGATGGAAGCTCATCTGACATCCCTCCATGACAGTATGACTGAAGTGCTTGAAGATGGACCTATCGTTCCTATGATTGATAGTGTCGTGACTCAGGACCAAGCTCAAGGAGGAGGAATGGTGACTGGGAAGAAGATCCCCAAAGACAGAAGTCTCTTCACTCCTGAAGAGAAGAAGCTTCACAATCTAGACCGAGTCGCCGGAGAATGCTATACTAACCACCCTTAGTGATTCTTATCTTGGCGGGGGTTCGGGAATGCAAGACCGCTAAAGAACTACGGGATGCTCTTGCGCTACCGAGTCGAGGGACTCGGAAGATTAAAGCCAACAAATTAGGGCTGGAACTCCAAAAGCCGGAAAGCTTGTCTCTCATGCCCGGGGACAAAATCGAAGATCTAAACGTCGATTTACCAATCGATGAATTCTATCAATGGGCCGGGAAAGACATTCGGCAATCGAGAGATGAATCGAAGATTTCGAGGGCACCGCCGGACGGACACTCGGACACCTTTTGCCACTTTATTGCGACATTCGATTTAGATGCTTGTGTCTCCCGACCATATCTTTTCGTAATTACAAGGCAGAGGAGTATGAGTTCGACGGACCTCAAAGAAAGCCGAGAGCCGAAGCCGATACGAAGATTGACCATGCTTTCAAAGCTACGGTCAGCACAACATCTCCCGCTACGAGCAAGACGACGAGTAAGGCGAGCCTTCACTCACCGACCTACAAGAAGGAAGTCTAGCTCGGAAGTACGCGCGCTCGCAGTGAAGTATCAGAAGGAGAAAGAAAGGCGTAGAAAACTGACCAAAGCATACCGAGATACAAAAGGTAAGTCAGAATATACACCTAAACGCGCTCCTGATACTCAATCTTCTGAATGCAGAAAGAAAGATGACTCAGCACCCTCAAGGGATAGTGCAACCAAAGAAGAAAAAGTCATCACTTGCTACAACTGCAAGAAGCCGGGACATTATCAGTATGATTGTCCTGAGCTCAGTAGTGCTGAACGCGCAACACGCAAGGCAAGGAGAGAGAAATTCGCCCAGAAAAGACAATCCTACATAGCTGGCGAAATCTCGGACGACTCAGAAGAGATCGACTCCTTTATGGATTCATCTGACGATGAAGCAGCTTTCATGGCCTTAGAGCATGAAGCAGATGAATCAACTGAAATGTGCATGATGGCAGGCGAAGAGGATGAGATGAGTCTGCAGCTCAGTAAGACTCTTCAGGAGTTGGATACCCTGAAAGTGGAGAATCAGAGACTTTCGCAGGAGAGTCAGGTTGTTACTGAGGCCGAAGGACTTGTGTTGAGACTCAGGGAGGAGATAAACTCTCTGATGGCCAAGTCTCAGCATCAAGAAGACCGGATTTTAGTCTTAACCAATGACTTGACTCAGAAAGATACTGAACTGAGTCTACTGAAGCAAGAACTGTCAGGACTTCAGACCGAGCACGACGCACTAAAGAAAAGTGATGATGTCTGGAGGAACCTGATGACTGAGAGGTATATGGGCGCAGAGAAGAAATTGGAGGCTATGCTAGCAAGCAATAAGCCAAAGCACCTGCAAGGAAGGACTTGGATTCGGCCCAGGAGCTTCCTCATCTGCCCCAGTACACTCAGAAGTACGGCTTGCTGATAGATTTGTTCGAGGGGAGACTATCAACGCAGATATACTGAACCCCCTAGCAAAGAACAAACAGAAGATGAAAGCACCTCATCCCACACATCAGCATTCTAACAAGAAGATCAATGCCAAGAAACCCCAGTTCAGTCAAGGGGGAACCAGCAAATCAAACTTGGCAGATCAGTATGGACCTCCGAAGCTGACACATCCTGCTCAGTATGGATCATATTACTATGAACCTATAGTCCGAAGAGGCTCCAAAGGTCAGAAGAAGAAAAAGGTCGCACAGAAGGCAAAGGTCAGCAGTCCACCAACTCAGAAGATCAGGACTCCTGAACCTCAGAAGCCTCAAAAGTCAGCTGTGACCAGTCCAGTGGTCAGATATGTTGACTCCAGTGGAAAGAAAATGTCTGAAACCACCAGGGTTGTTAGACAGATTTGGGTTACTAAAACTAACATCTAAGGACCCAAAATCAAAAATAAAGGGTACCTGAATATAATTACGTTTTTGTAGGTGCGTAAAGACCCATGGTATGTGGACGGCGGATGCTCAAGACACATGACATACCAAAGGAGTCTACCAAGAATTATATCACCGAAGAAGGACCCGATTGAGTTCGGAGACAATGCAAAAGGCTATACCGGAGGATATGGAACACTCGGCATTGAGACCGCCAACGTTCCAAGAGTATCATATGTTGAAGGACTTCAGCATAATCTTCTCTCTGTTAGTCAATTTTGTGATAACTCAAATAGAGTGATATTTGACGCTGGTTTCTGTGATGTTATTGATAAATCCACAGGGAAAACAGTGTTATCAAGTTCGCGCAGAAAGAACATATATGTGGCTGACTGGAACTTAGCTGAACCTGAAGCTTGCTTATTGGCGAAGAATGACAACCGCACGGGGTGGCTATGGCACAGAAGACTCAGCCATCTCAACTTTAAGACGCTCAACAAGCTTGCAAGAGACACTCTAGCAAGGGGACTGCCGAATGAAGTATTCAGCAAAGACACTCAGTGTGAAGCATGTCTGAAGGGAAAGCAAACAAGGAATCAAAATCCTCCAGTTCCATCGCCTTCCACAGATGGAATCCTTCAGCTGCTACATATGGATTTGTTCGGTCCAGTCTCCCCAGTGACGATCAGAGGCAGAAAATATGCATTAGTGATCATAGATGACTACTCGCGCTACACATGGGTCATATTCATTGCCAACAAGTCTGACGTCAAAACAGAGTTACCAACGCTTCTGAAAAAGCTCAGTGTCGAGAAGAACACCAAGATCAGAAAAATACGTTCAGACAGAGGGACTGAGTTCCTTAATTCCATGGTAAAGGAGTTCTGCAAAGCAGAAGGAATAGAGCATGAGACTTCAGCTGCACGCACACCTCAGCAGAATGGAGTTGTTGAACGAAAGAACAGAACTCTAAAAGAGGCAGCTAGGACTCTACTTGCAAACTCAGGACTCCCAACCAAATTCTGGGCAGAAGCAACGGATACTGCATGTTATACTCAGAATAGATCCTTACTGACAAAGCAGCATAAGAGAACACCATATGAACTATGGAACGACAGGAAGCCTTCTCTATCTTATTTCCATATTTTTGGTTGTTCATGCTTTATTCACAATAATGGGAAAGTTCAGCTGAAGACCTTTGATAGCAAATCAGATCAGGGAGTATTCTTAGGATACTCTCGGGTTAGCAAAGCTTTCAGAGTATTCAACTATCGGACTCTTTGCATGGAGGAAAGCCCTCATGTTGTTTTTAACGAGTTTGCTACTGAAGACAGGAGCAATAACTCAAATTCTGAATCTGAGGACATCAGTAAGCAGCTACAGGATCTAAGCTTAAAAGACAAATCGAAAAGATCCGGCTATGTTGGGATGATGATTCGGACGAAGAAACCGAAGACAAATCTATCGAATCTCAACCCGCCGAGCAAGTAGGCGAGCAGATTGATTCTCCCGAAGTAATCAATCCCGTGTAACTCGAGTCGATGAAGAAACCGTTGAGGTAACCGAGACCAACACTACCGAGAGCAACACCTCGGGGGGGAACGTCTAGTAATGTTCCCGAGCTGAATGCCCCCGAACCCGGTGACTCAGTAGACCATACTCTTGTTCTTGAATTACTTCAATCTCGGAATAGTACAACTGAAATGCCTAACTCACCTACTATCTGTGTTGAACAAGTTTCAGATGAAGAGTTGAAACATCGTAGATCGTGGCTCGATGCTCACACCGCTCGATTTAATCATTGGAGATCCTTCAAGCAAATGTCAAGACAAGATCCAAATTCGTCAAGGAGAAAGCGCATTATTTTCCCCGCTTCTTGTCTATCGAAGAGCCTCGGACCATTGAGGATGCACCGAAAGATCTTGATCGGATCATTGCTATGCGGGAGGAGCTGAATCGGTTCACGAGAAACGAAGTATGGGAGCTTGTAGACAGACCCCGGCATCAACATGTCATTGGAACCAAATGGGTCTTCAAAAACAAGCGAGATGAAAACAACGTTATAGTAAGGAACAAAGCAAGACTCGTGGCTAAAGACTACTGTCAAGCCGAAGGGATAGATTTCTATGAGACGTTCGCTCCAGTTGCAAGATTGGAGGCAATTAGACTATTCCTAGCCTACGCAACACATCAAAGATTCAGAGTTTATCAAATGGATGTGAAGTCTGTGTTCCTGAACGGTGTGCTGAAAGAAGAAGTCTATGTGGAACAACCGCCCGGCTTTCGACGGGGACATCAAGTATATAGACTCGGAAAGGCTCTATACGGGTTAAAACAAGCACCCGGTGGCTTGGTACGATACCACTGCCCGAGTTTCTTCTTCGAAAGGCACGATGAGACCGCACTCTATTCAAAGCATTCGACCGGAAGAAGACTTATTACTTGTGCGGATCTACGTGGATGACATTATATTCGGATCAAAGAATGTCATCATGTGTCGACAATTTGAAAAGATGATGAAGGATAAGTTCGAGATGTCGATGATGGGTGAAATGAACTACTTCCTTGGTTTTCAAGTCAAGCAATCGAAAAGGGAACGTTCATCAACCAAGGCAAATACACTCGAGACCTCATCAAAAGATTCGGCCGCACATCCGGCAAATCAATCAAGATCCCGATGAACACGAATATGAAGATAGATCTTGATAAAGAGGGAGTATCGAGTAGACCAAACCGAATACCGTGCTATAATTGGTTCTTTATTATATCTAACAGCCTACTCGTCCCGACATAACTTATGCTCGTAGGTGTCGTGCTCGATTTCGGGGCGAATCCCAAGCAGAGTCATATGGACTCAGCAAAGAAGATTCTCCGCTATCTACGAGGAACACCTGACATGGGTTTGTGGTATCCAGCTGATGATAATATTGAACTAACTGGTTATTCGATGCCGACTATGCGGGATGTAGAATAGACCAAAAATCAACTTCGAGAACATGTTAGTTCCTTGGCGGCAAGCCGATCTCATGGTTTTCAAAGAAACAAAGCACTCGGTGGCCACGTCGACTACCGAAGCCGAATACATGGCTGCTTGGAAGTTGTTGCGCCCGGATCCTTTGGCCGAGACAAAGAACGAGAGACTACGACGTCATTCGGAATGAAGTGCCGATTTTCTGCGACAGTACCAGTGCTATTACAATCACTCAGAACCCTGTACTTCACACGAGATGCAAGCACGTGGACATCAGACATCACTTCATTCGTGACCATGTCGAGAAAAAGGATATCGGGGATGGAGAAGATCCATACCGACAAGCAACGGGCTGATATACCGACCAAGCCTCTAGCCGAATCCGCATTCGGAGAACTTTCGGTAGAGCTAGGTTCTGTTGGACCCCTACCGACCCCGGTCAGTAAGAGGTTTCGGGAGAGAGACATTTCGAGTAGGGGGGAATGTTCACTCTCGATGCGATACATTCAGTACGTAGAGACAGAAACCATCTACACGAGGTATCGCTGACTACTATGTTCGCTGACAGGTTTGCGTATCTCTACTCTGTAGTAATTTAATACAACAGTACTTTGCATTTATGACAAAGATTCAGCATGACATTAATATCTTTTGGTTTGTCTTTATTATTAACGGCTCACATTTAATGCACGACATTCCATACATAAGTTGCTGAACTCTGCACGCATTTAATGCATGTCTTTTCATAGTTACTACTTAGGCTATTTTACAACTGGCTTTGACTTAGGCGGCTTTTGTGATCATTGCCTATTTTGTAACTTCTAATCTTAACCGTCCATATCATAAAGCAAGTTTAAATTCAGCCTTCAATCGAAAACCGTTCATCTTCATATTTGATATAAATATTCGATCATATCTTTGAAACTGCCATTAGCATACTTCATAACTTTAAAATTCCGAAAAATCCGAGATCTGCATACGTAATCCTTACTTGCAACTTCATTCTCAATCTTATCTCGAATTTTATCTATTGGTATGCTTATATCTATTAATGTATTTATTATATTTTTCAGTATCGCATTGTAAAGCACTGATCTATCCAAGAAACGATACTGATTCATTTCTTGTAACAGGTACTATGGCTGGTCTATTTGTCAGTTCTCCCGACAAGATAGAGGAAATCCTCAGCAAGGGCCGTATCTGGTGCGAACTAGTCATGGAGTTCGACGCGTGCGAGCTCGAGTACATGGACGATATCTTCACATATCTGAGGAAATCCGGACTTGAGGAGTTTCTATTGAGGAAGCCGACCTTCTTCCTTCCTCGACAAGTGGCGGAACTATATCTGAACTCCGACTCAGTTGGAGGAGACATTCTGGCGAGGTTCGCTGTTAACACCATTGACGACGCATCGAGGATACTGAAGCAGATGTCTATTAAACAAGCGCTGAAGAAGAGCTTCAACCTCCCATCTGAAGGTGTCAGCACCTTGGGGTACAATGACGACGCTGTCGACACATACCTCTCCGTTTTCTGTGGCAAGCCCACAACCTTCAGAGCAGCATTTCCGAAGAATGCCATGCTACCGCAGATTGAGCAGCACCGGCGTACATCGTCACTCGGTGTTGACGAGCCAGCCGGCTCTTTTCGATCGAGGTCTCCCGACCCAAGATCCATATAATGATGGCGATTTATGATCTGCGTGAAAGTCAATTGGACCGACTTCTTTGTTCGCGAATATATGGCTCGGGCGGCCAAGTTCGACAAAGCTACGCGAACACCGACCGCAAAAAGGAAAGCTTCTCTACGGACTTAAATTGTCGGTCATGATCGAGGATTTCTGCGAGGCTGAGCAGATCACATATGACGGCAAGGAATATTTTAATGTGAAGAAAATCCGCTTTCACAACAAGTCTGCGGCCCTGCAACAGATTGGTTCAGGACCGGCCGCAGAAGCTCAGCCATCTAAGCCTCAGCAAGCGACTCCTAAGAAAAGGACACCTCCGGCAAAATCACCTAATGCACCAGCCAAGAGGCTGAGGAAGGCCATACCGGATACACCTGCTGAACCAGAGACTACTACTGAAGTGGCTACTGAACCAACTCCTATTCAGCCACTACAGTTGGTAGATGAGTCTTCCTCATCTGAGAAGACCAAGTCAGTGGAGAAAGCCGTCTCCACTGAGGAACAAGTTCAAGAGGAACAGGGAGAGGCTACTGACGCCCAAAGCGAAGAAGTCCAACGTCTGGATAGCCCTCTCTCTGTGCCTCCGCTCAGCAGTCTACCACCTGCTGACCCTGAGACTGACTTCGTTGATATCGAGTCAGATTCTGCGTCTGTAGAAGAGACTCTCGGGATGGAAGCAACAGTTATTGTCTCTAGAGCTTCTCGAGAGATCATCCAGTTCATTCCAGAGCTTGCTGACCATTCAGATTTGCTCGTCCTAGCCAAGTCAGCAAGGCTCCATATGATCCTACGCTTTCAGGAGTGGCCTCAGCTTCAACGCCTTGTTCTACACTACTCCTGTCAGCAGCTACACTTGGAAGAACTGAGATTGCGTGAGGAGATAGGCTATTCAGAGCCTGAGAACCTCAATACGATGGAGAATCTAAGGGCAGCCATGCTTGCATTGGCCACCAACTCTGAGCTTCAGGGGCTGAAATCCAGCATCTCTACATCAGCTACCCCTAATGTCTCCGCTCTCATATCTGAAGCGTTGGCCCAGCAGCAACAGCAGTTTCAGACTCAGCTAAGGACAATTCAGGAGGGATAGGCCAAGCTCCTTGAACAATTTCAGAACGCCTTGTCCGCTCATACTGAGTCATTCACCGAGCAAGCCCAGGCCACGGAGAACAGACTAGACCTCATTCAACTGGTCATGGAGGACAAGATCGGTGAGAAACTAGCTGAACTAAAGTCAGAAGCCGTTCTCTCTCATACAGCATACAAGGACGCACTCATATCTGAGAGGAACGAGCTGCATCTAGCATTGGAGAAAGTGCATAATAGACTGGACGACTTGTCCACTGTTGATCAGAAGCTAGAGAAGAAGGTACTCATCCCAACCCCGGCTGTACTTGATGATGCCAAAAAGGGGGAAGGAAAGAAGAAGGGTACTGAGAAAGAAAGTGAAGGAAGTGAAGGAAAGAAAAAGAGTACTGAGAAGGTGACTCCCACTAAACCTTCTAGACTACTGAAGGGGACAGCTACTGAAGGAAAGAAGGGGACTGAGAAGAAGAAATCTATTGCTGACCTTAGCAAAACTCAGTCTCAGAAAACTCAGACTCAGACTCCGGGTAAGGCCCAGGGTGTTTTCGGCTGCGAGCACAGCTGAAACCGGCCCAAGTGGCTCAGGACCCCAGCAGACTACTCAGGCAACCCAGACTCCCAAAGACATTATTAAGGAGGTTGCTGAGTACGCTGAACAGGCGGTGGAGGACTCAGAAGAAGAAGAGGCTCCTCTTCCACCACCAGTTCAAGAAGGCAAGGGCAAACAAAAGCTTAAAATTCCAACCCCTCCAGCAAAGCGATTAAGGTACATATCTGCTGAGGAGGAAGCCCAAATAGCTGCGGATGAGAGGCTGGCCAGAGAAATTGCAGAGGCCGAAGCAGCTAACAAGCCAAAGTCTAAGCCTGCTAAAGGAAAGACTAAAGCCCCATCCAGAGGAGGAAAGAAAATTGCTAGACTGCCTCCGAGAAAGCTCATCATAACAGATGAAGAGGACAGAGGAAAGGAAAAGGAGCAGCAGCAGAAGAGTACTGAAAGGCAGGGTACGCCCAAATCTAGATCTAGTACCCCTGCTGAATCAGAAGAAGCCCCTCAGCAAGCCACTGATACACAAGGAGATGAAATCGAAGCCATATTTGATCTGATGAACAGATATCTATACAGAGGCGAGGAGGCAAGACAGATTCAGGCTGCCAGAGATAGAATTTGGAAGGCAGACCTTGAAGCTCTGATGAAAAGGACTGAAGAGGAGGCCAGGCTGAGAGTGCCTTCTAAAGCTGATATTCCATACGAGATACGGGAAATTCGGGAAGCCGGTGACACGAAATTTCAAAGATGGCCAAGAACGAGAAGAATGGATACCGGCTCGACTCAATCAAAGATGGGAAAATACGAAAATTGAGTTCATCAAGAGGAACTATTTCTGGAGGTTCTGGTCCAACAGGACAAGGATTGAAGCTTACATGGAATGGATGTTCGCTACTGAACCTGAACTCTACCCATACCTCGACAAAGCCATATCTCGAAGGTATAGAAGTCGGTGTTCGGGACCCCAGAATCATACCTCCACCAAGAAGACATGATGACTCAAGCACACTTTGGTACGATTGAGTGAAGTGAAGCATGCCGCAGCCAAGAAAGAACTTGTCGAAGATGAGCCTCGCCGATTTTGCGGAATTTCGAAGCTAAGGAAGATCACATACGGGATGTATGGAGTGCCGCTCCCCGAAGATCGGACTCAAGAGTTCATGGACGAGAATCAAGAAGTTCGGTGGCCCTCCTCCTTAGATCTTTAGCTCATTCTCTTAGCATAACAAGATTGTATGCATCTTGAATTTCTCTTATATTTATACAATCCGCTTTTGGCTCGACAACTACTTGTTGTTTATACGGCCGTGTTTGTTTTATGCTTTAACACTCAGAATCACTGAAGTGATTGCTGGCTCACACTCTCTTTATTACATGTCAGCTGATTGCTTTGATAGATTCTGCTAGCCTGTTTTGTTTGCAATGGGGGAAATTGTTCTGTTTACCCTGTTTGCTTTATAGTCTAGAACTGATGGAACATCTCCACTGATCCTACTTGTAATATTTGTAAGGAGTTTTTGTTTCTATCTGTTTAGTGTTAGCATAGATGATAGGTTTTGGCATCATCAAATAGGGGGAAATTGTTGGGTGATGATTCAATCCTCAGCATGATCATACTTGTGGGAAATGATTCTATCTTCTATACTGAATCACGCTCAGTAGCCTCGTGCTCTGACTGTTGAGAAGATTTGAAGATCCCAAAACCCTATCTGATTGGTGAACCATTCCTTTGTATTCGTATTTGTCTCTGAGGTTTCAGACTCAGTAGACACTCTGCTCTGGTCAAGGCGCTCAGTAGCTCATCAGCCTCAGCACCAATGTAGAAGACTCGGTGAATCTTGGACTCGGCGAGAGCAAGATATGCGAGAGAGTCGGTTGAACCGAACTCGGCGAGAGTAGTTCACTGGACTCAGAGCTGATTTTCAGTAAGACCCTTCTCAGCTGTCTATCTACTGAATACAAAATCAGACTCAGCATCGGCTGACAGTCTTCTGAACTGTCTGAATCTTTTGATAAGCTATCAGTGTTGTCAAGTACGAGGAAGAGAGAAGTCAACTTCAGTTGCCTCGAAGTTTGTTCTGTCTCAACCACCACATCCACCTCGACAAATGACAAGCATACACGTGTCGTCTCACCTACTAAAGCTACAGTCAACATATTTCCGTAAAAGGAGGGAAAGGACACTGTACCTACTACAAAAGAGCCGTTTTCTACCACAAAAGAGGGAAAAAGAAGAAGATCGTCTCCAATGGATCTATTCTTCTCTCCACTCTATAAATAGAGGGATCATTCAAGATTTGAAACACGCGACACCAAGAACACGAGAGAGCGCGAAAAACGAGCGAATTCCAAAGAACAAAAGTCTTAGCAAGAACTTGAAGAACAATCTCCGGCGAAAGACTACATTCTAGCTCATAGGGAATCAAGCTAAACCGACATATAAAGCCTCTAGTATCCAAATCGACGTTACACGAACTCAAAGCTTACCTTCAGCTGTTCGTCGATCTAGAAGCTACTCTCATATTCCCTATCCCTCTAACCCTAAGCTCACTTGTTATATCCATAGCTTAGACGAAGGAGTTCACATTTGAACCCAATCCTTATTGTATAAGGACTCCTTCATTGTTGGAGAAGTTTGTCAAACACTTAAAGTTTGATAGAATTGTAAACTGGGACTTGCTTAGTATAATCCCCAAGCCACGGCTTTGTCCAGTGTACAAGCTAACTGGGACTTGCTCAGTATAATCCCCAAGCCACGGCTTTGTCCAGTGTACAAGCTGACTGAGACTAACTCAGTATAATAAATAGCCTCCTGATCTATCGGGACAGTGGACGTAGGATTGTTGATATCCGAACCACTTTAAAAATATCTCGTGTCGTTTACTTATCTTGTTTCATTGGTTTTACCGTGCATACCGAACATCATATTTAAAATCGATTTAACCGTCTCGCGATTTCGAACTTCTTATCTACCGAACCGAGACTTGCATAAAACGTTTTCCTCATTAAAACCGATTTGGGCCTACACAATTCCGCACACCGAACTCTCACCGATCGATACCGAATTCGACCTAGTCGGTTAGCGGATCTCGGTGAGTCGGTACTCTTTTAGCCTTTAACACGATTCGAACGGTTATGCTGTCTGGTTCGCCGAACTATTTCATGCACGGCACCTTCCTGAATAGGACTGTTCGTGTTCGAAAGTTGAGAAATCTGGATTCAGGTGTATTCACCCCCCCCCCCCTCTACACCTGAACTCACTCACGGGACCAACAAGCAGCGACTTGATCCATATCATTTCGACCGCGATATCTGCGAGTGCACGGTATTCTGACTCTGAACTGCTGCGAGCAACTACTCTCTGTTTTTTTGAGCTCCAAGACTGTAAATTCTGTCCAAGGTATACACAATATCCTCCGGTTGATCTTCGTTCGTCCAAGCATGAGGCCCAATCTGAGTCTGTGAATCCAGATAATATATTTGTTGAGGCTGGAGTGAACTTTAGGCCTAGTAACTGTGTTCCTTTCAGATATCTCAAAAGTCTTTTGCAGGCACGCCATTGGAGCTCAGTTGGAGCTTGCATGAATTGAGATAGTTTGTTTACCATATATGCTATATCCGGTCTAGTGAGTGTAAGGTATTGAAGTCCTCCAACCATACTGCAATAGAGTGTTGGATTTGAGAAGCGATTACTATCATTTTTGGATAGTTTGTGCCCTGCATCATAAGGAGATGGTAGAGGCTTGCTGTCCACCAGATTAGCATTGGGTAATAATTCTCTGATATACTTTCCTTGGTGTAGCAGTGTGTAGTTGGAATTTCTGAGTACTTGAATTCCCAGAAAATAAGTGACTTCTCCCAACGTTTTTAAAGCAAATTCTGTAGCTAGTTGTTTGATGAAGTTGTTCATCATCATAGTCTCATCCCCTGTTATTAGAATATCATCTACATATACAAAAGTTAACAACAATTTCCCTTTGATTTTTGTGCGAAACAGTGAGTGATCTGATGTTGATTTCCTAAATCCTTTTGTTATCAAATAATTTCTAAGTCTTTCATACCAAGCTCTAGGAGCTTGTCTTAAGCCATATAAAGATCTTTTTAACTTGCAGACATGTTTGAAGGATAAATGAGGGTTAGGAATGATACCTTTCTCCTTCGTATGTTGTTGCGGCTCTGATCGTTGCTCGTGTGTCAGATCTTCTGATCTGTGTCCCAGCCTTTTTCTCCCTCTAGGTGGTCAGAGAACTGGAGAAAATAAGATTATCGTCTCTCCCACACTCAACGTCGTGCGTCTGTTTTTGTGTATGTGTGTAATCTGTTTCTGAACAGAATACTAATATATATAGGCTTCAAAAGCCAATATAATATTAATATATTTGTAGCCCATTAATTTAATTATATTTCTAATGGGCTTCCACATAATTAGCCCATAATATAATTAATTAATCCACTGGGCTACTAATATTTATCAATTAATTGGCCCAACCAATTAATTCCAGATAAATAACATTATTAAATAATATAAAAATACATTAATCCATTAATAATGATTTCTGAGAGACAATAAATAACTAGACACATAATTGGGCCAGATCAGGGATCCAATACAGGAAATAAAGCTGGGCCTCAAATTAATTAATTATCCATGCTCAGCCCAGATCAAAATTAATTAATAAACACAGATTCATTCCACTAGAAAATCCGTTAGGACTTACCCCTTTATTCCAAATTGAGCAAGGGCTTGTATTTTAGACTTAATCGATCTCCGTATTTAAGATAGAAATATCCGTTAATTAATTAAGCTCACTGACAGCTTAAATTAATTAACATCTTATATTCCTGAGTAGTACCACTCGACCTTATTAACACACCTGAACTTAATCAACCGGCCGGGTTTAGTGTGATAATCCTTTCGAGTTCATCAGGGGATATTATCAACCCATTTTAGTAGGATACGGCTGCAAGATACAGACAACCAGCCTGAACCACAAATAACTACTAACACCCAAGATACGTAGATCCGGTCGCGATGACGTTCACCATAGTAGGTCAAAGTGATAGATAGCCAAATGCACTCAGCTGAAGTCTTACCAAGCTTAAGACCAGCTAAGTCACCGAGATCTTGGTTCTCCACTAAGGTCAGTTAGGAGAACACATCTCACTGTGATCCGTCAATACACCACCTTAAGTGTACCAGTAAAGACAAGCAGCTAAGACAAGCCACTTCTTATCTGCAGCTTAAACCGACAACTTATCCTGAAGTTGTCTCAGTTGTGATAACTGTTTATATCTTGTTAGTTCAACCAATTTGTGTTGTCTTCTGTGATACCCGACACACCACACAAATCTAACTTTTATACAAGATAAAGGATAACATGTGCAAATATATATATTTATCAGATAGGAGAATAAAATAGTGGTAGGGACAAAACACATTGTATACAAGCATAAAATTTGCTTCCAGTATACAAAATCCCAACAATTCTCCTACTTATACTAAAGTAAACTTTTAGTATACAATGTGTCAGTTCTAGGTACAAACTAGTACCCAGCTATATCTCAGCTATCTATCCTATGTATCACTGCATCTTCTCCCACTTATACAAAAGTTTTTGTAGTCCTAAGTGTGGGGGGGGGGAGGGCATCTCTACCACTCCTAAGCCACGAACATGCTTCTCGTAAGCCGGGAGTGGTAAGCTCTTCGTGAAAGGATTAGCTAGGTTGACTTCAGTTCCAATTTTGTCAAGCACCACGTCACCTCGATTTACGAATACTCGTATAATGTAGTACTTCCTGTCTATGTGTTTAGACGCCTTGTGAGATCTAGGTTCCTTAGAATTTGTCACTGCACCTGCATGATCACAATAAATCGTGATCGCCTTAGGCAAATTCTGAACAATATCAAGATCCAGGAGGAAATTCTTGAGCCAAACTGCCTCTTTCGAAGCCTCTGAAACAGCCACATACTCTGCTTCCATGGTTGAGTCCGCAATGCATTTCTGCTTTGCACTCCTCCATGAAATGGCTCCACCTCCCAAGGTAAACACATAACCCGAGGTAGACTTCTTCTCGTCTCTGTCAGCCTGGAAATTCGAGTCCGTATAACCCAAAGGCACTAGACTGTCTGACTGGTAAAAAGCCTATAATCTCTAGTCCATTTAAGGTACTTGAGAATATGCTTGACCGCAGTCCAGTGTTCCTTTCCAGGGTTAGACTGATATCTTGAGACCATGCCTATAGCATATGAGATATCTGCTCTCGTACAAAGCATCGCATACATGAGGCTACCGACAACGGAAGCATATGGTACTAGCCTCATACTTTCTATCTCTTCAAGCGTTTTAAGGCACTGATTCTTGGATAGAAAAAATGTCATGTCTGAAAGGTACTGAACCTCTCTTGGCATTTTGCATGCTAAAACGAGTAATAACAGTGTCAATGTAGGATGCTTGTGACAAGCTTAATATCCTTTTCTGGCGATCTCGTATAACCTTGATTCCAATGATGTAAGCAGCTTCACCGAAGTCCTTCATTTGAAACTGCTTGGATAACTACATTTTTACGTCTGATAACACTTCAACATTGTTGCCAATGAGAAGGATGTCATCTACGTAAAATGCAAGAAACACCACTGATCCGTTAACACAAATACTTTACACACACCTCGTTAGGACAAGATACAAATCCATAGGATTTGACTACGTCGTCGAAAATGCTGGTGCTATAACCGGAAATCTTGCTTAAGTCCATGAATAGACTTCTTAAGCTTCCAAACTAGATGCTCTTCGCCCTCCTTCACATAACCATCTGGATGTTTCATGTAGATGTCCCTACCTTTTTCAAGGTGACCGTTTAGGAATGCGGTTTTGACATACATTTGTCAGATCTCTAAGTTCATGTGAGCTGATATGGCAAGGAGAATCCAAATGGACTTGATCATTGCTATAGGTCAGAAGGTCTCTTCGTAATCGATACCTTGTTTTTGGGTAAAACCCTTCGCCACTAGCCTGGCCTTAAATGTCATGATCTCTCAATTCGGTCCTCTCTCTTTCTCTTGTATACCCACTTACTACCAATAGCCTTGCAGCCCTCAAGTAGTTCAGTGATCTCGTATACATCCATATTAATTATGGACTTAAATTCTGAGTCCATGACGATTCGCTAGGAATCTGCATTTACATCTCCCACTGCTTCGTTGTAAGTCCAGGGATCCACGGTATCTTGTTCATCTGCCGGGAGATGATCAAACGTCTCCCCAGTGAACATATACCGATCAGGTGTAAATATCACCCTCCACTACGTCGAAGAGTCTCAGACGCTGTGTTAACAGATTGTGCAGTTACTCGTGGAGTACTATTTTGCACAACTGGCTGTTCAAGTGGAACTCGACCACCTTGTAATTCCTCAAGGATGATGTCGACTCGAGATTTATGGTTACTAATGTAATCCTCTTCTAAGAACCGAGCGTTAGGGCTAACAACGATCTTCTGTTCTTTAGGATCATAAAAGTATCCACCCTTCATTTCCTTCGGATACCCTATGAACAACATCACTTCTGAACGTGATTCCAATTTGTCGGTCTGCCTATTTAGCACATAAGCAGGATAACCCCAAATCCTTAAGTGGTGCATACTGGGTTTGTGCCCGCTCCACAACTCGAAAGGGATCTTCTGTACCGACTTGGAAGGCACACGGTTCAGCAAGTATGCTGCAGTCTCTAGGGCATATTCCCAAAAGGAATCTGGCAAAGTTGCATAACTCATCATGGACCGAACCATCTCTAAGAGACTTCGGTTCCTTCTCTCTGACACACCATTCTGCTGAGGCGTGCCCGTCTTTGTCGGTCACCGGGATGTAATCCCACATTCTGTCAAGTAGTCCTTGAACTCGTTGGATAGGTATTCCCTACCACGATCAGATCGTAGTGTTTTGATTTCTTTACCTAGCTTATTCTCCACTTCTGCCTTGAATTCCTTAAAGGTTTCAAAGCAATCCAACTTGTGGCGAAGAAGGTAAACATATCCATACCTCGAGTAATCGTCAGTAAATGTGACGAAGTACTCATACCCTCCACGAGCTTGTGTAGAGATAGACTCACACAAGTCAGAATGTATCAAACTTAATACTTCTGTGGCTTTATATCCCTTTGCCTTGAAAGGCCTAATCATCATCTTTCCTTCCAAACAGGTTTCGCAAGTTGGAAATGGTTCAACTTGGAGTGACTCCAATGATCCATATTCCACCAACCTTTGAGTCCTGTTAAGATTGATGCGACCTAGTCTTAAGTGTCACAGATAAGTTTGGTTTACCTTAGAAGACTCTTTCCTCTTCTTAGGATTTGATGATGAGGAAGCAATATTAACTACGCGGTTTACAAGTAATAGTATATAAAGATCCGTTTAATGGTCCACCACAGATAAAATCATCGTCTTTCATGATAGAAACTCCACTATCAAAACTTGATTCATAACCATCCATGGTGCAGAGTTTTGAAACAGAAATAATGTTTCGCCTAAACTCAGGAACATATTAAACTTCTTTAAATACTAAAACAGAACTATCAAAAGATAGATTTAAATCTCCAATAGTAATTGCATAAACTTTCAATCCATTGCCCATTGCGACTACCACCTCGCCATTGCTCAATTACCTTTTCTGCAAGAAACCTTGCAAGGTGTAACAAACATGATCAGTTGCCCCCGAATCCACTACCCATTCATGGGTAGAAGAGGAAACAAGAACAGTTTCAGTTACAAGAGCGACTCGCGTCTCTTTCTGTTTTGCCTTGATATCTGGATTATAACTCTTCCAGTGTCTTTTCTTACCATAATTGAAGAACCTTCTTTTCTCCTTTGACATTCGTATGTCGCCGGTAAGGACCGTCTTTTTACTCCCATTGCTCTTCTTGAATTGACCACCCTTTCTGCTCATTTTCTGGTTTCCGCCTTTCTGAGGATTCCTTGAACTATTAGGGATATTCAAGACTTGAGCACTCTTGCCCTTTCCTATAACCTCTTTGACCGCTACCAAAGATTTGAGTAACATACTCATAGTAAACTCGTTCTTAGACATAGCGGTCCTAAAACAGAAGTTCTTATAGGACCTTTGCAAAGTTTTTATTGGGAGAGGTAAGATATCTCTTCCACTCTATGAAATTATTTAAAATTTTAAACCCGTTAGGGTTTGGTTGGTGAGACTGTTTAGGAATTCGAAAAATAAAATATTCGAACAGACATATCTGAAAAATATAATTTAAGAGCATGTATGAAATTAATATTTGAACATAATTCGTAATTAACCATCATTGTAACCTTTTGAAAAATCAATGATGTTAAATACTCGAATAACCCTAGAGATCACACTCGCAAGCCACTCAGGTGGACGTTTACTAGTGTACCCCTAGACCAAGCTATATACCTAGCTCTTTAATTCTAATCCACGCCTAGGTTCTTAATACGAATGGAATTAATAATCCGATATCTCTAGACCATGTCACTATTAAAACGCGGGAAGGGACTTCTCAGGAAGTTGTACCTGCGGTGACATTTAAGATTTCAATTTGATTTAATTGGCCATCTTATTTAATTATTATCTGCTAGAGTACTCGTGTTTACTAGGCACGCAAGCCACTCAGGTGGACCTTTACGGCTTCGCTCCCACTACTCAATAATAATTAAATATTACATTAGAAAATCCATCTCACAAAACTCGTGATTCAAAAAATACAAGCAAGCCACTCAGGTAGACGTTTACTCATATAATTGTTCCACTTTTGTGTAGGGTCCAATTAATGGAGGTCCGGTTAAATATTTAATTTCCAATTTAAATGGAATCCAATTAAATATTTAATTTGTTATTTGCTTAGTCTTTTTCTTCAAAAGGTTCGTTTTGAATCATGCATATCCACATAATTTCTAAAGCATGCACTACAACAAAAACGCTGATAGACAACGGTTAAAAACCGTTGTCTATTAACGAGAACCTACGACAACGCGAACCTACGACAACGGTACCTACGACAACGCGATATTTCGTTAATAGACAACGGTTTTTAACTGTTGTCTTTAAGATTTTCGACAACGTTTTTCAACCGTTGTCTTTTTGGTATTGCGTCCGTTGTCGTTTGATCTTTCGACAATGGTTTAAAACTATTGTCGTTTCATTTTTCTACAAGTTGTCATATGCGTTTTAGACAACGATTTTAAACCATTGTCGTATCGTTTTTATTTCGTTGTCATATGTATATTCAACAACGGTTTTCTATCATTGTCTTTCACTTTTTTCAGCTGTTGTAGTAGGTATTTTTGACAACGGTTTGTAACTGTTGTCGTCCCGTTATTTTAACCGTTGTCAAAGGTACAATTTACAATTTACCACCATCAATAAAACTAATAAAATCCTGTAATTTTTCCATAAAAATGCTTATCAAGAAATTATGTACTGTAATAATAATTCATTGTTCTACGACTAAAATCTCAAATACGTACAAACTATAACAAGACTAATTCATTACAAAACAAACTACCCATTCTTCGACAGCGATTAAAAAATTTACCAAGAACTTGGTTGCATTCGGACCCCAGTATGGTTCCTTCACACCCAACACAAACATTATCAAAGCTTACAATTACATCCCCTGGAAGAACAAAACAACTAAATTACATGGCTTGCAAAAGTGTGTGAACAGAAAAGGGAAAATTATCGACAGAAAAATCGAAACTCTAGGAGCTAGATGTACCTCCTTCAACAGTTGATTGGCATGGGAAGTTTTTTCAACCTTTCATAGAAGCACACCCTGCAGGAGATATATTTGACGTTTATCAGGACGCTTATAGTATACAGTTTACAGCCATAACATGATATAACTTTCACTAAAAAATATCAAGAAATACCTCATATCTAAGTATTCACTTTTCTCAACAAGATCCCTTGATAATACAAATAAGAGTTATCACTTTATAAAAGACAGAAGGATAGAGCAAACAAGAGCAAAGGCCAATTTCACGAGAACATGAAACACCATCTATTGAATTCTTTTTAGCGTAACTAAGAGATGAGAATACAACTACCCAAACTTCTATATAAGCTAGTTTCAAATATTTCGAAAGGAAGACACTCATTTCATTTTCAGAGCAGCTAATCAATACGGGAACTTTACTAATCCAACACACTCTCATAAAGTTCCACCTCAAGAATGCCGAAAAAAATGAGATCAGGTTGAAAATGAGTGATAGAAACATTAGCAGAAGACTGACATGAAATCAACAAGAACCTCTGACTAACGGATTATATGGATGACGCCTTAGGTATATAAATCTGGCACAATTTGTTAAAACAAATAAAAATTTGTAGATATTGAAACAATGAGCATATTGGTTAATTCAGAAACGACATCCTTTAATCTTCTTACTAGAAACTTAACATACATCTGCATATCCACTTCCATCCCATATAACTTGTTGTATAATCTTCATATTATCTGTCTTCCAGAAAACCATCTTTACCAACAATCACGCCCTTTCGCACAAAAATTAGCACCATAAGTTAAATATTAAAAGGAAAGTTTATGTACCTTTTGTTGCCTAATTAGAATCAAAACACTATCGCTCTCGATTTTATACGAAAATCAGAGACAATCATTAACAAACGCAACCACATGAGAATGAATGCAACACCTAGCTACCTTGAGATAGAAAAACTGATAACCCTAAAGATGGTGCAGAGATATAATTATGCGAACTTTAGAGTTTGTGATACCCGAATTCTGTTAATTAAATGCAGAAGAAAAAAATTAGAAAAAACAACGAAACGGAGTGGAGAACGAGAAAGATAAATTAAAAGTTCAGTAATTCATCTTATCTTTACCATAAAAGCTATGGCGGAGGGCGTGAGGCAGAGGGAGGGAGAGTGAGGCGTGAGGCAGATGGAGTGAGGGTGAGGGTGAGGGTGAGGGAGAGGGAGAGGGAGAAGGAGAGGGAGACGGAGGGTGGGAGAGAGGGAGAGGGAGAGGGAGGGCGTGAGGAGAGGGAGAGGGAGGGAGATGGAGTGACGGTGGGTGTAAGAATTAGGTTTAGAATTTTAGATATTAGTTTAATATTTATCAATTTATAATATTAATTTTAATATTAAAAAATAAATAATATTTAATATTATAAAGTATTTTTAAATTATATGTTAAAATGTATATTTATAGATTTTTATATAAAAGAATTTTATTTAACTTTTATTATAATTTTTAAAAATATAGAAATTTTATAATTAATTAATATATATATTTACGTAAAAAATAAATATTATTTAATATTATAAACTATTTTTAAATTATATGTTAAATGTGTATTTATAGATTTTTATATAAGAGAATTTTATTTAACTTTTATTATGATTTTTAAAAATATAGAAATTTGTAATTAATTAATATATATATCTAGATAAAAGACAACGTATAAACGACAACAATTCATAAAACCGTGCTCGCGAAAATAAAACATGCTTTAATACGACGTAAATCCTATTTACATGATTTTCTAAGCGCAATTAATCACATAATCGCATGCTAAAGCATAATAATAAATAAATGCGCAAATAGGAATTTAAAACGTCGTTATCGGACTTTAAAACACGTAATTCCTAACTATTACATAGCCCGATCAAAATACAGCTCTTCAAAATCTTCGAATTTGAAAACTGCATCGTGCCACGTCATCAGGGGGCGTCTGCCACGTGTCAAACATGTGGAAGACACGTGGCAGGTAGGGTGACGTGGCGTGCCACGTCAGTCGCCACGTCATCATCTTCTTCATCAAGAAGAAAACGCCGCTGCCTTCATTCCGCCGTCGCTTGCCGCCCGCCGCCGCCTCCCTGACGCTGCTGGAGGACCGACGAACCACACCAGGCAGTGCCGCGCCGCCTGGAGCGACCGGAAACGGCGGCCGCACTGCCCACGCCTGCGCGCGCGACGGGCAGTCGCAGCCGCGCCACCGCGGCTCCTGCTCGTCGCCGCCACGTTCCTAGTCCTCCTCCGGCCTTCCTTTCGTCGTACTCGACGTCTCCCAGACGTTTGGCGTGAAGAACGGCCGGCGCCGGCCTTACAAAAGCAGTAAAACCTTTGCCGCCCGAAATTCGTCCTCTCCGAGCCGCGATTTGATCAATTGAAAGATGGGAAACATAATTGAAACACTCACGACCACCGGGTAACGGATTCCGGCCGAGATTAGTTCCTCAATTTCTCGAATTTCAAACGATTCGCCGGAATGAATTCATAACGAGCAGCCAACTTCAGATGTCAATTTCGATCGCAACCGGGATCGGATGATCACTTACAACTTATTGACGTGAAGCTCGTAAGACGAGGATTCCAGAGGTTCAAGACGATCGTCGATACGACATCGGACGCCCCGGGAATCTCCGCCGCAAGATGCGGCGGAACCCTAGAAAACTAGGGTTTTCACTCCGATTTGGGGCTTTTCTGGACAGCACCACCTTTGCTTTCCGACGCTATTCCGGACAAATCAGAAATCAGAATGGGTCGTACGACCTATCCAGACGAATCTAACGCAACAACGAATAAAACTATCTGAACGGATCAGAAATATAATTTGGCACGTGCCCCCACACGCCGTCGCAAGTCGGCAGTCGTGTTCTGCCAGTTTCTAGGGTTTCACCCTTTTCCGTCCTTCTGCGCGTCGCGCCTCGATTTTCATGCATCCCGGATCAATTACAGTACAATAACAGAACAATCACATAACACATTGGTCCTATCAACTACTCGTAGATTTTCTCACGAGAAAAACGTTACAACGGGGTCAAAATAGTGGCTCGCAGGCCGCCCAAACACGAAAATTAACCCGATAACGACGGAATTGAACCCTAATCATACACCTAACAACAACAATGAGAGCCTAAACCAGGCTCTGATACCAATTGAAGGATAAATGAGGGTTAAGAATGATACCTTCCTCCTTCGTAAGTTGTCGCGACTTTGATTGTTGCTCTTGTGTTAGATCTTCTGATCTGTGTCCCGGCCTTTTTCTCCCTCTGGGTGGTCAGAGAACTGGAGAAAATAAGATTATCGTCTCTCCCACACTCAACGTCGTACGTCTGTTTGTTTTTGTGTATGTGTGTAATCTGTTTCTGAACAGAATACTAATATATATAGGCTTCAAAAGCCAATATAATATTAATATATTTGTAGCCCATTAATTTAATTATATTTCTAATGGGCTTCCACATAATTAGCTCATAATATAATTAATTAATCCACTGGGCTACTAATATTTATCAATTAATTGGCCCAACCAATTAATTCCAGATAAATAACATTATTAAATAATGTAAAAATACACTAATATATTAATAATGATTTCTGAGAGACAATAAATAACTAGACAACTAATTGGGTCAGATCAGGGATCCAATACAAGAAATAAAGTTGAGCCTCAAATTAATTAATTATTCATGCTCAGCCCAGAGCAAAATTAATTAATAAACACAGATTCATTCCACTAGAGAATCCGTGATGACTTACCCCTTTATCCCAAATTGAGCAAGGGCTTGTATTTTAGACTTAATCGATCTCCATATTGAAGATAGAAATATCCGTTAATTAATTAAGCTCATTGACATCTTAAATTAATTAACATCTTATATTCCTGAGTAGTACCACTCGACCTTATTAACACACCTGAACTTAATCAACCGGCCGGGTTTAATGTGATAATCCTTTCGAGTTCCTCAGGGGATATTATCAACCCATTTTACTAGGATACGGCTGCAAGATACAGACAACCAGCCCGAGCCACAAATAACTACTAACACCCAAGATACGTAGATCCGGTCGCGATGACGTTCACCATAGTAGGTCAAAGTGATAGATAGCCAAATACACTCAGCTGAAGTCTTGCCAAGCTTAAGACCAGTTAAGTCACCGAGATCTTGGTTCTCCACTAAGGTCAGTTAGGAGAACACATCTCACTATGATCCGTCTATACACCACCTTAAGTGTACCAGTAAAGACAAGCAGCTAAGACAAGCCACTTCTTATCTAAACTGCAGCTTAAACCGACAACTTATCCTGAAGTTGTCTCAGTTGTGATAACTGTTTATATCTTGTCAGTTCAACCAATTTGTGTTGTCTTCTGTGATACCCGACACACCACACAAATCTAACTTTTATACAAGATAAAAGATAACATGTACAAATATATATATTTATCAGATAGGAGAATAAAATAGTGGTTGAGACAAAACACATTGTATACAAGCATAAAATTTGCTTCCAGTATACAAAATCCCAACAATGTTGTGGTTTATTTGGATCTATAAATCCTATGGGTTGTCTAGTACCCCATTTAAAAAGGCTTGGATAGGCCAACCATTTGATACAACTAATGAGAAAAGCATCCTCACATAAACTGGTTTAACTACTGGACTAAAGGTTTCTTGAAAATCTATACCTGCTTGTTATTGAAAACCTTTTGCCACTAACCTAGCCTTGCAACGTTCTAATGTTCCATCTGCTTTTGTTTTAACCTTGTATACCCACTTACTCTGTATTAGGTTCATGTCTGCAGTTGCTGGAATTAGTTCCCAAGTATTGTTTCTAAGTAAAGCAGAGTATTCATCTTTCATTGCTTGTTGCCAAAGTGGATGTTCTAAGGCTTCTTTATCTGTTAGAGGTTCAGTAGGATTAGACTCTATTGCTGAGTAGGCTTTAAGTTTATATATTCCCCTTTTTGCTCTAGTACACATAGAATGTTTATTTCTAATAGGGGCGGGGTTTGTTTGTGTTTGAGTTTCTGAGGTTGGGATATGCGTAGTGTTTGTTAATGGTTCTGTGTTTGTTATAGTAGGATTTGAGGGAGTAGAGGATGAGGAAGGTAGTAATGGTACTACTTGTGTTTGAGTTGGTATATGTTCTGGAGTGGAAGAGTTTTCTGTTTCTAGATTAGGATCTGGACTTGACAGTTTTGAATAAGGAAAAACTGTTTCATTGAACATTACTGTTCTAGCAATAAAGAATTTTCCAGATGGATGATAGCACCTATAACCTTTATGTATTGGACTATAGCCAAGAAATATACATTAGGATGACCTAAATTGAAGTTTGTTAGAGTTGTATGGTCTTAAGTAAGGATAGCAGGAGCAACCAAAAGTTTTTAAGAACTGATAATCTGGTTTTGTGTGAAATAGAACCTGAAATGGAGATTGTTGGTTTAAGGTAGGTGTTGGGAGACAATTTATAAGGTATACAGATGTGGTAAAGGCATCCCACCAAAATGAATATGGGAGAGAGGCAGTTGCAAGTAAGGTTAAGCCAAGTTCTAGTATATGTCTATGTTTCCTTTCTGCACGGCCATTTTGTGGATGAGTGTGTGGGCAAGGATGTTGGAAATGGATTCCTAGACTTTCAAAAACTGGTTGTAGACTTCTATATTCCCCTCCCCAATCACTTTAAAATTTTTGAACCTTGGTTTGGAACTGTCTTTCAACAAAGGCTAGAAACTTTTGGATAATTTCTTTTGTTTCTGATTTCAAAGTCATAGGATAGATCCAAGTGAAGCGGCTAAAATCATCTACAAAGTGTATATAGTACCTATAACCATCTCTAGATGTATATGGACTTGGCCCCCAGAGATCACTATGTATTAGTTCAAAAGGCCTCTTAGTTTTAATAGCTACTGAAGGCAAATTTATTTGATGAATTTTTCCTAAAGCACAATCATTACAAAATAGATTTTCTGATGATAGAGATATGTTTATCAGTTTGAAAACAGATTTTAATACAACTGAATTTGGATGTCCTAATCTCTTATGCCATAAGGATTTATTTGAAGTTTCAGCAGAATGTAAAGATGTGTTGTTACCAACATAAGAAGTTGAGTTCTTGACTGGTATTGAAGCAGGCACGGCTGGTATGAAATCCAGTTGATATAGTCCATCCATATAAACTCTGTTATCAGAAACAAACTTGGATATACTTAGTAGATTTTTTGAAATTTTTGGAACATGTAGTACATGATTTAGTAGGAAGTGTTTAGTTTGTGCAGGATTTGTGATAGTTATATAGCCTATATTATTTATAGGAATAAGATCACCATTACCTACTACCACTTGTTCCTCACCATTGTATGGAGTTGCTGCATGTAGGCTGTTCAGATCAGCTGTCATATGTGTTGTTGCTCCACTATCCAAGAACCACTCATGTGCAGCCAGTGTTGTTTGTCCAGAGGCAAGATTTGCCATCTGTGGAATACTAGAAAGATTAGTAGTATTACAGTTATAACCAGTTGGAGTAGGGAGTAAGGGAGCCTGTTGTTGTGTCTGTTGTACCATAGCAGCATTTGCTTGAGGAGGAGCTTCTTGACCTGAAAAACTTATATCAAATCTTTTAAAGAATTTTACTGCTAGATGGCCAGTTCTTCCACAGATTTGGCAAACTGCTCTGTTTCCTTGTGAGAATCTTCCACCATTTCTTCCACGATGTCCTCTGAAACTAGAAAACCTCCCTCGGTTTATGTTGTGTTGTGAATAGCCATGTCCTCCATGTGACTCATTTGAGTAGACAAGATTTGCGGAGAATGGATGAGAGTGACTATGTGTTGATTGATTTAACAGTCGAACTTCATGAGTTTGAAGTTGATTTTGAACATCATTGAGATTGATGTTATGAGCTTGAGCAGTGAGGTGTACACATATAGACTCATATTCTGGACCTAATCCAGCTAGAACAAATAATATCAACTCTGACTCTGGTATCTTTTGATTTATGTTGTAAAGTTCATCAGAAATCGAACGAAACTTCATGATGTAGTCATCAATAGCTAGATCTCCCTTCTTCATTGTTTGTAGTTGAAACCTTAGATTCATAGCTTTTGCAGATGATTGTGAATGAAAAAGTACCTCAAATGCTTTCCATAGTTGTGCCGAGGTGCTACATCTGCCAATGTATCCTAACATCGAAGGCGAGATTGAATTCAACAGCCATCCAAAGAGATATTGATCCCTGCGCAACCACTTCAGATACGTAGGATTTGGAGGAGGATGAGGTTCCTCTGTTGTTGGTTGATTTAATGGAGAAACATCTGGTTGATTGATCTTTAGCAGTAGATCTTCAAGACAGTAGGCTCTTACTGTGGCTAGAACTTGAGTCTTGCAGAAATTGTAGTTACTTTTGTCAAGTTTGATTGAGATAGGATGAATTTTTGGAAGAGCAATGATATTTGACTCAGTTGCCATTTGAGAAAATTGAATCAAAAGATTGTGGAAGAAGAATATGAAAGATGAAGATTTCTGAAGGTGAATGAAACAGTAAGAATTGAAGAACACAGAACAGAAGAAAAGAAGAACACAGCCGGAGAGAATGGATCGGATAAGATGATTGTTGCCGGAGAAGAAAATCAGAATTTTGAAGATGAGAATTGCAAGACTTTTTTGGCTCTGATACCATATTGAATGTAAAACTAAGAGTGATTTTATTAATTTGATTAGGGGTATTTATACATGATTTTTGCAGCTGTTGTAACTAACTGCTAACTAACCTCATAACCGCCTAACAGTGCTTAACAGTGAGATTAACAACCTAACCATTCTACTGACTCGTAACTGATTTGCTGACAAGGTTAACTGATTTGCTGACTAAGCTAACTTATTGCTGACTCATCATACAACTCATTTACAATTCTAATAAGCATATGACGTTTGATTTCTTTTAGTTTTGTACACGATATTAATTAATACTCCATCCGTCCCATTTATATTGGCCTTTTTACTTATGGCACGAGAATTAAGAAAGTAGAATAGATGATAAACTAAGAGAGAAACAATGAATGTGATATTGAGAGAGTGGATGATAAACTAGAAAAGAGAAATGATAAAATATGAGAGAATATAATAATTTTATTTTTTTTGGAAAGGGACCATTTCAAATGGGACATTTCGAAAAGGAAAAAATAGACATTTCAAATGGAACGGAAGGAGTATTTTATATTATTATTTATTTCCAAATTTATTTATTTATGAAATTATAATATTAAGAAATGAAGTAAAATTGAAGTCACAATTTCAGATAGTACATGTAGAATAAATAATACTTTCTCCGTCTCATTATTTATGTTTCATTACTTTTTTGCATATATATATATATATATATATATATATATATATATATATATATAAAGGAAGTTGATGAAGTTTTTAAAAAGATAGAGTCCATTTATTTAGATTAAATACTATATATAATCAAATCAACCACATATTCAATTAATAAAAGATACAATTATCAGGAAAATAGTTAACATAAATAATAAAAGCTACAATTATTGAACAACATAATCAGGAGCAACTTATTTCATTGATAATTTAAATCGCAATGCATTGGCCCAGTCTAGGACCCAACTTGTCTGTACGTACCGGCCCATCCACTTCACATAATCAATATTAAATTAGGCTCAATTCTCATCCGGATTAGACTAGAACGCCACTGCATTAGTAGGGGATGAAAATTAGTAGGGAGATTTCCTTTTTGAAAAATAGGGGAAATGAAAAAAATAAAATGTTTTCAGGTGAAAATGCTATCATGTATTCATTTTATTGCAAAAAAACTCTTGTATTCTACACTTCAATTCCCATTAAATCTTTAATAATGTAGCATCTAAATGAAATTATTAAACTAGACGAGGCAAAAATATTAAACACTAAATAAGAATGAGAAGAAAACGTGAACTTTAAAGAACTAAGAATGAATCTATTTAAAATGCGAGCTACAATACCGACGCGTATGCTTGTGAATTTATTACAACTAAATATTATATGCACATTGTAAGAGCATTTGAGACATTGTACATCAGCAAAAATGTAAAAATCTTGTCCAGACACACTCAGAGCGATTGAAATACACGTGTTTAATATTAGAGGTTTTCTTACAACAAATTTCAGTACACATGAGTGTTTTTTTTTGCAATAAACGAAACACAAGGTAATTTTACGTATTTTCAATTGGATATATGGTGCTTTTTTTTTTCCTATCGAGTATGGAAGTAAAACTCTAGGTTGAGAATTAATTGGTTTTATATAGTCCGATTCCTATGGATTGACTACCTATATAATAGGCTGCGTGCATTGTTTTAATCATGAAGTTATGACCATTTATTTAGTTTTACAAAACACAATTAAATGATCTATATCTACTACCCAATTTGTGTATATATGAGCATTTATCACTTACTTGCACATTTATTAATTTTCTTTGTGATGAGAAACTACTACTTACATTGGGCTTGTTTTTATCAACAATGATAAAGAGTTTTTTTGGCTGTAAATCAATAATGTTTTCTCTTTTTGTCCTCATTGGCTTGGTCCAAATGCAGAAAATGTCAACGAAATCAAAAGGTATGTACTAAAATTCTCGATCATCCAACCTTTAACAGATAAGCTATTTCTAAGCCCACCTTTATCTTCCTCCATGAACCTATATAGTGGTGAAGAAAACCCAAGAAGAATCAAAAGTGGTGAAAAAGAATCAAGAAGAATCAAAACAAGTATCAAGCATGCAAGCTGGCGGGAAGAAGAAACAGAGCAATTGCCTATTTCATCCGGAAATCACCGAGAAAATATTGATGAATCTCCCAGTCAAATCGTTACTTCGCTTCTATTCCGTTTCAAAATCATGGAATTTAATTATATTCGGGTCATGGTTTCTCAAGAACTATCGCGATCGTAAAGTTCTTATAGGAACCAGGAGTTCCCCAATAAATTTTTCCGACATGCCACTTTCCCTTACCGATTACTAAACGATACAACTCTCGTCTTCCCGATTGGCAATAAACATATACTCCGTGCCTTATGTGACGATCTCTTGTTTCTCGAGGTCAAAACCTTTATGGTTCTACTTCTACAGAACCCTTACTTTGTTACGATGGAAACTTCTCTGTTTCTGTGGAACCCTTCCATGCGAACGTATCAGAAACTCCATCATCCAATATCACATCTGCGTTGTATTCGTGGGTTAGTGTATGACGCCGTTGCAGATGACTACAAGATGTGTTGGATACAAGCTGCTATTACAAAGTAAACCGGTAAGTCGGAAAAAGAAACAAACAAAAATGTCAAAAAGAAAACTTCGTCGAGTCGAGGAAGGCCTCTATCCGCAAGACGAAATACGCCCCGGTAGTGCTCTCGATTTTTGGCGTATTGTCCCCAAAGATAAAACGACGACGTCTCGAGGATTGCAGCACCGCAAGATCTTCGAGCTCCGGCGAACTAGACGTAAGGCGAGGACTTGAGCTAGATGAACTAACTAATATGAAATGTATGAGGATGTTTGTGTTGGTGTTGTTGTTGTTGTGTAACAAATGAACTCTACATGCTCCTATTTATAGGTGCAAATCCACTCATGAAAGGTCATGTATTGATGATGGAAATTAAAACACCATAGGTTACTAATCATTAGGAAGTTAAAAGTGTTAACAAACTTAGAATTTGAAACACTTCAAATTCAATCAACGTAAATACACATACATATATATTTATACTTAATATATATATATATGTATATATTATCTAATATCAAAGTATGATATAGATAAAGTCCTAAATCGTTCAAGCTCATTGAGTCGGTCCGACGAGCAAACGATTAACACTTTAACTCCCACTTCTCGTGCACCAATTTCGCGCATCTATTTCTCACTCACCGAAAATCGGAATCGAGAAAATAAGCACACTATAATTATCTACTCGAAACGTAGATCGACGTTATATATCTCAATTCATAAATCGGATAAATATCGAGGCTTGAAAAGACGATAAAACGGGCTGAGTATAAATATATATACTATTACCGTTTTTCCAAACCTATTACTGATTTTTTCCAAACCTATTACCGATGGCTCGAGAAGATGATTAAACAAACCTATTCCCGATTTTTCCAAACCTATTACAGGTTTTTCCAAACCTATTACCGATTTTCCAACAATCCCCCACATGAGTGGAAATAGCCTAAATGCATGCATGCAGACACACAACTCTGTCCTCAAGAGACAATAAAGCATTAGGATAGGTGGCTTGTGACCTTGAACCTTCCTTAGTCAGTGCTATCGAGCATACCGGCGGATTAGTGGACACGTGGCCTTGAACTATTCCTCCATGGTGTATACTTAGACAATAGCACTAACGCTATAAAGTCTCAACCTCGTCCGTTCTCACGTTTGTGTCCTTTACAGGCCATGGACAACCTCCTTGGATTCATAAGTGTTACATAGAAGCGACCCTCACTTCTCACTTACATAGGTGATTCTTACTCGAGTATCCTGTCATACTCCACCTTCACAAGGCATCCAAGAATCATTAAAAGTCAAAGACTTAACCTCACCACTTGACAGGTTACCAATACTCTCGAGCTCTTTTAGGGAATAGACTAATTGAGTGCGGTATCAACAGACTCATATAGCTTAGTTTTCCCATGGAACCAAGTTCATGAAATCTTCAATCTACAAGGTTGGGTATCCACTATAATCGTCTTTAATTTGTGGATTTAACTCCCATTCCCTCTACGAGCTTATACATTTGATCTCGATTCAAACTCTTTGTAAGCGGATCCGCTAGGTTATCTATAGACTTGACATAGTCTACAGAGATAACCCCACTCGTGATCAAACGTCTTACGGTATGATGTCGACGATGAATATGTCTCGACTTACCATTATACAACCCACTCTTGGCCCTACCAATAGCCGCTTGGCTATCACAGTGAATCATCACAGGTGGCACGGGTTTCGTCCAACATGAAATATCTTCAAGAAAATTACGTAGTCATTCGGCCTCCTCACCGACCTTATCTAAAGCAATAAATTCATATTCCATGGTGGATCGGGCTATGCACGTCTGTTTCATGGATCTCCACGACACAGCTCCCCCCCTATAGTGAACACATAACCACTAGTAGACAACGAGTTTTAATGTCGGATATCCAATTCGCATCACAGTACCCTTCAAGTACTGGGGGATGTCTCGAGTAATGCAACCCAAAGTTAAGAGTGTATTTCAAATACCTCAGAACTCTTACAAGAAATTTTCAATGCTCTCTACTAGGATTACTAGTATAGCGACTCAGTTTGTTCACCGGACAAGCTAGATCGGGCCTCGTACAATTCGTGATGTACGTAAGACAACCAATGACTCTAGCATAATCCTCTTGAGCAACAGGATCACCCCTATTCTTGCTCAAGTGAACATTAACTTCTAGAGGAGTCTTTGCCGGCGCACTATCAAAGGTGTTAAACCTCTTAAGTACTTTCTCAATATAATGAGATTGAGATAAAACAATCCATTTGGGAGTTCTGTGAATCTTCACTCCAAGAATAACGTCAGCAACTCTCATATCTTTCATATTGAAAGTTTTCTTAAGCATACGCTTGGTGTCATTTATGACTTGAAGGTTTTGTCTCATAATTAACATGTCGTCTACATACAGACAAACGATTACAAAACCGTTCTTTGTCTTCTTTATGTAAACACACTTGTCACATTCATTAATCTTAAAACCATTCGACAACATAGCCACATCGAATTTCAAGTGCCATTGTAATGGTGCTTGTTTCAAACCATATAGGGATTTCACCAAATTACATACCTTTCGCTCTTGGCCAGGTACTACAAACCCTTCAGGTTGTTCCATATAAATTTCTTCTTCTAAATCTCCATTTAGAAATGCTGTTTTCACGTCCATTTGGTGAATCTCAAGATTGTGCAAAGCAGCAATCGCGAGAAACACACGGATAGACGTAATTCTCGTTACAGGCGAATAAGTATCGAAGAAATCATATCCTTCAATTTGCTTAAAACCTTTAACCACTAAACGAGCTTTATATTTGTCAATTGACCCATCTGCCTTATACTTTCTTTTTAGGATCCATTTACATCCTAAGGGCTTGCAACCATCAGGTAAGTCTGCTAAGACCCAAGTGTGATTTTGCATCATGGAATCAATTTCACTTTGGACGGCTTCTTGCCAAAGTGGGCCATCGGGTCTAGAAAGAGCTTCTTCTATAGACCGCGGTTCTTCATCCAAAAGAAAGACAACATAATCAGGACCAAAATTCTTAGCAACTCTTGCTCTAGTGCTACGTCTTGGTTCTAAAGTTTCAAGATCGGCAGCTTGCCTTTTACGCGTAGCGGGTTCTGCCCCCACATTTCTAGAACTATTAGCAACTTCTCTTGCTTCACCACTCGAGCTCGACTCAACTTTATCGTCCTTTTTATATGGATAGATATGTTCAAAGAATATAGCATTCCTTGACTCAATAGTAGTTCCAACATTCATATCTGGCACAGCCGACTTATGAATGACAAATCGATATGCACAACTATTCAGTGCATATCCTATAAAGATACAATCGACGGTCTTAGGTCCGATTGTAACTTGCTTAGGCAAATGCACTTCTACCTTAGCCAAACACCCCCACACTTTGAGGTATTTATAGGAAGGTTTTCTTCCTTTCCACAACTCGTATGGAGTAACATCCCTACCTTTTAGAGGTATTTTGTTCAATAAGTAGTTAGCCGTCAAAACGGCTTCCCCCCACATGTTCTGGGGAAGTCCAGAACTTATTAACAAGGCGTTCATCATCTCCTTTAGAGTTCGCTTCTTCCTTTCAGCCACACCATTTGATTGAGGCGAATAGGGGGCAGTGGTTTGAAGAATAATACCACTTGTCTTACACAACTCTTCAATAGGAGCTACATACTCCCCACCTCTATCACTTCGTACCATTTTGATTTTACAATCAAGTTGGTTTTCGGCTTCTGCTTTGAAGTTAATAAAAGCTTCAATGGCCTCATCTTTACTCCTTAAAAGATAAAGAGTACAATACTTAGTGCAATCATCAATAAAAGTAATAAAATACTTTTTCCCACCTCTAGTTTGTACAAACTTTAAGTCACATACGTCAGTGTGAATGAGTTCTAGAGGTTTTGTGTTCCTTTCTACAGAATGAAATGGCATCTTAGCCAATTTTGCTTCAACACAAACTTCACACTTGGTTTTGTTAAACTCATTTACTTTAAGTAGATCGAGATTAACTAATCTTTTTATCGCATGTAGATTAACATGTCCTAATATAGAATGCCATAAATCGGAACACTCAACCAAGTAGGAGGAAGTAGCTTCGTTCTCATTATTCTTGCCCTCATTGGGCTCTTGGCGTAAAGCCATTACACTTAGCTTGAAAAGACCCCCAGAGAGGTAACCTTTTCCTCAAAACATCCCAAACTTTGACAAAATGAATTTGTCAGACTCAAAAACTAGTCTAAACCCTCTCTTGACTAGTACAGAGTCGGACACAAGATTTTTCCGGATGTCGGGGACATGCAACACCTCTCCAAGAGTAAGGTTTTTCCCGGAGCTCAACCTTAACACTACAGTACCATAGCCAACTACCTCAGATGAGGCTTGATTCCCCATATTGAGTTTCCTCCCTTGGCAATTCTTGTACTTGGTGAAACGACTTCGGTCACCACAAACATGTGCCGTGGCAGGGGTATCAATATACCACTTCCCCTCATTCTCCACGACATTAGCTTCTTCGGTGACAACAACCGCAAGGTCGGCTTCAGTCATCTCCAACATGTTGGCTTGACGAGCCCTTTTCTTCTTCGGCTTACGACAGTCCTTCGACATATGGCCGGACTTGCCACAGTTGTAGCAATCCCCTTCAAACTTTCGGGATTGAGCCTTGCCCTTCCCTTTGGGGTTGATGTTTGGACGCCCTCTTTTGACATTGTTGGAGTTTTCACCTTTCTCAGCAAGGTTGACTCTTGGTTCCACGGGTGCTTTGCCCTTCCCATCTCGAGTCCTCATATCGGTCTCGATGCGGAGCTTGACAACAAGATCTTCAAGCGTCATTTCCTTTCGCTTGTGCTTCAGGTAGTTCTTGAAGTCCTTCCAGCTCGGGGGAAGCTTTTCTATCATGGTTGCCACAATGAAAGCATCTGGCAAAAGCATTCCTTCGGCGTGGACGTCATGGACAATGAGTTGGAACTCTTGCACTTGGTCCATGATCGATCGAGAGTTCACGATTTTGTAGTCCAAGAACTTGACGACTACAAACTTCTTGGTTCCTGCATCGTCAGTACAGTATTTCCTTTCAAGTGCCTCCCAAATTGCCTTGGAGGTCTTTACATTTGCATATACACTGTACAGACTATCATCTAGTCCACTAAGCAGGAAATTTTTTACAGAAATAATCTGAAGTGAGACAATTTTCGTAGGCTATGCGGACTTCAGTATTCTCCTCATTTTCACTTAGAGGGGCGGGTGCATCCTCCATCAGCCCGGTCGTGAACCCCAATGTTGTCAAGTAGAACAACATCTTTTGTTGCCATCTTTTGAAGTCGGCTCCACTAAACTTCGACGGCTTCTCGGCAGCGGGCAACACTCTAGACGAGTGCAGATGTGCCGTCAGGGTCGAGTTCAAACCCCCCACCACAGTAAGGTGGTTCATACTCCCAAAAGGGATATTGTTCTGCAAAGTAGAAGACATCGCAGTAAAGTTAAATGCCGAGTTAGTGGTACTAGCACGGTTAAGTGCGATCCTTGCATCGGTGGTGGCGGCCATAGTAGCAAGGGTTGGATTAGCAAAAGTCGGGGTCACAATCGGGACAGACACCGGCGGGACCACATTACCGGAGGTGGCGACAACTTCGGAGGTGGATGAGATGGCGGCATCGGATAGAGCAGCAGATGAGAAGACATTTTTCAGTTACTCGAAGCAGCTTATGTACAATTATTTCGTCTTGCGATTGTTAGATACAATCTGCTATTATAAAGTAAACCGGTAAGTCGGAAAAAGAAACAAACAAAAATGTCAAAAAGAAAACTTCGTCGAGTCGAGGAAGGCCTCTATCCGCAAGACGAAATAGCCCCGGTAGTGCTCTCGGTTTTTGGCGTATCGTCCCCAAAGATAAAACGACGACGTCTTGAGGATTGCAACACCGCAAGATCTTCGAACTCCGGCGAACTAGACGGAAGGCGAGGACTTGAGCTAGATGAACTAACTAATATGAAATGTATGAGGATGTTTGTGTTGGTGTTGTTGTTGTTGTGTAACAAATGAACTCTACATGCTCCTATTTATAGGTGAAAATCCACTCATGAAAGGTCATGTATTGATGATGGAAATTAAAACACCATAGGTTACTAATCATTAGGAAGTTAAAAGTGTTAACAAACTTAGAATTTGAAACACTTCAAATTCAATCAACGTAAATACACATACATATATATTTATACTTAATATATATATATATATATATATATGTATATATTATCTAATATCAAAGTATGATATAGATAAAGTCCTAAATCGTTCAAGCTCATTGAGTCGGTCCGACGAGCAAACGATTAACACTTTAACTCCCACTTCTCGTGCACCAATTTCGCGCATCTATTTCTCACTCACCAAAAATCGGAATCGAGAAAATAAGCACACTATAATTATCTACTCGAAACGTAGATCGACGTTGTATATCTCAATTCATAAATCGGATAAATATCGAGGCTTGAAAAGACGATAAAATGGGCTGAGTATAAATATATATACTATTACTTTTTTTCCAAACCTATTACTGATTTTTTCCAAACCTATTACCGATGGCTCGAGAAGATGATTAAACAAACCTATTCCCGATTTTTCCAAACCTATTACAGGTTTTTCCAAACCTATTACCGATTTTCCAACAATCCCCCCACATGAGTGGAAATAGCCTAAATGCATGTATGCAGACACACAGCTCTGTCCTCAAGAGACAATAAAGCATTAGGATAGGTGGCTCTGTCCTCAAGAGACAATAATTAATATTTTAAACAATAAATACGTATATTGAATTTAATATAGCCACATGTTATACCGTTGCTTCAATAGCCTTTTGCAACACTTCCAATTGTCACCTAACTAAAACATATGTAAATACTTAAAAGTGTTGCTATACGGTTTCGCAACATTCACCTATGCAACACTTTTCAGTTCTGTTGCGAACTAAAAACCGTTGCCAAATAGCCATTTAAACAACGGTTACAAGTGTTGCCAAAAGACTATTTTGTTGTAGTGGTATCAAATGATCCCTGTATTTTTGCTGCTACATCTATGTAAAACTTCTCGGATAGCGGTGTTTGCTCATGGTTGTAATTAATTTGTATCAATCAATTTGTTTATGATGATCTTTTTAAAAAATTGTTATTGTAAAATCTATATTGATGATGAGGATCCTTACGATGACGATTCTTGGGATGAGTTTATTGAGGAGGACAGTGAAGATTTTGACGATTAGATTGGGGATGATGAAGATATTATATATGTGAATAATGTGGGGAGGAATAGAGATTAGTAGCTTTGTAAAGAATAATGAGAAAGTGGCTAGTTTTTAAGGATTTCTTATGCATAGATTTCTCTCCTACCTAGATTTGATCTAGTTGAAGGTGTGTTTATGTATATTTTATTAGTGATTATATTCAATCTTTCAGCTGCAAAAGAAAAGGCTAGAAATTACTTGTAACTAGCAAGTCTTTTGCACTTTTCATTTTTTACGTGACCTTAAAATTTTAAGAAATTAATCTGAAACTAAATATAGCTCTAGAGTTCATTATATGAAATTGCCATCTCAACTTACACGCTTTATATTAATATACTATTTATGGTGCAAATTTAATATATCAATTTATGCTTTGCCAGTAAATTAAGCACTGTGGTCGGAGTAAACTCATCAAATCGAACTCCATCTTCATCAGATTGCATTTGGCCATTTTTTGAAATTGGAATTTGTCTTTAAAAATGATCTTTTTTAGTGAGATTTCTGCTTATGTCTACATAAGCGTTTATTCAGGCATTCTATCAAATAATTTGTGAGGTCTCTAGCAAGACGATTTTTGAAATTGGACAAATTTTAAATTTGATAGGATAGAAATTAAATTTGTCACAAAACGATTTATGTATTTGACTTGGGCAATACGTTTATTTTACTAATCATTAAGAAATATGAAACTATTTATTTAAAAATAATACAATTTCATAAGTTCATTTACAATTCTTTGATACATTCGCACCTGAATTTTTCTCAACTAGCAAGTTGTTCATGTGTGAACAACCCTTATCGTGTGAACGTGTAAATACTGCACTTTAACGACAAATGCATTGCATTTTCAAGGTAAATATACTGCACTTTAATACTGCAATTTACGAACTGCACTTAAAGACAAATGTACTGCACTTTAAGTATTGCACTTTAAAATACAGTATGTTTGCCTTTAAAGTTCAGTACATTTGTCATTAAAGTGCAGTGTTCACACGTTCACACGATAAGAGGATGTTCACATTTGAACCTCCTCCTATATATATATATATATATATATATATATATATATATATATATATATATGGAGTAGTTATCGTGTGAACAATCCTTATTGTTTGAACGTGTAAACACTGCATTTTCAAGACAAATATACTACACTTTCAAGGCAAAAATATTGCACTTTATTTGTTAGATTACAAAAATGTCTCTTAAGTGCAGTCTAATCATTTTAAAAATGCAGTACTTAAAGTGCAATATTATCCTGTATAAAGTGCAGTACATTTATCGTTAAAGTGCAGTGTTCACAAGTTCACATGATAAAAACACGTTTACATTTGAACCTCCTCCTATATAGGGATATATATATATATATATATATATATATATATATATATATATATATATATATATAGGGAATGGATCATATGAGAAGGTTTCTTAATGTAAGAAATAGGAAGGAATCCTAGTCCTTCATTTTTATAAATCTATGATCATGATTAATTTGAATATAAATTTTTATTTATTACTTTATTATACATTAACATATCATTAAGGGTATTAATGTCCATTTAAGTTCATTTATTTTTGTAACCGTTTCTATCGTGCATCCCTAAATCTTATTCATAATCTTTTTCTTTTCTTTTTGATTCTCTTTCCTAAGTAATATACGTATCTTCCATTAAAAAGAAAATTTAGGTTTGTATGTTGATTTATTGGTTGATTCATGGAGTATTAAAACTTATTCTCCATGATTTATTGGTTAAAACAACAAAATTTGTTTCCAGAATTAAACGTATTCTCTATTCTCCAGAATAATCGATCGCAAGTCCAGGTATTTTTTTCTGTTCGAATTTGTTCTTTTAAAAATCCCAATTCTATGCATCGTTCAATTGTTTCATGTGATTTAAATGAGAGCAATGATGGCCAAAAGCTTTAATCCATGGCTAATTAGAATATATACTCAAACTCTCACCAATAAGTGCCGTCTAAGGCTAAAGTATAATCTGCAATCTAATGATATAAATACCAGTACGCAGGTATGTGTTGCCTAACTCTTCTTCAGAAGCCTCGTTCAGCCAATGCATTGGAATGTCACTGTGAAATTAATATATACTGATGTTGATTATGGAGAGGCGTTTTATGTATTATAATGTGAAAATACTCTACTCAATTTATTTGCGTTAATGTATTTATTTATACCTTATTTTTATGCATTTCCTGATTTTGTTTTATGCATATTGTACTCATTTTCTTGCTAACAGATCATATGGATAAGATACATAATGATGATGTAATTTTCGATGATCCGAAGTCTATTTTTATTCCTGATTGCTTACCGGATTTAAAGCCTTATGTTGGACGTAAGTTTCAAACTTTACTTGAAGCCGAAATGTTTTATAAAGATTACATAGGATTTTGTGGATTTGACACTCGTTTGGGAACTACTTACCGTGGAAAGGATAACATAGTTTTGAGAACGTATGTGCTATGTAGTAGAGAAGGTGTACGAAATGAGTATGAACATTTAGATTCTATCAAGTTGAAGAGAAGACGTACATCTTCTAGATCATCTTGTTTGGCTCGTGTTATTTATCGATTTAGCGCAGGTGAAGGATATGTTGTTGATTCTTTTCACGAGGCTCATTCACATTCGTTGCTATCTCATAAACACAAGCAATTTATGAAATATAATAGGTCTTTAAATTCAGTTCATAAGGAGTTTGTGTTGAGTTGCACGAGATCGAATGTCGGACCAGTGAAGGCATATAGAATGTTTAAGGAGTTAGTTGGCTCATATGATGGTGTTGGGTGTGATGGTGTAGACTTCAAAAATTTTCATCGTGATCTCCGGCTCTTTCATGATGGTGCTTATGCACAAATGCTCGTGAATAAACTGAAGATTTTACGTGATGCATCACCTGAATTTTTCTATGACTACTTCATTGGTGAAGGAGATAAGTTGATGCGTGTTTTTTGGGCCGATCCTATTTCGATTGGGAATTATAAAATTTTTGGTGATTCTGTGTCAGCTGATGCAACATACTCAACCAACAAGTACGTTTCTTATATAAATATAAATATATATTGTAGACAAAATGTAGTTATATACATATACGTTTTCTTCATTATGCATTTTATGTTGTTGAAATCAATTTTTAAGCTTCTATAATATTTTATATGACTTTCAGCAGATTGCATACTACCATTTTATATATGCATACGTGCTTTATATACTATGCATTTATTATTACTATTTGTATTTTCTATGATTTATTTTTGCATATTATTCTATGGATGCATGCATATTATTACTGTCATTTATGCAATTTTTTTAATTTATTTTGTTTTACATTAGGTACACCATGATATTTGTCATTTATGCAAGTGTGTTACATTTGCGGTTAGTTTGTTGTCTTCAGAGAGTTTTGAATCTTATCAATGGCTTTTTTCTACATTATAAAATGTATGGGCAATAGTCTGAGGTTGATGATAACTGACCAAGATCTAGCAGTGAGGGCGGCCATTGAAAAAGTTATGCCGGAAACTAGACACAGGTTTTGTATGTGGCACATTATGATGAAAGTTGTTGACAAGATTCCACACGCATTAAAATCAAGTACTGATTTTAAAGACAGATTAAATGCAGTTGTTTGGTCTGATAATCTGACTTCTGAAGAGTTTGTGCATAAGTGGAATGAAGTATTGCATGATTTTGACTTGATTAGTAATACTTGGTTCAAGGAAATGTTTGATCTTCGTGAGTTTTGGATTCCAGCCTACTTTAGAGATGTTTCGGTGAGTGGATTGTTACGAACAACATCTATGTCGGAGAGTGAGAACCATTTCTTTGGTGTTTTTTTTAACCCAAGATCCACTTTAGGGATGTTTTTCATGCATTATGTGAGTGCAATGGATTCTCAAAGGCATGCACATGATAAATTAAATTCAGCTGATGAAATAAGCACACCAATAATGGTTACAAAGCTTAATATTGAGAAAAGTGCTGCAACTTTGTATTCAAATTCCAAATTTATAGAAGCACAAGATGAACAGAGAATGGCAGATGATGGCGGTGTGAAATTTTTTGACATTGATGACGGTGATAAAGGTGTTTCCACAATTAGGTATGTTGCTGGTGATGTCCAATTCTCATGCAGTTGCAAGAAACTGGATATGTATGGTATGATTTGTAGACATATATTCTTTGTGATGAAGAATTTGAATCTAAGATCGATACCAGATTCATGTTTTAAGAATCGTTGGGGGTAGAAATGTGTCTTATAATTGTTTGAAAAATCGTACCAATTTGTCTGAAATTGGTAGTAAAAGGATGTTGGACATAGTTTTTAAGTGTATTGGATTAGCTTCGGGAAGTTCTGATCGTATGAATGATTTGCTTTATGACTTTGAAGCTCTTATCCAAAAGTATCAGCAAGTTCCAGAATCGGCATCCATCACTAGAGGTGAAGAATCTTTATTTGAGGATTTCTATGGTGCTCAAACTCCAGAGATTGTTAATGTTCAGTCCCCGGATCCTGTTAAAACAAAAGGCAGTGGGAGTAGAATAAAATCAAGAAACGAGAAGAATTTGCGCGATGCTAACAAGCCGAAAAGATTATGCAGTAAATGCAAGCAGTTGGGACATCATGATGCTAGGAATTGTTCTAATGTTGTGGAGAATGTAGGCTCATCTTAGTATTGTTTTTAAAAGTAAGGATTTTTTCCATATACAATTTTTGTTTTTTTCAAAATATAATTTTATTGGTATTTTTGTGACTTTTTTTAGTACTATCATAGCATATACTTGTTTATTAATTATAGGCAAATGAAATGATTAGTTTCTGTAAGCTAATAATATTTAATCGTAATATGCATGTATGATTTCTTGAATATGCATGTATGCTTTATTGGATATGCATATCATATGTATTATATATTTTTATTGCAATATGCATGTATGCTTTATTGAATATGCATTTACGCTCTATTGGATATGCATATCATATGTATTATATATTTAGGCTATGCATATAATATGTATTGGATATGCATATCATATGTATTATATATTTTATCGCAATATGCATTTATGCTTTCTTGAATATGCATGTATGCTTTAACGGATATGCATATACTATGTATTATAAATTTTTTGATTTTATAATTTGTCCCTTATGTTTCTTAAACGAAACAATTAATTTTTTTTTTACCTATGAAAAACATGCATATTTATTTTAGTCTTATGCATATTTTAGTAGCTTATATCTTTTATTTATATCTTTCATGTGTTTTTAACAACTTTCCATTTTTTAAATGCTAATACATGCATAACCTCATAATTTTATATGCATAACTAACAAATAAGTTATGCATATTTTTATAGTAGTTCAGTTATATAAATTTTAGACATCAATCTAGTACACCGGCGTATTGACAAAAACAAAGTAAAAACTAAGAAATATCCATTATATAATGTCATCAAAAACAATGTAAACCTAAAGTATTTAAGCAAAACTCCAAATCACATCAAAATATATCACTAGCTATTTGGTATTCATCAATAAAGACCAAGCAACAGATTCTCTAATGCATCTTTTTCTTCTTTTGATTTGCTTTGATAGTGATATTCGGATTGAAAAGTCATTGTTTCGCCAAGAGCATTTTTCTTAAAGTTGACGATTGTAGCACAGTAACGGATTCTCAACAACCTTATCTGCTTCAGACTTCGTTGTGCAATTCCACTATTCCAATTTGCCACTTCTCCCATAAAGGTTTCCATATGGCGCATAAGGTATATGCCTGTAAAAATATACACAATTATCAAGATTATTATTTTATAACAACAACGCATTAATTAATTATTATGCATTAATAACATATCGTATATATATTTTTTAATTAAAAAAAATCAAATAACCTAAATATTTTACCTGAATGAAGAGAGTGTAGGTTGCCCCACTTGACAACTATCGTAACCTTCTTGCACTTCTTCAAAATATTTGCATATTTCGTTTGCTTTGACACGACCATAAATTCGTACGACATTCCTGTCTGTGTATTTAGTAGTTTTATCAGTAAATTGTTTTAAATGTTTTTATTAATAAAACAAAAAAATAAAACGAGAGCAAAGAACATACCAACTCATCTGGTACTTCACCATATCTTTCAATATTGATCTCACTTTTGGCTGCATTTCTATTATCAATGATTACTGTATGTTTCTTTTTTAGATCAATGCAAATCAGGTAAAAAAACTCATCATCTACAACCGGGAAAAAAAATTGCAAGAAAACATAATATATGGTGAATTTATAGTGTCACTTCATATAATTAAAGTGTGAATGCTTACCATTTGTATTGCAGATAAGCATTTGATGTTATGTCTTTTCAGCATAGCTAACATGTACTCATTGAATGCATCTTGTGTCAAACTTGGATCTGATTCGGTGGTAGGGCATATTGATGTTCGAAGCTTTATTTGGTTTACAAATATTCACATTCCAAAAAGAGGATTATTGAATGGAAGTTTGTTAAATATGCATCTATTTAACAATAAATATGCATACCTTCAAGTCAGCAAACAATCTTAGAGGAGATTCATCAGATTTCATGCTTTCATTATGATTGAGGATTGCACTCCATGCATCAATAATATTGTTACCTACCGGTGAATACGGACTCAATGTCATCATGTCTTTGACTATAAGTTTGATGCCGTCCCAATTGAACATTATCCTTCACATATACATATACATTAATCATATTTGATCCATCGGATGAAATATGTGATGTGTAATTTTAAATAAGAAGACACTACCTATGATCATGCTCTTCACCCATTAGAATGTAGAAATTTCCCATTTGCTTTTCTTTAATGGTCAGTTTTTTTGTAGCATCAATAGCCCTCTTCACAAATGGTGAACATTTAACTCGACTGCTACTTGAGATGTTGCGAATCGTCATACGTGTTGATGACTTCTTTGATGGTCCACCTTCTTTTGATTTTTGAATCTTTTGTTTTGAACAAAAAAAAATAAGATTTATCTAGGCATGCATAAAGTAATGAACAAATATGCATAACATATTTGAAAATATGCATGTTAATTGTAAATGTAACCAATGAAAGGTTAATTGTATAGAATATAGAAGTTATAATATTTTGTGAATTAAATTCAGAAATTACTTATATGCATAACCAAATAGAATCATATGCATATTTAAGTAATACAAATCATAATGCATAGTAACCTTTGTTACAGAGCCATTATCAAATTTCGATTCATAAAAATGGTCTCACATGAGGACTTGGTAGAATATTCTCCTAATATTTGATTAAATTTGAATTGATTCAAATTCATATCAAAATTTTAAGGGTTATTCTCTCCTAAATACATCAATTTTTTTTTCCAATTCTCTTTTTGCACATGAACTTTCAATTTAGTCTAAAAATACACCAACTCTTGATTTATTTCAAATTACACACGGGTCAAAAATCAAAGCTGACGTGACATTTTCCGACATGATGTGGCTGCTGAAATGTCGGGTGAGTCAACATCAACCGTATTCAATTTACCAGTAAATACACAAACTCTTTACAGTTTTCTTTTTTGCACATGAACTTTGAATTTAATTTTTTTTAACACTCTCGAAATTTACTATGTTATTATTTTTTTTTATTTCTAATAATATTTGTGTAATGAATGACAAAATTCAGTTGAACCAAATAATGTTTAATTTTATTTTTTGTGTGTAATGTGGGAATAAATTATAGAGTGAAACGAAAGACACTCACATTCATATACCAAATTTTAGATAAAGAGATGTTCGAGAAAGTAGTTATACCAACAAACAAGAATGAGAAAATTCTTCAAGCCTCTTAGTAATTGCATTTAAAAAAAATGTAGTGTATTTAAAAAAATCATGAGAAAATCTTAAAAGAAATAAATTAAAATAAAAAATAGTTAATTCGACTTTGTGCAACAACATATTGAATTCAATGTTCATGTACAAAAAGTATAATTGTAAAGAGTTTATGTATTTACTGATAAATTAGATACGGTCGATGTTGACTCACCCGACACGTTAGCAGCCACGTCATGCCGAAAAATATCATGCCAGCTTTGATTTTTGACTCATATGTAATTTGAAACAAATCAAGAATTTGTGTATTTATAGGCTAAATTGAAAGTTCATGTGTAAAAAGAGAATTTAAAAAAAAAATTGATGTATTTAGGGGAGAATATCCCAAATTTTAATTTCAAATACACACGATTTTAGATGAAACTTCATCCTTTTTTTCACAAAATTGGTAAAACTTGAGTAACAGTTATCATGTTTATTATTCGAGCTTATCTAACTCATTTTGTGATCTAATGAAAATTCGTGATAATCTCATAATTCTATGTTTTCTTATCTAATTTAAAATATTATTTTTCTGCGCCTTAACTTTAACTCAACATAAAATATATTTTCAGGTAAATTAAATTATAACCAGTAAATCACAATTTCTCACATCACAAATCTCCCGCGAATCAAATTTAGGTACTAATCCCTCTTTCACCTAAAATTAGGTTTACATGCGGTATCAACGGTTATTTATGTCAATGCTGGATATTTTGAAAATTGAACGATCCAATCGTGGTTTGGTAAATAATTCTGTTTGCTGCGGATGGATTTCTTCGGATCCAGCATGTCTTCCGACGTACGCTTGTTCTTCGAATTTTATTTTGAAAATGATATTTAATTGATCGAGTTTTATGTATTGTTTCTTGTGAGAAATATTGAGAATCTATCCTTTTTGGAATTCCTACTTGCAATTCTGCGATTTATGTGTATTTTCTTCTTTGTTTCTTTCAATTTGGAAAAAATTGTGAAATTAGATTAAAAGGAAAACTTCTCTTTTTTGCATGTCTGCTTGTGGTATACGATAGGATTGCGTGTTTGAGTGCTACTCTTTTATTCTTTGAATTGAGTTTTATCTGCATTCAAATGCGTGGAATGTATAATCATTGATTCCTATCAGTGCAGGTTGGGCTGCGCTTACTTCTTTATCCACTTGGTTCTAATGTCTTAGTTCGTACAGCATGGTGAGTATAAATCAAATCGATTATATGTTGGATGCAAATGCAATTTCTGTTGCGTGTAAATCATCATTGAAGCTAATACTTTCCCACTGTTTTCAATGTTGAGTCTTGTTGAATGTTGTGCTGAAGCTCAATCTTAATAAGCTTCTTATAAACATGTTTCTTGTAGCTGCTCTGTGGGGGTTGTCTTACCTGTTTATTCTACATTCAAGGCTATTGAGTCGACGAGTCAAGATAAGCAACGCAAATTGCTTGTATACTGGGCTGGTGAGTGGTGGCATTTATCATCTTTCCACTTCAAATCCCGTATAATGCAGTGAATAAATCTTTTATTGTGGTACAAGAGCTTCTGATCTCCGATAGCTCGTTTTTAATATGCATACTGGGTGGAACCAATGAAGTATAACAGTCTTTAATAACTTTGGTATATTACTATGTAACAGTTTTCAAACCACATTAGTCTCCCCTCCTCCGAAAATTAAAAAGGGGAAAAAGAAAGCTATTTGATACAATTTACTTGTATGCTTTTAATTGATTGAATTATGATAAAATGATATATAAAGAATGCATTTGACATGGTTTCAGTTGTGATGTAGGACAAGTGGGCCTGCAATGTTAGAATTTGAGTTTGAATAGGTTTTTTAGTTTCAGTCAATATTAGATAGATATTTTCTCTTATCTTTATGCGTATTAGATTTGTCTAGGAGTTTATATATATCTTTAGATTTGTTAGGAGTAGATATTTCCATTTACTTTTAGGATTCGGTTATTGGTGGCTCTATATATACGGTTCATTAGTTCTAGTTTTGGGGAAGTTTTTTTGGATATTAATAAAACAGGATTTTTTTTTCCAAAACTGGTGGATTCCAGTCCTTTTCCTTTGAACGCGTTGGTGTTTTCGATTTCACGTTTTCGTTCTGCGTCAAGTGGTATCAGAGCAGGGTTTTACCTTGTTCAATGGCTACGGAAGATACATCTAGAAAATCCGTCGGTGATACGAATGATCCAAATTCGGCGGCAATTGAGGAGTTGACAAAATCAGTTGCAAAACTTGAAACAATGTTTCAACAATTTCTAAACAACCAAAACAACACTAGGGTTCGCCATCAACATAGGACAGAAAGAAGAGAAGAGTTTGTTGAACCCAGTAGTGATGATGAATCTGAAGAAGAGATGGCCAGGAACAATATTCTCCCGTTGCGTGGCAACATAGAAAATAACCAAAATCGGGGAGATTTCAAAATACGGGCTGATATTCCATTGTTTCATGGAAGATTACAAATTAAAGACTTTCTTGATTGGATTTCAGAAGTTGAACGGTTTTTTGAATTTACTGAAGTTGTCGTGCATCGACAAGTGAAACTCGTAGCCTACAAGCTAAGGAGTGGAGCTGCTGTTTGGTGGGAGAGATTGCAAACTGACAGACGTCGTAGGGGCAAAACACCAATCCAATCTTGGCAAAAGATGAAACAGTTGATGATGAGTCGATTTTTACCACCCGATTATGAACAATTTATTTTTCAAAGTTACCAAAATTGTTTTCAAGGCAATCGATCTGTGACAGATTATTCTGAAGAGTGGTATCGACTGTCGGTTCGTAATAATCTCAACGAAACAGATGCACAACAAGTGTCAAGGTATGTTGCTGGACTGAAACCTACCATACGGGATAGAATAGGTCTGCAAGTTCTTTGGACAGTAGATGAGGCACACAATTTGGCTTTAAAAGCAGAATTGATGGAGATGTCCTCAAGCAAGGTTTCAAACTATAAGAGGGATGTAGCTGAATCCTCTAATAATGCTACTAATAGAGGGAAGAATTTTCAGAGTTCTGAACCAAATAGCGACAAGAATAAGTCTTCTACCGATCAGCTCCCGAAAAACGTTGTGACTAATACTACACAAAGGCCACCTAATCCATACGCAAGGCCTGGTGGGATCAAATGTTACAGATGCAGCCAACTTGGTCATCGTTCCAACGAATGTCCTCAACGAAGGACTGTTAGCTTGGTTGAAGTGGAGAATGAAGATGTGTTTGAACATGGTAATTCAGTTGAAGATTTAGATGAGTTAGAAGGTGCGGAAGTAGCTGAAGAAGAAAGAGAGAGAGTAAACTGTGTGATTCAACGTGTCATGTGTTCTACTAAGGTGGATGATTTATCTCAAAGACATAATATATTCAAGGCTCATTGCAGTATAAAAGGGCGAGTTTGTGATTTAATTATAGATAGTGGTAGTTGTGAGAATTTCGTCTCCCAAAAATTGGTGGAGCATCTCGGTTTAAGGACAGAGAAACACCCTAAGCCATATGCAATTGGATGGATTCAAAAAGGCCCCAAGGTGGATGTTTCAAAAATTTGTAGAGTTCCAATTTCAATTGGAAAATATTATAACGAAGAGGTGGTCTGTGATGTTATTGACATGGACACAAGTCATGTATTATTGGGCAGACCTTGGCAATTCGATGTCGATATCACATACAAGGGAAGAAAAAATATGTATCTTTTTTATTGGGGGAATCAAAAAATAGCAATGGTTCCGAAGAGTAACGAGCTTACTTCTGAAAATAAGAGTGAGACATTAAATCAGTCCTTAGTATCGTTAGTGACGACAGAGCATGAGTTGGAGATGGAAATTAAGGAAGCTAAAGAAGTACATGTGGTAGTAGTGAGAGCGTTGGTGATAGAAGACAAGGAAGAGAGTCAGGTGGTAATTCCAGAAATCATCCAACCTCTTTTTGAAGAGTTTAATGAAAAAATGGTTGATGATTTACCGAATGATCTTCCGCCCCTACGAAATATTCAACATCATATAGACTTAGTTCGTGGGGCAAGTCTACCGAATCTACCACATTACAGGATGAGTCATAAAGAAAATCAGATTTTACAAGAGAAGGTGGAGGAGCTGTTGCAAAAGGGATTTATTCGGGAAAGTATGAGTCCTTGTGCCGTGCCTACGTTATGGTACCTAAGAAAGATGGAAGTTGGAGAATGTGTGTTGATAGTCGAGCCATCAACAAGATAACAGTGAGATACAGTTTCCCTATCCCAAGGTTAGATGATATGCTTGATATGTTAGAGGGATCTAAATTGTTTTTGAAAATAGACTTGCTGATGTGGAGCGAGTACAAGAAGAGACATGGAACAAAGAAATGGACGTGGATAGAAGGTTTACAAGATATTACGTGAGAAGAGCTCGAGGCGAGCGCGAAGGCTAGAAGAAGCAATCGTCGACGCTGCATGGCTTGCATGCGATCAACGTGTGCGATGAGATCTTAATTTTAGCTTCACATATTTCTTATTTTATCACTATCTTATTCTAGGATGTTTTATTATATTTTTGGGCTTGTTTATTATTAGGTTTTTATTATATTGTGGGTATCCATCTTATATATATGAGATGAGAACATTAGGTTAATTATGCTTTCGGAATTAATTCTTATCGGCAAGTCTATGTCTTGAGACGGCGGAAACCTTGGGTTTTCGAGACCTAATTTGCTTATTAGGGTTTATCTTAATTTCGATTTCTTTTCGCTATTGAAGTGTGATAAATCAAAGTTGTTTTCTTGCTTAATTGTTCACGGTGATTATCGAAAGAGTAGCGAGGGTTATTTCTCTCGAACTAGGGTTTCACGTTGCCTAGTTAGCTAACAATTCCGTTGGTGAATTTTCGGTATTCATCAATTGGTCCGACCTGCCGGATACGAGGTGCATGGTAGAAACGAGAGCCAGCCGCAACAGTCAATCGGAGATGGAGGGACGTGTCACGGCCTTTGAAGGAAAAGTAGAGGCTTTGACTATAACATCAACACAGACGAACGATACTTTGGCACATATTCAGGCTCAATTGGACGCACTTTTGGCAAGGAACAACCCGCGGAACGAGGGAGCAGACTTCGGCCAGAATTTGCCACCGCCATTACCGGTGTTTGGAGGTGACGATCCTCTCGGGTGGATTTCTTGCGTCAATCATCATTTCAAGCTATACGGGAGCTCGGCGGCGCAAAAACGCCAATTACTTGGTGTAGCGATGGAGGGCCCGGCCCTTAATTGGTATGGTTGGTTTACTGCCGAGACACCAGATTATACTTGGACGGCTTTTTCACGAGCCCTTACGGAGAGGTTCGATGAAAGTTGTGAAGGAAGCGCGTTCGCAAAACTCACGGCGCTCCGACAAACCGATTCCGTTTCGGATTATATCGATCGATTTACGCACTTGGCAAATCAGGTACAAACCGTGCCCAAGGAAAATATACTGAGCTTGTTTATCATGGGATTGAACGAGCAGATCCGGGATCAGGTGTGGTTCATCGAACCGGCTGATTTTTCGTCGGCAATCAAGTTGGCTCGAAAAGCCGAGATCACCGTCCGCAACCGTACACGAAGCTACGGGCCTAGTAAGGAGACATGGACTCCAAGGAAACCTGCCTTGCAGTATCATCGGCCGCCTAGCCCGCAGGCTCCACTAGCCTTGCCGGCACCACCAAGAACAACGAACACACGGCCAGGAACGAATCGAACCCCTTTCCGTCGCATGACCGATAACGAGCGGGAGGAGTTACGCAGTAAAGGTTTGTGCTTTAAATGCAAGTTACCTTACCACCCGACAAACCATGTTTGCGTTGTTAAGAATTTACGGATTTTAATGGTGGATGAGGACGACACCGAGCACTTAGAGTTGGAAGAGGTGACTTTTACCGAAAGCGGAAACTACGAGTTTTTAAACCAAGTCGACGGCGGGGAAAGGCGCGGAAACGACGGGGTCGTTTTAACGGCATTATCGGCTTTCAGATTATCGGGGGCAGAGACACTTCGTCTCTTAGGTATGCTTCGTGGGCGAGAAGTTACGATTTTAGTTGATAGCGGTGCTTCGCATAATTTTTTATCTAATTCGTTGGCTAAAGAGTTGGGCCTGACAGTGGATATGAGTAGGGTTTTTCCGATACGACTAGGAGATGGTCATCGGGTGTGTTCAGAAGGTTTCTGTGCGGACGTCGAAATTAATTTCGAGCCAGGATCGATCAAAGTAGACTGCCATGTATTTCCTCTTAGTGGCGTGGATGTAATATTAGGAGTGGCTTGGTTGCATACTCTAGGAGAGTTGCGAGTGAATTACGACAAACTCTACATTATGTTCGAGTTAGATGGCCGAATGGTGCAACTTAGAGGGGACGGATCACGTTTACGGGCACCGGCTACACTAAAGGCCTTGCAAAACTGGGAGGACGTCGAGATGACTGCATGGGTCTTCGATTTGGGCACAAGTTGGGTTTTTGCAGGCGAATTGGAAGATAAGTCAGCCAAGGCGATGATCGATGCGGTATTAACGCGATTCCTAGAAGTTTTTGAAGATCCAAGCAGACTTCCTCCCGAAAGAGGGGTCGAACATAACATTCCCCTAAAGCCGAATGTGGGCTCAGTCGTGGTTCGGCCGTATCGGTACAACCATTTGCAAAAGGATGAAATGGAGCGATTGGTATCGGACATGTTATCGGCAGGAATAGTGAGACCGAGTTCTAGTCCTTTTTCCAGTCCGGTTCTGCTCATTAAGAAGAAAGATGAGAGTTGGCGATTTTGTGTGGATTATCGTGAACTCAACAAAGCCACTATACCGGATAAATATCCGATTCCCATTATTCAGGAGCTCCTCGACGAGTTAGCTGGCGCGAGGGTTTTTTCTAAAATTGACTTGCGCGCAGGGTACCATCAAATCCGAATGAATGAAGCTGACATTCCGAAAACAGCTTTTAGAACACATAATGGTCATTATGAGTTTTTGGTGATGCCGTTCAGTTTGACGAACGCCCCGGCCACTTTTCAAGCGGCAATGAATGAATTGTTTCGGCCATGGCTAAGAAAAGGGGTGTTGGTTTTTTTTGACGACATTTTAGTTTATAGTGCTTCGTGGCAGGAACATGTAGAGCATCTCTCTATGGTTTTGGAAACGTTACATCGGTATGAATTCTACGCCAACCGGAAGAAATGTACCTTTGGAGCAATCAAGGTGGATTATCTAGGGCATCTTATTTCGGGGGAAGGAGTGGCCATGGATCCGGAGAAAGTGCGCGCGGTGGTGGAGTGGCCGACGCCATCTACGATCAAGGCAGTGCGCGGATTTCTAGGCTTGACAGGGTACTACCGGAGGTTTATTAAAGATTATGGAATAATTGCAAAACCGCTTACGGGGTTACTGCAAAAGGAGGCGATGGCGGGACACTTTGCATGGAGCAAGGGAGCGGAATCAGCTTTCCAAGAATTAAAACGAGCAATTACTTCCGCGCCGGTGTTGATGTTACCCGATTTTTCTAAACTTTTTATTATTGAATGTGATGCTTCTAACTCCGGCATTGGAGCAGTTTTGATGCAGGATAAACACTCGGTGGCATTTTATAGCAAGGGTTTTCGCGCAGAAAACAAGATCACTTCGGCCTATGAAAAAGAACTGATGAGTTTGGTGATGGCTATTCAGCATTGGCGACCTTACTTGATAGGACGGAGATTTGTGGTTTGTAGTGATCACCATAGCCTAAAGCATTTGCTTAGCCAAAAGGTCGCTACACCGGCTCAACAAATGTGGGTGGCAAAATTGCTTGGATATGACTTTACGATAGAGTATAAATCAAGAAAAGCAAATCAAGCCGCCGATGCACTCTCGCGGCAGTATGACGAAACGGAGGTACAAGAAGGTTCGTATTTAGCATTGAGTATGCCTATTTGGGAGAATTTACCAGAAATTATTCAAGAACAATACACGGATGAAGGATTGAAGGAAATAATTGATGAAATAACACGAGACCCTACTACACGGCCTTCCTACTCGATGATGGAGGGCCGACTATTCCACAAGGGCCGCTTGGTGTTAGCAAAGACATTGCGTTGGATACCAATTTTGTTACACGAGTTCCATGATACTCCAATGGGTGGGCATGCCGGGGTGTTAAGAACTTATCGGAGGATTGCATCCAGTGTTTATTGGAAGGGAATGTTTGCCACGGTGCGCGATTATGTTGCTAAATGCTTAACGTGTCAAAGATCGAAATACGCGGCACAATCACCTGCCGGTTTGTTGCGGCCGTTGCCGATTCCCTCTCGGATTTGGGAAGATATTTCGATGGATTTTATTACGAGCCTACCTAAATCCATGGGATATTCGTGTATTCTAGTGGTGGTTGATAGATTATCGAGATACGGTCACTTTATACCTCTTCGGACTCCCATAACCGCGCACAAAGTAGCGGTTCAATTCGTGGATTTTGTGGTGAAATTGCATGGGATACCCGGTACTATTGTAAGTGATCGAGATCCAATGTTTTTTAGTGTTTTTTGGAGTGAACTATTCAAAACGCAAGGAACGAAGCTGAACTTTAGTACGGCGTATCATCCGGAAACCGACGGGCAGACTGAGGTACTAAATCGAATTTTGGAAACGTATCTACGTTGCTTTTCGTCTGAACACCCAAAAAAATGGGCGGGATGGTTATCTTGGGCAGAATATTGGTATAATACTTCGTTCCAAACCGCGGCGCGTATGACGCCGTTTGAGGCCGTATACGGGATACAACCGCCGAGTTTATTGCGCCATTTGCCGGAAGAATGTCGAGTTGCAGCAGTGTCGGATGTGCTACAATCGCACGATGAGATTCTTCGACAATTACGTGGAATTTGGAGAGAGCTCAGGACAGGATGCGAGAGCAAGCTAATCGCCATCGTCGAGAAGTGGAGTTTACCGTCGGCGATCATGTATTTCTCAAGGTTAGACCACATCGTCAAACATCCGTAATGCCGCAACACTACTCCAAATTGACACCTAAATTTTTTGGGCCATTCGAGATTTGTCGTAAAATTGGAGCCGTGGCGTACGAGTTGAAATTACCTCCGGGAAACCGAATTCATCCGGTATTCCATGTTAGTCAGCTAAAGAAAGTCATCGGGAATCATTCGGTGGAACCGTTTTTACCAACCTCGTTAGATTTGGAGATCGGGAGTATTTTTGATCCAAAAAGAATATTGCGTGTGCGTGAGAAAGTCGTCCCTGACGGGCGCGTTCGGGAGGTATTAGTATTGTGGAAAAATCGAGGGGAGGAAGAAGCATCGTGGGTGGAAGTAGAGGAGTTCAAGAACCAATTTCCGGATTTTCGCCTTGAGGACAAGGCCGTTTTTGAGGGGGCGGGAGTTGATGTGGAGCGAGTACAAGAAGAGACACGGAATGAAGAAATGGACGTGGATAGAAGGTTTACAAGATATTACGTGAGAAGAGCTCGAGGCGAGCGCGAAGGCTAGAAGAAGCAATCGTCGACGCTGCATGGCTTGCATGCGATCAACGTGTGCGATGAGATCTTAATTTTGGCTTCACATATTTCTTATTTTATCTCTATCTTATTCTACGATGTTTTATTATATTTTTGGGCTTGTTTATTATTAGGTTTTTATTATATTGTGGGTATCCATCTTATATATATGAGATGAGAACCTTAGGTTAATTATGCTTTTGGAATTAATTCTTATCGGTAAGACTATGTCTTGAGACGGCGGAAACCTTGGGTTTTCGAGACCTAATTTGCTTATTAGGGTGATTTCTTTTCGCTATTGAAGTGTGATAAATCAAAGTTGTTTTCTTGCTTAATTGTTCACGGTGATTATCGAAAGAGTAGCGAGGGTTATTTCTCTCGAACTAGGGTTTCACGTTGCCTAGTTAGCTAACAATTCCGTTGGTGAATTTTCGGTATTCATCACTTGCGAAGTGGGTACCATCAGATTCGAGTAAAGCCTAGGGATGAGTGGAAAACAGCTTTCAAAACAAAAGATAGACTTTATGAATGGATGGTGATGCCATTTGGGTTGTGCAATGCTCCAAGCACTTTCATGAGGTTAATGTCTCAAGTGTTAAAGCCTTTCATCGGTAAATTTGTTGTGGTATATTTTGATGATATCTTGATTTATAGTCGTTGCAAGGAATCTCATATGGAGCATTTGAGGCTTGTTTTTAAGGTTCTGGAAGAAAATAAGTTGTTTATTAATTTAAAAAAGTGCAGTTGGGTGACTGACAAATTATTGTTTTTGGGATATGTTATAAGTTCTCAGGGTATTCTAGTTGATGAGGAAAAGATAAGAGCTATTAGAGATTGGCCTGCGCCTAAAACCATTACTGAAATTAGAAGTTTTCATGGACTGGCGGCTTTCTATCGTCGGTTTATTAAAAATTTCAGTAGTATTGTGGCTCCCATCACTGAGTGTTTAAAAAAAGGAAGGTTCCAGTGGGGAGATCGGGCAGAGATGGCTTTTGCAGAAATAAAGGAGAAATTGTGCTCCACTCCAGTCTTAGCTCTACCAAATTTTGATAAGTTGTTTGAGGTGGAGTGTGACGCAAGTGGAGTAGGAATTGGAGCTGTTTTGTCTCAAGAGAAGAGACCCATTGCATTTTTCAGTGAAAAACTTAGCGATGCACGACAGAAGTGGAGTACCTATGACAAAGAATTTTATGCAGTTTTTCGAGCATTGAAACATTGGGAACATTATCTTTATCAGAGACAATTTCTTCTTCATACTGACCATCAGGCGTTGAAATATTTGAATAGCCAAAAATATATGAGTAATATGCATGTGAGGTGGTCGAATTACATCCAGAAATTTCCTTTTGTGTTGAATCATAGGTCTGGTGCATCGAATACGGTAGCGGATGCGTTGAGTCGTCGAACCCATTTATTGGTGGTTATGCAGCAAGAGGTTCTGGGTTTCGAGTTCTTGAAAGAATTATATCCTGATGATGAGGACTTTGGTGATATATGGGAGCAATGTGAAGTAAAACGAGTAGAAGGAAAATACCACGTCCTTGATGGATTTTTATTTCGTGGCAATCAACTTTGCATTCCTAGGAGTTCATTGAGAGAGAAGTTGATACGGGATTTACATGGTGATGGGTTGAGTGGGCAGATGGGTTGAGTGGGCATCTAGGGTGCGATAAGACAATAACTTTTGTGGAGGAACGCTTTTATTGGCCTCAATTGAAACGGGATGTTGGAAAGTTCGTTCGGAAGTGTTATGTTTGTCAAACAGCAAAAGGGCAGGCACAAAACACCGGCCTTTACATGCCTTTACCAGTTCCAAATGCTATATGGGAGGATTTGACTATGGATTTTGTTTTAGGATTACCTCGTACTCAACGTGGTGCCGATTCTATTTTTGTTGTTGTTGATAGATTTTCAAAGATGGGTCATTTCATTCCTTGCAAAAAGACATCTGATGCTTCTCATGTCGCTCATTTATTTTTTCGTGAAATAGTTCGTTTGCACGGAGTTCCAAAGTCAATTACTTCCGATAGAGATTCAAAGTTTCTTAGTCACTTTTGGATTACTTTATGGAGGCGAATGGATACAAGCCTGAATTTCAGCAGCACGACACATCCCCAAACAGATGGCCAAACCGAAAATCTGAATCGCACATTGGGAAATCTGTTACGTAGCATTTGCAGCGATAAACCAAGACAGTGGGATGTCGCCCTGGCACAGGCGGAATTCGCTTACAACAATGCAGCCCACTCAGCAACGGGTCAATCTCCTTTCTCATTAGTATCTAGGAAGGCCCCTAGGCATGCTTTAGATTTGGCAAGATTACCCAAGGTGATAGGTTCGAGTGCAGCAGCAGAGAACTTGGCAGAGCAAGTTCGAGATGTACAAGCGGAGGTCAGAGCAAAGCTCGAAGCAAAGAATGAGAGATACAAGCAGGTGGCTGACAAGAAGAGACGCCAAAAGTTATTCCGGGAAGGTGATGAAGTGATGGTTTTGCTCAGGAAGGAGAGGTTTCCGGTAGGAACATTCAACAAGTTGAAGCCTAGAAAATATGGTCCTTATAAGATCCTGAAGAAAATTAATGATAACGCCTATGTGGTTGATCTTCCTAGCGACATGAACATTTCAAAAAATTTTAATGTGGCAGATCTCTATGAGTTCCATGATGACGTTCCTTTATGTCCTGATAAGAACTCGAGGTCGAGTTTTTTTGACGTTGGAGGGACTGATGTAGGACAAGTGGGCCTGCAATGTTAGAATTTGAGTTTGAATAGGTTTTTTAGTTTCAGTCAATATTAGATAGATATTTTCTCTTATCTTTATGCGTATTAGATTTGTCTAGGAGTTTATATATATCTTTAGATTTGTTAGGAGTAGTTATTTCCGTTTACTTTTAGGATTCGGTTATTGGTGGCTCTATATATAGGGTTCTTAGTTCTAGTTTTGGGGAAGTTTTTTTTGGATATTAATAAAACAGGAATTTTTTTCCAAAACTGGTGGATTCCAGTCCTTTTCCTTCGAGAACGCGTTGGTGTTTTCGATTTCACGTTTTCGTTCTGCGTCAAGTTGTTTCTCAGTAGTCACTGGAGATTTCAGTCAGCTGAGATCATACTTTTACTATGTTATCTGGTTGCAGCTTATGGTTCCTTTACTGTAGCTGAGATATTCACTGATAAGCTTCTCTACTGGTACTTTTGTAAAACTTTCATTTTCTTTCCTTCCTCCCCTCCTATTAAAGAAGAAAAAGGAGACTATTAGTGTTTAAGTTGATGTATACCTTTTACCAAACCACTGAAATTGGCTTGTTTGGTATTATCAGGTGTCCCGCCTACTATCATTTGAAATTTGCATTTCTTGTATGGCTTCAACTGCCAGCTGTTGAGGTATGTATGGCTAATGCCTTTTTCACATCTCTTTCTCGAAATATTTCTTCTATTAATTTGGCAACATTATTATTTGATAGAGATATGTCTTAGTTGTTTTTATGTTGGACCATGTTTGGTGATAATGAAAGTGTTTGAATCAGAGGTTAAAATTATTTGGCGGAGCCGCGGAGAGAAGTTCAGTTTGCGTATAAATAAGCTAACAGATTATGTTTACTATCTAGTAATGTTATACACTGAATATGTTTTTGCCTTAAGAAAGATTTAATTCCTAGGTTCGGTATTGATCCTTGAATTATGAGGTGAGATAATAATAATAGGCGGTGAACTTCTGTTTATATCTATTCTTCTTAAATCCGTTCGGACTGTCTCAATTTTCTAAGATCTAACTAATGGAGATTGGTGGGTGGGTGTGTTTTGGGTGGGTGGGGGGGGGTGAGAAGATTGACTTCTACACTCTCATATGAGTGAGAATACCAAGTGGCTACACACTCGTAGTATGGTTTGTTGCTTTTGATGATTGTTTCTAGTAATTAGGCATGGTCACTTGAACCTCGTCCAACGTTGTCCGGGATATACAAAATTGAAAAGGAAAGAAAAAACTGAACCTAAGTCAATTTGTTATAGGTATCTACATCAACATGCTATAGTGATATATACATTGGTGGTGTTTGTGCGTGTGCTTAGCCCTTCAACGCTGTATGTGGCAGGGATCAAGGGTATTGTATAGGAATCATCTGCGGCCCCTCCTCCTGAAGCATCAGTCGAGACTCGATCAAGTTGTGAATTTCGTCTATGGAGAAGCAGTAACAGCCTTCTCCCGAAACTTCTAGCAGTTAACATACTTTTAGATTGATATGACAATATATAATAAGTCCCTACTTCCTGCAGACGAAATTTGTTAGTAAACACGAAACAGAAATTTATGTTGCAAGAACAGTCATTACCAAGATTTTGTTATCAGGTACTTGTTTTCTTCTGAACTGAACAATAGGCAGAGGAATCTAGTTAGTTTCATTCATCTTATTAACATGTGATATTCTTAATAGCTAATCAGATGGTTCAAGAAGTAATGCATCATACGCAGAGGCAAAATGTGGAGAATTTAGATTCAGAGTCTGAAGTTGAAGAATGACACATTCAATTCGCCTCGATTGGTATAATGTGTTTAGGCTAGTTTTAGAAGATTGGGTTTTATTACTTGATGTCATATCTTGGACAGTCCATAATTATGAGTTTTATTGACAAAAAATAATTGGTTTAAAATGAAAAGTTGCGACTGTTTTTTCGCATGTCTGGTTGTGGTTACGGTTATTGATCTGTGAATTGAATTTATATGTTGTGCTATAGTGGCATAAATTATGTTTTACTTGGTATCTTTCAACCTGGACTGAATTGTACAATTGATTACCTTCACCATAACATTGGTGTACATTTTTCAACTAGGCGTAGTTTTCGAGTTAAAAGATTTTTGGTCATTTTTTATTTGTTAATTCAGATTTATTCGTCAATTTCAAATTAAATTGGCATTGACAATGTAGCCGCCGTTTTCACAGTTTTACTTTTCTATTTTTAGAATGGAAAAAGACGCCGCTCGAGATTGCGAACATTAAAGACTCATTGGTCTTGTTGGTCATCTTTTAAACACTTCGCTTCATATTTATAATTGTCAGGGTAACTTGTAATTTCAGTTCCAAAGTATTAGCAAAATTTCAATTCTAGAATATATTTTAAGTAATTTAAAAAATGGGCCCGATAAACTTAACACGATCTCAACTACTATGAACTGACTAGGTTTAAGGTGTTTGAGTATTAAAAATAGTTATCTCCACCTACAGTTGTCATGTGGCAACAATCAAACAAGAATAATAATAATAAAAATTAAATAAATAAATAATTGTTGAATGTTTGCTGTTGCAATTAAAAATGGAATCAATTCCCTAATTAGTACTTTTCCTAACTTTAATTAACAAAATACTACTCTTTCAACTTCAATTTCCAAACTACTCTTTTTTTTGTGTGTCAAGGTGGAAAATGTTTTTTTTTTTTTTCGTTTGATTTTTTCCATAAACGCCAATTGGATATATCATTTATCCCTTATAAAATTGCATGGAAGCTGTTAAATTGCTTCATGACTTTCTTTATTTTTCGTATGCCAATACTCATTATCACATGGCTCCAATATGTATAAGCTTAGATAAAGTATCTAAGATTAATGAGTAGGGAATTAAAAATTGTGTAAAATTTTTTATTTTTTTTTTAAAGTTCACTAAAAACTATTTTCTCCTTTTTTCCCCTAAATTCCTAGACGATAGATTAATTTATAAAATGGAGTATTATATGTTCTAATGTAACAAATTAGTACGTATTCCTGTTTCAGAAATAGATACAGAGTCTGCTTTCAGGGTTTGAGTTATGGAAGAACCAATTTAATTGAATTAATACAATAATTAATTAGTTAATTAGATATAGATTTGTATTAGAATACCTAATCAAAATATTTCAATTGATTAACTCTTATTTATGTAATTAACTACTTGAAAATTATGTGGTTAAAGAAAAAGAAATAAAAAAAATTAAGCATTTTCCATCTTGGCAAGAAAATGAGTAGCTTGTGAATTAAAGTTGAGAGAGAAGTATTTTGGGAATTAAAGTTGATGAGAGTTGTATTTGAGGAATTGACTCTTAAAAATGTTCTCTTTAATTGTTTGCTATATTTCAGTATTGTTGATTTTGTGCCACAATATTTTTTAATGGTTCTTATAGCATACCAAGTTCCAATTCAAATCATTTTTTTTCTCAACGTGGTTCGTAATCTTTTGTAATTATCTAATTAACGTAGAGTTCATTGAAAGTTTATCTATTTTATTCAATCTGTCTTTCTATTTTTGGCACGTCTGGTTTAAACAAGCAAATTTTGTACCGATTCTAGTTATGCATATGCAGGGGCGGAACTATAGGGGGGTCGGGTGGGTCGACCGGCCCCCCGGCCGACGGAATTTCAATTGAATAGGGTTATGATTTATATTGTCTATAGATAATTTTAGTGTCACGGGGTTTTCAAGTCACGTATATCGTTAGTTTGATGAAATAAAATATAATGTGATGAACTACGTTCCGAGAACGTAGATGATCGTAGTGCATTTCCTTTCTCAATTTCGATTTTATGTGAGTGAGAAATAAGTGTGCGAAGTAGTAATTAATAAAGTGGGAGTTAAAGTGTTACTTAAGCTCAAGTCTTGTACAAAGTGTTGGGCTTTGTTCGTCAGACCGGCTTAGTGGACTTGGACGAGATTGGACTTATGCTTAATCATTTTTTGATATATGATGTAGATCTTGTGAGAACCCTCCATATTTGTGAGAACTAGAAAGTAATCATGGTCTTAGATTTTATTAATTTAATGATCCAGATTTAAATTTTGTTTTCAGATATTTTTAAATATAACTTTAGTTTGTTTATTTAATGAAGGGTAAAATTATAACTTTGTAATTATGAATTTATGGTAATTTACACCATTCGGCAATTACTATGCGGTTATTGGCTCATGTGTAATTTTATCATTAACATTAATTAAAATCATTCCTTATTTCATGGATGCATGAACCGTTTTTCACATTTAAATTCGTTTCCCTTATTTTTCTCTCTCCCTCATTTTTTTCTCAACTATTCACGTTTCTCTCTCTCTTATACAATGGGTGAATATATCAATTTAAAGGTCATAGAAATATTAATAATTTATTATACAAGCTTCTATATTCATATTAGTTTTTGTTATATAATTAATATTTTAGGCATAAATATTAATTGGCTTATGCATATATTATTAGTATTTTATCACATTTGTGGTTGTATCTCATGTTTCATTATTACATATTATGATGAATGAGTCTCCTGGCATATACATCTCAAATTGCAACCGGGCAGATGAAAAACAACCCACTGGTGAATGATTTGACAGCATGTATACTGGGGATGATCCATCAGAAGAGCATGGAGGTAACTTTTCTTCACCAATCCAATCACCTAACCGAACATTTCTTATTATGTTTTTAACTTAGCTTGAACAGATAATAAAGATGGACCTGATGAAGGTGAGAACTAGGATCATGAGGGTTCCGACAATCAAAATAGCTCTGACAATCACCCGATTGAATCTTGTACTACTAATGTTTCTTTTCGAGCTTTTCTACTCTTGTTGAGTATGTTCGATCTATTTATGTTTTCTCGTATATAAATCCATATTTGTTTCTAACATCCAAATATAAAATTAGTCCACAAGATAAGTCTGTATGATTAAACATATATATAGATGAAAATTATTTAAATTTGGAGGAAATACAAGGCGAGTATTGCGAAGTTATTATTGAAAGAATAGCGGACTGTAGCCTATAACAAGTGATTTATAACTGTAGAGATGAAACTTAGTGTTTAAATGTGTCGGATCTCATAAATTGCCTACAATTTAATCGGCAATTTGGACGAAAAATGATATTCAATAAAAGAACGAAATTAACTATAAGAATCTATTTCTCTAATTTATGTTTTTTAATAATAAAAGTTAAAATAGGTCTATATTGATTATTTAAAAATACAATAGGAGCATATTTACTATCTTTGTTTTTTAAAAATAAGTAGGCCTATGTTTTCGTCGTTGACAAGATATAATAGTGCAGAAAAGGAATAACATAGTAGATTCATTGTGAGTGGAAGGATCAAAAGAGGGAGGGTTTGCTGCTTGGTACTCTTGATTCCGGCGCCGACGATCGACCGACCCTACCGACCTCCCTCATCAATGGAAGCAAAATTATTTACCAATCAACTGTTGGAAAATCGGTAATAGGTTTGGAAAAACCTGTAATAGGTTTGGAAAAATCGGGAATAGGTTTGTTTACTCATCTTCTCGAGCCATCGATAATAGGTTTGGAAAAATCAGTAATAGGTTTGGAAAAACGGTAATAGTATATTTGTATACTCAGCCCGTTTAATCGCATTTTCGTGCCTCGATACATATCCGATTTATGAATTGAGATATATGACGTCGATCTACATTTCGAGTAGATAATTATAGTGTGCTTAATTTCTCGATTCCGATTTTCGGTGAGTGAGAAATAGGAGCGCAAAATTAGTGCACGAGAAGTGGGAGTTAAAGTGTTAATCGTTGGGATTTGTTCGTCGGGCCGACTTAATAGGTTTGAACGAATTCGGACCTTATCTATATCATATTTTGATATAGATAATATATATATATATATATATGTTACGTTGCATTGAATTTGAAGTGTTTCAAATTCTAGTTGTTAACACTTTGGCTTCCTAATGAGTAACCTATGATGTTTTGAATGCCTTCATTAATTCATGGACATTTCATGAGTGGATATACACCTATAAATAGGAGCATGTAGATTTCATTTGATACACAACAACAGCACCAACACAAGCATCTTCATACATTTCATATTAGTTAGTTCATCTAGCTCAAGTCCTCGTCTTCCGTCTAGTTTGCCGGAGCTCGAAGATCTTGCGGTGCTGCAATCCTCGAGACGTCGTCGTTTTATCTTTGGGGACGATACGCCAAAAACCGAGAGCACTACTGGGGCGTATTTCGTCTTGTGGATAGAGGCCTTCCTCGACTTGACGAAGTTTTCTTTTAGACATTTTTGTTTGTTTCTTTTTTCGACTTATCGGTTTACTTTGTAATAGCAGCTTGTATCCAACAATCGCAAGACGAAATATTAGTACCTAAGCTGCTTCGAGTAAGTGAAAAATGTCTTCCTCATCTGCTGCTCTATCTGACGCTGCCGCCGCCATCTCATCCACCTCCGTCGTCGCCTCCTCCGGCAATGTGGTCCCGCCGGTGTCTGTCCCGGTTGTGACCCCGACTTTTGCTAATCCAACCCTTGCTGCCATGGCTGCCGATGCAAGGATCGCACTTAACCGTGCTAGTGCCACTAACTCGACATTCAACTTTACTGCGATGTCTTTTGCTTTGCAGAACAATGTCCCTTTTGGGAGTATGAACCACCTTAGTGTGGTGGGGGGTTCGAACTCGACCCTAACGGCACATTTGCACTCGTCTAGAGTGTTGCCCGCTGCCGAGAAGCCGTTGAAGTTTAGTGGAGCCGACTTCAAAAGATGGCAACAAAAGATGTTGTTCTACTTGACAACTTTAGGGTTCACGACCGTGCTGTTGGAGAATGCACCCGCCCCTCCAAGTGAAAACGAGGAGAATACTGAAGTCCGCATAGCATATGAAAATTGGCTTACTTCAGATTATTTCTGTAAAAACTTCCTGCTTAGTGGACTAGATGATAGTATATATAGTGTATATGCAAATGTAAAGACCTCCAAGGAAATTTGGGAGGCACTTGAAAGAAAATACTCTACTGACGATGCAGGAACTAAGAAGTTTGTAGTTGCCAAGGTTTTGGACTACAAAATGGTGGACTCTTGACCAGTCATGGAGCAACTTCAAGAGTTTCAACTCATTGTCCATGACGTCCACGCCGAAGGAATGCTTTTGCCAGATGCTTTCATTGTGGCAACCATGATTGAGAAGCTTCCCCCGAGCTGAAGGACTTCAAGAGCTATTTGAAGCACAAGCAAAAGGAAATGACGCTTGAAGATCTTGTTGTCAAGCTCCGCAAAGAGACCGATATGAGGACTCGAGATGGGAAGGGCAAAGCACCCGAGGAACCAAGAGTCAATCTTGCTGAGAAAGGTGGAAACTCCAACAATGTCAAGAGAGGGCGCCCAAACATCAACCCCAAAGGAAAGGGCAAGGCTCAATCCCGAAAGTTTGAAGGGGATTGCTACAACTGTGGCAAGTCCGGCCATATGTCGATGGACTGTCGTAAGCCGAAGAAGAAGAGGGCTCGTCAAGCCAACATATTGGAGATGACAGAAGCCGACCTTGCGGCTGTTGTCACCGAAGAAGCTAATGTCGTGGAGAATAAGGGGAAGTGATATATTGATATCGCTGCCACGTCACATGTTTGTGGTGACCGAAGCCGTTTCACCAAGTACAAGAGTTGTCAAGGGAGGAAGCTCAATATGGGAAATCAAGCCTCATCTGAGGTAGTTGGCTACGGTACTATGGTGCTAAGGTTGAGCTCCGAGAAGAACCTTACTCTTGGAGAGGTGCTGCATGTCCCCGACATTCGGAAAAATCTTGTGTCCGGCTCTGTACTAGTCAAGAGAGGTTTTAGACTAGTTTTTTAGTCTGACAAATTTATCCTGTCAAAATTTGGTATGTTCCTAGGAAAAGGTTACCTGTCTCATGGCCTTTTCAAATTATCTGTAATGGCAATTCGCTAAGAGCCCATTGAGGCCAAGAATAATGAGAACGAAGTTACTTCCTCCTACTTGATTGAGTGTTCCGATTTATGGCATTCTAGATTATGACATGTTAATCTAAATGCGATAAAAATATTAGTTAATCTCGATCTACTTAAAGTAAATGAGTTTAACAAAACCAAGTGTGAAGTTTGTGTTGAAGCAAAATTGGCTAAGCAGCCATTTCATTCTGTAGAAAGGAACACAAAACCTCTAGAACTCATTCACACTGACGTATGTGACTTAAAGTTTGTACAAACTAGAGGTGGAAAAAAGTATTTTATTACTTTTATTGATGATTGCACTAAGTATTGTACTCTTTATCTTTTAAGGAGTAAAGATGAGGCGATTGAAGTTTTTACTAACTTCAAAGCAGAAGCCGAAAACCAACTTGATTGTAAAATCAAAATGGTACGAAGTGATAGAGGTGGAGAGTATGTAGCTCCTTTTGAAGAGTTGTGTAAGACAAGTGGTATTATTCATCAAACCACTGCCCCCTATTCGCCTCAATCAAATGGTGTAGCTGAAAGGAAGAACCGAACTTTAAAGGAGATGATGAATGCTTTGTTGATAAGTTCTGGACTGCCCCAGAACATGTGGGGGAAGCCGTTTTGACGGCAAACTACTTAGTAAACAAAATACCTCTAAAATGTAGAGATGTTACTCCTTACGAGTTGTGGAAAGGAAGGAAACCTTCCTATAAATACATCAAGGTGTGGGGGTGTTTGGCTAAGGTAGAAGTGCCTTTGCCTAAGCAAGTTACAATCGGACCTAAGACCGTCAATTGTATCTTTATAGGATATGTACTTAATAGTAGTGCATATCGATTTGTCATTCATAAGTCGGCTGTGCCCGATATGAATGTTGGAACTATTATTGAGTCAAGGAATGCTATATTCTTTGAACATATCTATCCTTGTAAAAAGGATGATAAAGTTGAGTCAAGCTCTAGTGGTGAAGCAAGAGAAGTTGCTAGTAGTTCTAGAAATGTGGGGGTAGAACCCGATACACGTAAAAGGCAAGCTCCCGATCTTGAAACTTTAGAACCAAGACGTAGCACTAGAGCAAGAGTTGCTAAGGACTTTGGTCCTGATTATGTTGTCTTTCTTTTGGATGAAGAACCGCGGTCTATAAAAGAAGCTCTTTCTAGACCCGATGGTCCACTTTGGCAAGAAGCTGTCCAAACTGAAATTGATTCCATCATGCAGAATCACACTTGGGTCTTAACTGACTTACCTAAAGGTTGCAAGCCCTTAGGATGTAAATGGATCCTGAAAAGAAAGTATAAGGCAGATGAGTCAATTGATAAATATAAAGCTCGTTTAGTGGGTAAAGGTTTTAAGCAAATTGAAGGATATGATTTCTTCGATACTTACTCGCCTGTAACGAGAATTACGTCTATCCGTGTGCTTCTCGCGGTTGCTGCTTTGCACAATCTTGAGATTCACCAAATGGACGTGAAAACTGCCTTTTTAAATGGAGATTTAGAAGAAGAAATTTATATGGAACAACCTGAAGGGTTTGTAGTACCTGGCCAAGAGCGAAAGGTATGTAAGTTGGTGAAATCCCTATATGGTTTGAAACAAGCAACATTACAATGGCACTTGAAATTCGATGAGGCTATGTCTTAGTATACACTATGGAGGAATAGTTCAAGGCCACGTGTCCACTAATCCGCCGGTATGCTCGATAGCACTGACTAAGGAAGGTTCAAGGTCACAAGCCACCTACCCTGATGCTTTATTGTCTCTTGAGGACTGAGCTATGTGTCTGCATGCATGCATTTAGGCTATTTCCACTCATGTGAGGGATTGTTGGAAAATCGGTAATAGGTTTGGGAAAATCGGGAATAGGTTTGTTTAATCATCTTCTCGAGCCATCGGTAATAGGTTTGGAAAAACCTGTAAAAGGTTTGGAAAAATTAGTAATAGGTTTGGAAAAACGGTAATAGTATATTTGTATACTCAGCCCGTTTAATCGCATTTTCGTGCCTCGATACATATCCGATTTATGAATTGAGATATATGACGTCGATCTACATTTCGAGTAGATAATTATAGTGTTCTTAATTTCTCGATTCCGATTTTCGGTGAGTGAGAAATAGGTGTGCGAAATTGGTGCACGAGAAGTGGGAGTTAAATTGTTAATCGTTGGGATTTGTTCGTCAGGCCGACTTAATAGGCTTGAACGAATTCGGACCTTATCTATATCATATTTTGATATAGATAATATATATATATATATATATATATATATATATATATATATATATATATATATATATATATATATATGTATGTTATGTTGCATTGAATTTGAAGTGTTTCAAATTCTAGTTGTTATATATATATGTATGTTACGTTGCATTGAATTTGAAGTGTTTCAAATTCTAGTTGTTAACACTTTGGTTTCCTAATGATTAGTAACCTATGGTGTTTTGAATGCCTTCATTAATTCATGGACCTTTCATGAGTGGATGTACACCTATAAATAGGAGCATGTAGATTTCATTTGATACACAACAACACCACCAACATAAGCATCTTCATACATTTCATATTAGTTAGTTCATCTAGCTTAAGTCCTCGCCTTCCGTCTAGTTCGCCGGAGCTCGAAGATCTTGCGGTGCTGCAATCCTCGAGACATCGTCGTTTTATTTTTGGGGACGATACGCCAAAAACCGAGAGCACTACCGGGGCGTATTTCCTCTTGCGGATAGAGGCCTTCCTCGACTCGACGAAGTTTTCTTTTAGACATTTTTGTTTGTTTCTTTTTCCGACTTATCGGTTTACTTTGTAATAGCAGCTTGTATCCAACACCAACCGCGGCTACACAAATTATTAGCATAGGATTTAGCAAAAAAATTACAATAAACAGAAATCAAACATGAAAAAAAATGCATCACCAAAAAATAAAGCATGAAACAGATAACATCAAGAGCAAAGTAAATCCAGATTTTAATTTTCACATGCTACTGTTCGATTAAACATGAAAAGTAACACTTGCCTTGGATAAAAAGACAACAATGCAGCTAGGAAAGCCCGAGACCGAACATTTACTCTTAAGGACTCGCCGATTTGAACTGTTTTTCTCTTAAAAAGTCGCCGATTCAAAGTGAGGAAGGAACAAGAATTGGGGAGAGTGAGGGTTTATGCGATTCTTCCGTACATGCATGCCTTTTCCGATGGCATTTTATTCAATTTCTTATTCTAATTTACCCGACATGTGGCGGTTTAAATCATATACTCTATTAAGTAATTTATATTCTTTTTTTAATTTATTAAGAATATCGGTGGGATTATTCTCAAAACAAATTGGATTTGGATATTATTAACTATTAAATAGTATTGTGCTAAGTTTGTTAAATAATATTCATATAGCTCTTATTTAAGAATATTTAGTCATCTATTTTCAAAAGTTGGATTAACTATTATTAACTATATTTGATTCGATAACTAATAAAGGTTCACCTTCTAGAGGAATGATGGTTTAGCCTCAAATACAAACAATATTATTGTGATTTGGGTACAGGAAGAAGGATCATGGGCAAAACATTTTCATGTCGCGCTTGATAATGTTGTGAGATCATTGGAACCGAAATATGGTCTAATTTTTCTTGAGGGGAAGAGTAGAGGTGAGATGAGTCAGTTACTAGTTTATGATTTGGCCACTAAGAAATTGAGCCACTGGAGATCTATGACTATTAGGGAATGATGAAAAAATATTTCGTAGATTGAGAGCACATATCCCCTACCAGACTATATTAATTTTTGGATATAAATAACAATGTTGAGAGTATTGAGTGTCAAAACATAACTTCTCAGATAGCATATCTATTGTGATAATGAGGATCCTTACGATGAAAATCGTTTCGCTGAAATGAGGACGACAACGAAGATTTTGGCGATTAGAGTACGGATGAAGAAGGTATTATATATGTGTATAATGTGTATTAGGAGAGTAGTAGTTTTCTAAGTACTATGTGAACTAGTAAGAAAGTAGGATGATGATAGGTGATCATTTTAGTACAAACTTCAAAATTGTAACTTATGATTTTGGCTTGCAACAACTAGTTTTCCATCAGATAACTACTTGTTTAAGCAAATTTCTTATGGAGAACTTCTCTTCTACCTAGATTTGGTAGTGTGTGGATGAATGTGTGTTTATATAGGTTTTACTCGTGATTATATTCAATCTTTCAGCTGCAAATCATAAAATCAGAAGAAAAGGCTAGAAATTACTTGTAACTGTCCTCAACAAGACTAGACTCTGGGATAAAATATAAAAGTGGGTCCTCGACTAGTTAGAATTAGATGCAAATGTTATAAAAGTATTATTCCGAGTACACCGCCAAAGAAATTGAACGAAAATCAACTTAAATGTTATATATAATCCCGGCATGTTTTTTAAAAATGAAAATTCAATTAGCACAGGAAAACATTTATACTAGATAAGAATCATAGAAAGCATTGTAGATTTTTTTAAAGTTGAACAATCAATCTACTGTCTACTAATTTAAGAAAACAAAACATCATCTCAAAACAAACACGTTACTTCAATAATAGATGCATCATGTAAGTGTGTATTTGCAAATTGCGAAGATGAAAACACAAGTAAACCTAATGAATTCCGCAAAATTAAGAGCAATACCATGTAGGATAAAGAAGTCAAAGAAGAGTATGTCTAGCTATTTGACAAATCTCCCTCATTTTTTCTTGTTTGGGCAGGTTGGGGAAGATGAGAAAATGTTAATAAATAAATGTGTATGAGCATGACAAATAAGTTAGTTCAAAGTTTCAACACAGACCTATTTCAAAACAAGTTGGAATGGTAATCTGGCTTAAAAGAAACACATCATGATTCATGAAATTCAGTTTAGTGTAACCAAAGGCAAATTGCAAGAATCCAAAGCTAGCTCCTTACGGAAGAACAATCGAGTGGTCGATGTTTCCTTTTCGAAATTGAAAGATTGAATTTTGTAAGTGGAGATAGACTAACTGTGTTGTAATAGAGCCATTAAGACCTATCTAATTACAAAATGATGAGAATACTTTTCTTTTTATTGAGAGCATATATTCGCTACCAGATACAAAGCCAATGGATGCGTATGATTTTTTTGTACAAGTAAATTGATATGATTTTGTATTCGCAAGTGTACGAACGTAGTCCTATTGTAATAATAAATCTTGGAAGACCAAGGTCGAACCATATGAACAATGATTTATTTACTTAAATCTATTCCAATAACATAAAACAAGTAAACCAATTTTTTATAGTTATGATTAAAGTAAAAAACACTAAACTGAGATGAAAATATATGAGAATGAACCAAGGATGTCGGGCTATGATTAGAAATCCAATTAACCTATTGATTATGTTCTTCAACTATCCTACGACATGCACTCTATTATATCTTAAACAATCTCTCAATTCGAATAAAATTTGTTCGCATAAATGCTATATCTACTTTCGTGATATAGAAATTAAACGAATACATTACAATCTTAGGTGTTGACAATGTTATATCCTTATTAGCCTACTCTCGTGACTATTCTCGGATATATTATACTATCTTTTCCACGAATCAATCTCAAGGATTATAAGAAATTTATTCCAAAACATACATGTTGGCGAAACACACATGTAATGAAAACAAGATAACTAAACATCATTCATATATAATCATAAACACCCTAACCCCTAGTAAAAGGAATTAGCCACAAAATATATTCAATAAAACAAGAGAGAATTCTAGTACAAGAATTGCAAAGAAAAGACAAAAAAACTTCTCAATCTCAATGTCGAATCTCATCAGAAAGTTGTATCGATTGCCCTTTTTCTATGGTCACATGTGTCTTCTCTCAAAAGTTTATGATGATTTTCTTTCCATAATCTCCCCACCTACTGTCCGTTTCTCCTTCCCAAAAACTCCTCCTTTCCTTCTTTCCCACTTCCAAAACTGCCATTTCCTCTTAAGGAACATATTAATTGGGCCCAATTAATTGTAAGAAGAAAGGGCCAAATTTCTTTAATTAAAATCAGTCCAATTTGCCTCTTTTCCACGCAGCTCGATTGTGTATTCGGCTTTTGATCTAACATTGTTCGGTGTTGATTTTGAGTGTGATTTCTTCACTTCTCAATATGAAATTGCACTTTCTCAAATGCCTATTAAAATCCACAAATTACAATATGAGTAGCAATTATGTTCAAAATTTAAATATTTTAATACAATCATAACTCAAAAACCAAACACCGAACAACTAAAATGAACCTTATCAAAAATCCTTTTATCTATTTTTACAAATGTTGAAATGTGTATAAATTTGTATTAAATGAGCATGTATAAGCAGGGGCGGACCCACCCTATGGGTTGGGGTGGGCTCCAGCCCTGGTAAGAAATTTTTTTCTCCTTTTTTACTAGTAGTATTTCTAAGTTTTTTGTTGAAATATAGCTTAAAGTTAATAGTCCATTCCAACATATTTCTTTCGATCCATGTTCAGTTCAAGGTATTTTATTGGGCTGGATCCGCCCCTGTGTATAAGTATGAAACAATCCTTGCGATCTTATTATATATGTGGCTGCAGCTTATGGTTTATTTACTCTTGCGGAGATCTTCACTGATAAGTTTCTTACTTGGAGAGGTTGTTTTAGTACTTATTGCTTATTTACGCACAAGTAAAGCGGAGGCGAGTTTGCTGAAAACATTTTTTTTGCTTGGAAATTCTGGAGTACTGTATCACTCATTCCCATGGTTGTAAATATTTCCACCTATGACAAATTCTTTGTATTGACATGAATTAGGATGTCATACACAAACCGCAGTATCACTATTTAACTGTATCAGTCAGGTGCCATTTGAATATAATTCCATCTATGCCTATGTACACATTTTTATTTTTATTTTGATAAGATTTTAATTAATAATAATGAAAAACATTCTTACTATAATAGTTCTGGCAAACTTAGGTATTTATTCCATTTATTTTACGAGGGGAATGTCAACTCTATAGATTTCAAAGTTGGAAAATGCAAAAATATACATAATGTTCTATAAATGCAAAAATGTACAAATTGACCTACTTCACATGTATTGTGTGTGCAGTGTGTGTCGACTGCTATAGCCTTATTTTTCGTGTTGCCTCGGTTTAGACGAAAACTTATTTCATGCATGCATGAAATAAGCGTGCTGCCTCGGTTTAGACGAAAACTTATTTCATGCATGCATGAAATAAGCGTGCTGATAAGATGTGTTGACATAAAAAAAATCTACTTCTGAAGATATATATATGTATTATTTGAGGTGAAGAAAGGTCGAACCCGATGCAAATAGGAATCGAACCGGAAAGTAACATGTTTTTCTAGACTATGAAACCATTGTACCAGTACCCATTCTCGTAAATTTATACAACTAAATAATAACGTCATTATATATAATATATATATAATCATATATATTATATATACAATCATAGATTCCTAATTATTCTTACGTAATAACCATTGCAATAGAAATGAGATTATTAGGGTTCCTAATTATTCTTACGTAAAAACTTGATAAATATTATCATATATATTATATATACAATCATAGATTCCTAATTAGTCTTACATAAAACCTTGATATATATATTCGAAAAATATTCAAGATTATCCTATATATTATTTCGAAACTAAAAAGGATTCAATATTATCCTATAAATTATATACAATATTATATATATATTATTGTCCTATGTAGCATATACAATATTATCATATACATAATACTTTTTATAATCAAACCTAATTTAACCAATAATTGAGTACCGTAAATAGTGTTACATTTTCAAATCCTATTAAAAGTAGTTAACAAATATGAACCATTGGGAGAAAGCATGCTGAAAAGAATATATGAGAACTCGTTTTTGACTGAAGGTACACGACAAGTTGTATAATTCTTCACACCTCTTCTCTCCTTCTTCACACCTCTTCTCTTTTTCTTGACACTCCATTGTTGTTCTTCTTCGTTAATTTAATTTAGGGATTTTCGTTAATTAAATTTAGGCAATTTCATTAATTTAATTTAGACAATTTCGTTAATTTAATTTAGGAATTTTCATCAATTTAATTTAGGTAACTTTGTTAATTGAATTTAGACAATTTTGATAATTTAATTTAGGAAATTCGTTAATTTAATTTAGGCAATTTCCTTAATTTAATTTAGGCAATTTCGTCAATTTAATTTAGACAATTTCGTTAATTGAATTTACGCAATTTCAATAATTTAATTTATGGAATTTCGTTAATTTAATTTAGTGATTTTTGTTAATTCTGAACTAACTTTCCGTGGTGTAAACTTATTTGGTGTTAATGAAGAAGATAAACATTATTTTTTATATTGATAAAGTTGTAATATTGAATAAGATAAACATAATATTTAAATGGATTAAACAATTACTTTTTATTTATAGACATATTTAATATAACAGAGCAATTACAAAAAAATAATTCATAATCACTATCTTTCTAATAGTGGAAAAAAATTCCTAATCAGTTGGTTCCTAATCAGACTTTTTTATTTTTTTTACTAACAGACATATTTAATAGTGAATGCCGTATGAAATAATATTTAGATGTCATGCATTTAGTTGGCATGCACCATAAATGAAATAATTTAGTTGGCATGCATTTAGTTGGCATGTAGTGTAAATGAAATAATATTTATTTGGCATGCAATTAGACGAGATGTCATGTATCTAGTAATGCTAATATTTATTTATTTTATCATCTGCGGAAATTTTTTCATAACTATAGGTTTGATATATAAGTATGAGATTAGCTTAATATATATAAGTATTAGATTAGCTTAATATATATAAATATGAGATTAGCTTAATATAGGGGGATAATTGATAAGTATGAGATTAGCTTAATGTATATGTGAAGTCACGTGTTGGTCCCCGAAAGTAGACGAGTCTTCAGGTGTGGAATACACCTGAGTCAAACTTCAGCAATGAGCGCGACGGTCGATCGCCTTGAATCGCATCGCTGAACGGGTGGGCGAGAGAATCCTTCTATCGAGTACGGTCCATCGAATTCGGCCGTAGAACAAAGAGTTCGAAGACGGTTTCGAGTGCGGAAGAGTAGGCCCAAAAGAATATTCGTCCAAGTCTGAAAACACCGTTTATGCTGTTTGATTTAAAGTCAGTTTTATGCAAGTGAACAATTAAGCAGAGCGACAATAAATCAACACATAGTTTTTAAAGTGGTTCGAATATCACACGATCCTACGTCCACTGTCCCGAAAGATCAGGAGGCTATTTATTATACTGAGTTAGTCTCAGTCAGCTTGTGCACAGGACAAAGCCGTGGCTTGGGGATTATACTGAGCAAGTCCCAGTTTACAAAGGCATCAAACTAAAGTGTTTGACAAACTCTCCAACTATGAAGGAGTCCTTTTACAATAAGGAACAAGTTCAAATATGAACTCCTTCGACTAAGCTATGGATATTACAATAAGATCAGCTTAGATTAGAGAAGGAACGAGATAGAACTCTAGAGAGAAGAACTATAAGAATATATCTATGAAAGAGTAAGTTCTTCTCTGGATATGGCTTGAATCTTCTAGAGTGTTTGTTCGGTTGAGCTCGGTTCCTTGGATGTGTCCATCATTGTCATGATTGACCTCACATCCTCTCTCTCTCTCTCATCTTCTCTGCGTGAAGAACCTTCTCTATTTATAGAGGTGACCTAGGCATATGTCCGTTGGAGGGGACGATGCCACGTGTCACTCTATGGGGTAGCAAACGGCTTTATTTGAATTCTGTAGAGTCCACTATCTTTAATGAAAGTGGTTGACTTGCGCCTTTATGTCGGAGACTCGACCGTGGCCGCTTGTCATTGGTCGAGGTACAGAGAGTGGTTGAGACCTATTCAGACTTTAAGGTGATACTGAAGCTGACTTCTCAGATGTACGACCTCGGACAACTCTACTGAATTGTTCTTCTGATGTCCATGGTCAGTTAAAGTAACTGACCGGCCATTGCTGAGTCTGACCGAAGGTTCAGTAGACTGCTCCTGCTGACTCCAGTTCTACTGAACACCTCTCATTATGCTGCTCCTACTGAGTCCAGCTCTACTGAGTCTTCACTCCATGGTATTGAGGCGGATAGTCTACTGAAGGTCAGCAGACGGAACTACTGAGCCTGACCATGTTGAAGGCAAGTCTACTGAGTCTAAAACACAAGAGACAAGGGTGTTACTATGCATATTCAGTCGGTCTATATCAGTCCGACTGACTTCTTTGATACTGAGTTCTTCAGCTGAGTGAAGGGTCTTTTACTGAATGCACAGCTGTTGAACTATAGCTAGTCTACTGAGTTCCTAACACGGTGAACTCAGTTAAGCTATAACAATATCGAAGGCTCATCATCTAGCTAGGGTTTTGGGATCTTCAAATCTATCATAGTGAACCTAATTCCCAACATCACGTGAATAACATAAAAAAGTTAACTCACGGTATAACTATGATTATTATGTTATAGTTCTTTTGTTTAGGTATAAAACAGAGTAGTAAGATTTATTTGGGCAGTGCTAAGATAATTGTAAAAACAGAAAACACCTTATGTATGAACAAGTCATTTACTGGAGAATAGTATGATTTCATTGTATTTTTAGTGTTCATGTCGACTTTCTAGAGTTTGATTTCAAAAAACTAGGTTATTCATATTGAATTTATAATACTAGTTTGTGGGTCATGAGTAATCACAACATATAACTTCGAAACAGTCTTATTTGAAATAGTATATTGTACTGAGACTAAATTTTACATTTTCTTTTGTTGGATTAGACTAAATAGTATATTGTACTGAGATTTAAAAAAATGGATAATGCTAGAATTATTTCCGTAAGTGTGAGTATGATATAATTATTATTATTATAGAGATTGGTATTACTAATAAAAATTGGTATTAGCTTATTGTATATGTGAAGTCACGTAAATAACATAAGGTAGTTAACTCACAGTATAACTGTGTTTACATTATAGTTCTTCTGTTTTTTTATAAAACGGAGTATTAAGATTTATTTGGGTAGCGCTAAGATAGTTTTAAAAATAAAAGTATATCTTATGTATGAACACGTCATTTACTAGAGAATATTATTATTTCATTGTTTTTTTCATTTTCATATCTGCATTCTAAGGTTTTGATTTAAAAAAACTAGGTTATTCATATGGCAATTGTAATACTAGTTTGTGGTTCATGAATAATCACGCCCTATAACTTCGACAGAGCCTGGTTTGAAATACTATATTGTACTGATACTAAATATTATATTTTTTTTTTGTTGTATTAGGTTCTGAATTTTTTCTTTCTTCACATAGTACGCCGCAATTTAATATTACGGATTAGGAAGAAGTGTGAAGATGTATTTATGTAGTGCTAACGTGTGTTAAAGTCTTAGTTTCTCTATCTAGTTATTTTTAAACTACTTCATAAATTGCGGCGAGTATGCATCCATGTACGTGGAGAAGCTGCTATTCGGATATCCGACATCGACGATGATGTCTCGCCCAGAAAAGGATGGCGGCTATGATGTGGGACAACTGTATGTCTTAGTATTTCTGTTTGATCTTATAGACATTGCATTTGAGTTTGTTTGGACGTATTTCTATTTGAGTTTTCATGGACATCTTTATTTAGGATTTGAACTCTGTTTGGGAATATCAATGTAATTTACTACTTGCATTTCGGTAACGATTTTTATTTACTAGAATTCTGAACTGGATAATTAAGCTTCGTACTTCGTTAATGAAACTTCATACTTGGGTAATAAAACTTCATACTTCAAATAATACATAGAACACAAAGTAGAAATACGACACGACAAATTTAATCTTGTGTCTACCTCTATGAACATGTCCTCCTTGTGTGGCCTCTTTTATGATAAACATCACACTTTCTGCTACCACTTTAACTTGAGCTTGTGGAGGCCTCTGCCCTCGATCGGTAACGTCTTTTCTTTGACGTTTCGCCAGGGGTGGTAACAGTGGATCTGCATCTCGAATGTGGTCAGGAATGGTCCAAAGCTCCAATGCAGGTAACGAATTAAAGTGGTGTTCATATATCTCCTTGTGGTTGCTTGTAGTGTACATAGTGTGAACATAGTTGTAAAATTGGTCGTCGCTCTCCCTGTCAGTGAAAACAACACTATGTTAGATATATAATAAAAGATTAATAAATGTAAAAGAACTCATACAGAATAGCAGCGGCAGCGTGGGAGCATGATATTAGATCCATATCAAATTCGTGACACGTGCACGTTTGGTTCTCCAAGTCCACCTTATAGTTGTGATTTTTCCCGTCGTTCACTTTGTATCTTCCTCTTGCGGTCAAGGTCACACACAGTATATGAGCGTGCAAGGTCAATTTGCGCACTTAACTTCCTCTTCGCAACGTCCACCAATGGATGGTCATTTTCACTCAACAGTTGTCGCCTTTTATCCCACCATGCTCCATGATCGCTCGTATAGTGTCTATCAGCGAGCAAATCAGCAATCGACGAGCCCACAAAAGTCTTCCGTTGAAAGACTCGACACAATTTGATGATAGAAAACTGTAGCGACGCCACGCGCATTGCGACCGTGCCCAACGTTTGGGACCAGCCTCGATAAGCTTTTGTATGCTCCTTCACTCGCCACAAGGATTGATGCCATGTACTTCCTAAAGTCTGACTCACAGTATGCAATGGCTGTCTGTCGGAACATATAGGGTACTCTATTCTTGTAAAAAGTAAGTTTGTTCTAAAGATGGACGTTGCAAAGGCAGTGAGGAACTCCGGGAAACACTCCTTTGACAGCATTTTTAATATTGACGTGCTGGTTAGACACGATCACTAGGTCACCGCTCGATCCGTACACTCGCTTAAGATTCTGCAAAAACCACGCCCAATAGTCATTGTTTTCAATTGGACCAATGCCAAAGGCGAGCGGTATAAGTTGTTCATTGCAGTCTTTAGTAACTGCAGCAAAAAGGATGCCCGTATTCTGTTCGTCCCGAGATAAACGTTCAGGTGTAGAGGGGGGGTGAATATACCTGAAAACTTTCTCAACTTAAAATGCGAACAGTCCAATTCAAGAGAGTGTCTTGCTGAATAAATTCGATGTGCAAGCCGCTCGGATCGCGTGGACAGAGTGACTGGCTATACTGAGGCCTGCTAGCTAACTGATGTCAGAATTCAGTACCGTTCAGTAAGAGTTCAGTATTGTGCGGAATAGTGTAGGCCCGATTCAGTTGAGTTTGAAAATTGTTTCAGTAGGTTAGTGCACTCAGTTTAAGCTTTGCTGAAACTCTGTTGTATGATTTTGTAAAACGTTTTTTAGTATGAACAGTAAATCAATGCAACAGTAAATGAACACAACGATTTTAAAGTGGTTCGGATATAAAACAATCCTACGTCCACTGTCCCGAAAAGATCATGAGGCTATTTTATTATACTGAGTTAGTCTCAGTTGGTTTGTGCACTGGACAAACACTGGCCTTGAGGATTATACGAAGCAAGTCCCGGTTTACAAGGATCAAACTATAAAGTTTGACAAACTCTCCAACAATGAAGGAGTTCTTTATAATAAGAACAGTTCAAGATATGAACTCCCTCGGGTCTAAGCTATAGATATTTCAGTGGAGCTTAGGTTAGAGGGAAGGGAACAAGAAAGTGGCTTCTAGAGTGATGAACAATGAGGAGTAATCTCTTTGGGTTCGTGTTCGATCACTTTGATACTAGAGGCTTTGATTCTATTCAGCTTGGTTCCCTAGAGCAAAGATGTCGCCTTTCGCGTTGGGTATTTTCCCTGAAGTTCTTGTGGAAAGCTTGTGTTCTTGTTCGTTCGTTGCTCGTGAGTGTTGTTGTATCTTCATCGATTTGATTTTCCCTCTATTTATAGAGGTGAGCCATGGATAGATCCGTTGGAGACGAACGATCCACGTGTCACTCTCTTTGGGTAGCTAACGGCTCTTTTAAGGAATCGCACAGTCTTTTCCTCCATTTTCGGAAAGTTGTTGACTTGCAGCTTTTACCAGAACTTTGACAGTTGGCTGCTCGTCATTGGTCCAGGCGTAGAAAGTAGTTGAGACACACAGACTTCTAGGCAGATCCTGAAGCTGACTTCTCTGATGTGAACAACCTCAGACGACTCTACTGATTTAACATAAAAGATCATCTAACAATCAAGGAGACTGTCAGGTCGTTGTTGAATCTGACCTGGGGTTCAGTAGTATACTCCTGCTGAGTCCAACTCTACTGAAGGTCGACTCTGAGTTCAGTTAACTGCTCCTGCTAAGTCCAGTTCTACTGACTCCTTTCAGTATGCTACTCCTGCTGAGTCCAACACTACTGAAACTGAACACCTCTCAGTATGTTGCTCCTGCTGAGTCCAGCAGTACTCAGTCTTCACTCCATGGTACTGAGGCGGATAGTCTACTGAGGGATCAGAAGACAGAACTTCGAGCGTGGACAATGCTCAAGGAAAGTCTACTGAGTCTGAAACTCTTAGAGACTAAGGCGCTACTGTTACAACGAAATGGTTCACCAATCAAATTAGGGTTTTGGGATCAGTCAAATCTTCTAAACAATATACTGCTGAATCCACTAGAATCACCTTTCTCAAATGCTACACAAATGCAGGGATACACTGGCTCCATGCAACAAACGCATACTCGAACCTCCCATCGTCGTCGGCATAAAGATTAATTATCATTCTGGGGTTTGCCTGCTTCAACATGTGCAAGTATCGAGGGAGCATCTTGTACGATTCTTTGTGGCTCCCATAAATCAACTCAATCGCATTGTTTCTAACACGTAGGGCCTTATAATACTACACTTTCACATCAAATTTCAGACGCATCTCATTGATCATGTCTCGAGGCCGCAACATTGTGCCCTCCATACGCATTCTTTGCCCAAAATAGGTTTCGATAGTCTTCGCACTAACAGTTATCGGCCCGACATTATCAAAGTCGTACTGAAATCTGTGCTCCGTCACGAAATCGTAAATTGTCCAATACATACCATTATGTCGTGCACGTACTCTGAATGGACAAAGATCGCCTAACAGACATTCAAACCACTGATACTGAGGACTTGCCCTCTTCACTTTATAAGATCGTCGACACTCTAAATGCCAGAGACCAACGACTGTTGTTAGGGCATCCTTCTTCCAATAGATGTTGCCATTTTCGAGAATGCCCTCTTCAATCTTCTCTATATCCGTACAACCAATGACTCCTGCTTGACCTAGCGGAATAATTGGTACTAGCCAATTTCTGACTTCGTCGACAACTTCATTATCTTCGTCTTGTAGGGTAATATTGGTCCGCAGACGATAGTCAGGTGTAGAGGGGGGGGGGGGTGAATACACCTGAGCACAGTTTCTTTTCTCAGAACGTGAAGGACAGCTGAGCTGTAAGTTGCAACTGATGAACAGTGCCAAATAGTAACCTTCGATCGCGGGTCAGAAGTGAGTCAACTACTGAGCTCTTCTACTGACTTTTGTCAGTCTTTGAGACTCAGTCGAAAACCTTAGTGCGGAAAGTGTAGGGCCCGGAGATTCGTCTCAGTTTGAAAACGTGATTTTCACAAGTCAAGTAGTTTTGGCTAGTGCGCTTTTAATAATACATTTTATGCAAAGATATGATTTTGAGATCAGTTTGTATGCAATGAAATAAAGCGTAAATAACACTAGCAGTTTTTAACATGGTTCGGATACGCAAGATCCTACATCCACGGTCCTGCCGAACAGGAGTTCTTGTTGATTTATCTGAGCAAGTCTTAGCAAGGAATCTGTACGCTGGACAGACCCTTCTAAGTTATAGTCCTTAGCGACTTTACAAATCAAACCGAGGTTTGAAAGGGAGGGGATAATCTCCAACTAGGAAGGAGTTCTTACAGTAAGAACGATCACTAAAAGTGAACTCCTTCGAATTTCTAAGCTATAAATATGGCAATGAGCTTAGCTAGAGAAGAGGGATCTAAAGAACTCTAGAGAGAATAACTAATAATATTTTATTGGGCAAGTTCTTCGCTGGATTGATCTTGAATGCGCTAGAGTTGTTCGAAAGCTTGAGCGTTTTTCCCTTGATATCCCGTGCGTGAAGCTCAAATTTCTTCTTTATTTATAGTCGTGAAATAGGCATATGTCCGTTGGAGACGACGATGCTACGTGTCACAACCTTCCAAAGAAAATGGCCATAAATTTGAATTGTTGCAGCAGAGTTGTTGACACTGTATATGAGAGCAGCTTTAGTTGGTCAGAGCAGGTAAAGCGTTGTCGGCTTCTCATTGGTCGAGGTATGTGGTAGGTGAGATTGTGTCAGTTGTCAGAGTTGACTATCCCTAATCCTCGTATGTCTTCTACTGACTTTCGAAATAACTTTAGCGGCTGGGACGTTTTCTGTCGGATACAGTAGACTTAGGACAGTCTCTGTCTTCTTCATCTGAGTCGGCTGACAAAGGATATGGCTCCTGAGAGGTCTGCTGATGACTGCGAAGGTACTGAGCTTTGCATGAAGTTCTTCTGCTGATGTCTATCAGCTGATGAGATGTCTTCTACTAAAGGTGAGGATCAACTGATGACTGAAGAATGCAAGCTATTACACTGATGACGTGGGGTTTTGGAAAGTAACTTCGACAGAAGATCAATCCAATATTTTACCCCGTACAGGACTTAGACACAAAGCTAAATACATAAAAAATAGTCTAACATATACATCATCTAATCCTATCAAGACACTACACTACTGATATCAACTAGGTTTCAGGATCTTCAATTCCATAGTACTACTATGATTTCCCCCAATATTATTCTAACCACTAACAGCTGAATACCATCTACTGACTCATAACCCAACAATTTCCCCCTAATTGATGATGCCCAAACCTCTATAAAATATAAAGAAAGGATACTAAACTACTGACATAGATAGACTTCAGTAAACTGAATCAGTTAGCGTTAAGAGTTCAGCAGTGAGAGATAGGCAAAACATAGAGAAAACGGTTATGTGAGTGTGTGTTAGATCACTTCAGTGATCAATTGTGATAACGAAAACACAACCAAGGGCCGTAAGACAATGAGTAATTATCTGGCTAGAAATAGGAACTGATATATATGGACATGAAGATTACAAGGTTCCTATCTCTATTACAAAATAAATGATAAGAAGATCATTACTGACGTCTGAAACTCTTGGTCCTACTCTTGAAGTCAGCAGATCTATCAGCGGGAGGATCCAGACCATAGTACTTGTAAATCCTTGCTCGCAAAGTCTGGATTTCCTCGAGATCATCAGGCAAGTCAGAACTCAGGTCATGATGATAAGCAGTTGCCGTGATCTCATCTTCTATCTCCTTCGTGCATAGTACGCCACGAGTAGCCTTGGAGGAGGGATGCGTCTAAATGCTGGAGCTCTGAGGGGTATCTTCTCTCTTTCCATTATCAGATGAAGCTGTTCTCTGAGCTGGGGATTGTATTGATGAATGAACTCATCAATTAGCTGATCAGCTGGTATCCCAGATGGATAGAAACCCCACACATAGTATCCCTTGATAAATTTCTCCTTGAGTTCCTCCCATTGCTCATTCAGCTCTGCTGGCACCCATCTATCTACATGAGGAGTACGAGCTTTCTTAATATAAGGTGCTCTGGGCGCTCCTCTCTTATAATACCTCGGGATGTGCCTCTTCCAATCTATTACAGGCTCGCTGGCTATCTTATCTGTCAATTCAACGATCTTAGCCAGGTCGGCCAATCTTTTCTTCTCTCTGAGGGCTGGTGATCTAGTGTCTCCTCTTCGGAGATTCAGTCCTTTCAGCGTAGCCTCCCAGGTGGCTCTGTCCTCTGCCTCTTGCTCTGGAGTAAGTGTAGGAGTATAAGTACTCTGAGCCAAGGTGATGTAGACATGCAGTTCTGTCGCTGTTAGAACCGCGTGCACCAATTGAATTTATAAGTAAGAACACCTGCACAGAAACTATACTGGACAAGTACAGTGACAAGCAAGAGGTTGATCCTCAGGGAACGGTTGATTAAGCAACAATTCTATTGACCTAAAGGGTTTTGGCTAGCAGCCACCATAAATTTTGAGTGTTCTATAACTAGGCAGAAAGATAACATAAAATAATCAACAATAAAATAACAAGATATAAAAGCAATCCAGCCAAGGTAATTCCACACCACCCCTTGTCCGATCCTAGATTACTATGTGAATCAGTTTTAGTTGAGGTTATCTAGCTAGGACGCTGTGTTGAGCACAGGGGCTTCCATTCCTTCTATTACGATGTGATTGCCATGTTGAGCATAGAAACAATCCCCTACACAGGTGACTACCCTACCTTGTTTAGCAATGACTAGGGAGGCACTAGGGAGCATTAAGAACAAAGGAACCAAATCAAGGCATCTACCGATGTTTAGCTTACAAAGCAGAAAACCCAGCTAGTCTACGTCTGCCCAGAAAGATGTGTACCTGCCCAGGTTGATCAGATCTAAGCGGTTCTCAACTATCTCAAACAGAGTTCAACTAAAACCTATACTTAACCATTTATCAAGCGCGTTTTCACATCTCACGGATTCTTAGGGGTGGTGCCTCATTACCTCGGCCAGATCTGGGAAATTAGCTACTCATATTTTCTAAGGACATAAAACTAGGCACGTAAAAATAAGGCATGAAGTAGATCTGAAACTTAAAGTGGGAACGACAAACTTTCGCAAAACAGTAAAGAACTAGCATGAACATTTAACTAGAAAGGACAACATTGTACGCAAGTAAAGGCATTTCTAAGTAACGGTGTGATATTGACAGAAAGCATGCAATAAATTAACTTGGATGCGAAAAGTAGAGAAGCTCAACAACAAACATGAAAGAGTAAAAGAAAACATTAAAGACTGAACTTAAATACTGTAAATAAGCTAACCGATAACATTCACAAAAGGAAGTCTTCTCCTTGGAGAGCTTCCAGCTATTCTAGACAGAAAGTAAAGATGTCTTTGTACTACATCAATGGAGGAAATTTTTAGAGTTTTTAGATAGAAGAACCAGCTACTACTATCTATCCACACCCCTCTATAATGTAAGCATCCAAAAGATTATATATCAGCTTCGTTCCTCTCTTTTTGTCTTCACAAAATATCTATAGTAGGTGAGAAAGACTGTTGCATGTATGGGCATGCTGATCAGAAGTAAGGCTATGCTGCAGCTCCTAGATCCCTAGTTCCCGCCAGAATAAGCCAGAATGATGTGGCCCGGGTTTTGGGCCTGATTCAGCATCTTTTTCTTCTCAATTTTCGGCCCGATGGAATCTGCATTAATTCTAGCCTGTTTTCAGGCCATTTCTTCGGTCTTCTGGGCAGTTCCATCATTCTTGGTCAGAAGCCTTCTAGATCCAGCAGCACCATATTTTCTTCTTATTCTCTCCACATCCAGGCCATTTATCTGCATTTGCATAACAAAAAGTGCACAAATCAAATGGACAAAAGGGCTACAAATCTAGGCTCATCAACCTCCTCACACTTAAGCAATACTTGCCCTCAAGTATGAAGAGAATTTCAAAGCTTAGACTGTAGCCCGAGACAGACTCCCCCAGAAACACAAACAGACACTAAAAAGAAAAGACAGAAAAGCATTCAACCATTCAAGCTGCCCAAGGTTCGCAATATGCCCAAACTCAAAAACAAATGAAGCATACATAGCGATTCTCAATTCGTACAATACAGATCATGGATTCAAAACCAAGGAACATTATTATCAGAAGGTCAAAAACCAGGCAGGGAATAAGGTCTTCCTCATGGTTCGCTCATCACTCCCCTATACTAGTCCAGGACAGCCGCTCAACTATACTATGTTCACTCAGCAGCCATATTGCGTCAATCACAAACGCTTCATCAAGGAGGTCTTCCTTTTCAGGTTGTAATGGGGCCAGGGACCATGAACAGATTTTGCAGAGGTGGAGTTGTCCTAGTTGGTCCTAGGCTTCTTCAATTAAGCACAAGAGTTGTGTATGCATGCTTTGTAAACAATAGGAACTAGAACTATAATGCGCAGACAGAAGCATGAAAGAGCATAATGGGTGTGCAGTTTTGTATAAGGCAGCAAACTAGGGAGGTAATTATTTATTCAGATTTATTCCTCATCTTCTCCCTTTCTTCTTTATTTCAAAACCGTCATCATTCATTCATTCTTTTTTTTTCTTTTCTTTTTTTTTTTTGGCTGCCACTTTTATCTTTTTCGCACAACACCCAATTTTGAAAATTTCTGTCTGAAAATTTTTTCCTAAAGTTCACAAGCAAGCATACACAACTGGGTGAAAGGAAGGTCAGAAAGGCTTGGCTAAAAATTTTGTGAGCTAATGAATCAATAGGCCAAGGCACAATCTTTGTTCACTAGGGGATTTCTTTGGTAGGATTTGAAAGAATTTAGGCTCAAATGGGATTCCCTAATGCCTCATATCATGTGATGCATGTGATATGACAATATAGCAGCTTTGCAAACCTAATACGCTCATGAAGGAAAGAGTTGAGGCTGCTCAACTTTAAGCTCAATTCTGACTGCCTAGGGTTTATGTTAAGACCTATTCCTGCCCTTATTCATCGTTCCTGTTTTCATCTAATAAGTTCCTAGGAATTGAATCTACATTTTCTCATGCTGAACAAAGAGATTTCGCTAAGTTTTTTGAAAAATTTTCGCAAGAGTATGGCAGATGAGAAGATTAGGCAGAAAGAATAAAGGCTGACATGCTTAGACACAAACACAAGCATAAAATAAATGCATCCCCCCTCCTCACACTTTGAGCCTTGCATGCCCTCAAGCAAGACAAGATCAAGGATTCGGGGGGAAGAAAGATAAACAGAAAGAAAAATAAAAGAAACATACAACATAACGACACCCGACTCCTCACACTTTGAGCCTTGCTTGCCCTCAAGCAATACAAGTTAAAGGAGAAAAGAGGGGAACAAACAAACACAGAAAGAAAGAAAGAAAGAAACAAGCAAACAGACTCACAAGACAAAGTAAAAAGAAAATAGATAATAAAAAAAAAACTGGGGGAGGAGCTGATCTACTTACTCAGCGCGCGGCTTCGCCGCGCGGTGTGTCTTCTTTCTTGGTTTCTGGGTGTCGGATGACTTCCTTTTCTTGGATTTGGAGGCTGAACTGGAGCCTACCCCTTTCTTCCGTCCTTCAGGCAAGGTGTGGAATTTGAGTTTCTTCCTGGCATCGGGATGATGGGGGGGGACTCTGCTTCTTGGATGGAGGAGCGCTGGACGGAGGAGCGGCTGCCATATGGCTGCTCTTATCTTCTACAAGAGCCGCTGCCGGATTAGTGCCAGACGGCACCTGATCTGCTGCTGCACTGGAGCTTTTGGAAGCTACCACAGTGATTGTCTGTTCTGGAAGAACAGCGGCTGCCTGCTGCAAAGACTCCTTCAGGGTCTCAGCAGTGGATGGAATGGTGACCTCAGGCTCAGCATGGGTTGGGTTCTGCACTTCGGGCTGAGTCTTACTGGGAGAGTTCTCATCTGGTTCAGCACTGGACACAATGGGGTCCTTAGGCTGAACCTCTTGCTGTGTGTCCTGCTCCACTCCATCATTTGTAGTGGTTTCCTCATGTTCGGGCTGGCTTTCCTTCTCAGCCTTTTCATCTTCAGCGGGGGCATTATTTTCTGCTTCAACTGTGGTATTGATTTGGGGTACTCTGACTTCACCGGGCTCAAGTTCACTCTCTTCTGATTCTATTGCGGCAGATACTCTTATTTCCCCAGGCTCTAGGTCACTGTCCTCTTGTGACCCTACCTGCTCACTCCTGACCTCTCCTGGTTCAACTTCTGACTGAGCATGGCCTTCAGGAGCCTGGAATTCAGAGTCAGTGTCTTCCTCTGTTGGAAGATCACTCTCCTGCTGACTGTCCTCTGATCCTTCTTCACTGGCGTCTGGGGTTCCTTCTTCATTGTGCTGATCACTGCTTTCGGAAGGTGGTTTTGGCTGTTCTGCTTCTGCTGAATTGTCATATGTGGGGTCTCTTCGGATTCTTCTACAATCTCCTTCCCTTTAGTCAAGTCGGTGAGCATTCTTTGTAGTTTATTGAGCTTTGCTTGCAGGCGGCAGACTTGACTTTGCAACTGAATATTTGTCTCCCTTAGGCGTCGCACCTCAAAAGGTCCTGCCTTAGAAGGGGAGACACCTGCAGCTATGGTGTGGCTCGAGAGTTTAACTCCCGGCTCAATAAACTTATAAGAATTGTTAGCTCTACGACAGACTACTTTAGCGCAGATAAGATGATGAATTCCAAACGGCTTTGGCGGAGGAATGGCTCTCAGCCGATGTGTACTTTGCAGTAAGAAATGCTTATGGAAAAATTTCCCCAGAAAATGACAAAGAGTGAAATGGCGGGTAGGTCGCAATGCAATTTCAGCAAACCATTTGGCTATCCAAAATCCTAAGTCAATTTTATAACCCTCCCTCATGCACCACAAGAAAAATAATTCCTGGTAAGACACTTTAGAGTAAGTAGTGCAACGACCAGAAATGTTATAAGTGAGGAAGGGATGGCAGACTCTAAGGACTTGGTCCTGGACAGGGTATATCTCGGACTGTGAGGACCAAAATTTACCCGCCCCTGGGGCAAACTGTGACCACACCAATTGGGGTTTCTTATAGCAGGGGATTTCATTAGGAGCACCACACAATGCATTCAAATAAGGTGCATCTAGACTGACAGTAGATGGGATAATACCAAGGCAAAAATTCCACTCGGCTAGACTCAACTTATACCAACCATTTAAAATACGGAAGCTTATGCAGCGATCATGCACAGATTTGAACCGTTCTATTCTAAATGAAGAACAGAACTCAGGGACCAATTCTTCGTACATTTCAGCATGCGAAAACACGTTATTAACATTTAGCAACCACGACCAGCCTATGGTCTCAAATTTCTCTACAAACTCATCATGAATTCCCAAACCGTGTAAAACAGTGGGGTCAAAGTATCTACCTGAAGAGAAAGCTTTTTGACGGTTGCCTCCCTGACGCATCTTCTTATTTGGGAACTGCTTTAATGCCTTCACCTCCGCACTGGAATGGAACTCAACTAGTCGCCGTCCTTCTGTAAAGACTTGCGGATTCTGGAAGTAGAAGGTAGGGTTTGTTCCGAGCTTATGTAGGTTGAACTCCTCTACTCCAGGGTAGGAGCGTAGAGGCTGCGGGTTGACAGGGGGCACCTCCTCTACTGGAGGAGAGTCAGGGATTTCAATTGGTGATCGAGGCGGCATGCGCACTGGCGATGGTGGTGGTTCAGTGACCTCAGCGGCGCTGGGCTCTGTTGGCTCTAGAATGGCATCGTCGGGTTGTACGAGAATGGCTTCCTCTGGCTGTTCGAGAGTGGCAATATTTGGTTGTTCAAGAACGGCTTCCTCTGGTTGTTCGAGAGTGGCTTCTTTCGGTGTCTTGGTATGTTCTTCAGCGGCGACGGTGGTCGACTCGGGAATGAGTGAATGTTCCGGAGTGGACAGAGTGACAGTGACAGTGGGTTGTCTACGCGCACTTCGGCGAGCGAGCTTAGCCAAGCAACGCTTCTTGAGACTGTGTTCTATGACCTTTTGATCATGAGAGCGGTGGCACTTCTTCCCTTTTTGGCGACGTTCGGCAGTGACAGACGGTGGTTGTGCGCCGACGTCAGAGGGGCTCTGTCGTACTGTTGGTGGATCATCGACCGCAGCGGATGCAGATTCTCCTCTGGACACCCTTAACTTCTTCTTGCGTTTCATGCGGCGATCTTTGGCCATGGTGTGATCTGTAGCAGAATGTGTTTTGCTGGATTTTTGAGAGAAAGGTTGATGGTTGCGAGAGTGAGTAAATGAAATGAAAGTAAGAGCTTCTTGGTAGTTGTTATGGAGAAAGAGCGGGATTTGAAGGGTTGCATCTGCGATGATGTGATGTGATGAACAGTAGCAGACGCCTCTCTTCGCTTCGTTCGCTTCGATTAGGTCGAAATGAGATTATTTTAATCTTATCCGATATTTGCAACTTGGTCCCTCCGCCTTTCTATAGTAACAATTCTCTGGCAATTGCAATCAAGTCCCCGCGCATCTTTGTTTTTGCTCCGCTACCCTTCTGAAATATCCACCAAAAAGAAAAGCGAGAAACATAATAGGAAAATACAGAATTAAAAATAATCAATAAAATAGCGATAAAAATCCCCTACGGGCAGGCAAAATACTTAGAAGTTCAGAAGTGAGGGGAATGCCCTCCAGCGCCAGAGTTTATCGTCCTCGGCTGGACGTTCTTCTGAGTAATCAGAGGGAAGGTGGGCAATGGAGGACCATGCAGTCCGTCTCCTCCAATTGACTATGATCGTGGTAAACTTTCAAGCGGTTTCCATTGACGGTGAATGGCTGGGCTGTTGAGGCTCCTGCGATCTCCACGACTCGACTAGGCCAGACACGAGTGACCTTGAACGGTCCTATCCATCTGGATCTCAACTTTCCAGGCATAAGCCTGAGCTTGGATTGAAATAACAGCATGAGTTGTCCGACTTGAAAACTCTTCCCCCGAATGTTCTTATCATGCCAAATCTTGGCTCTATCTTTGTACCAACTGGCTACATCATAGGCTTCCAGTCTCAGTTCTTCTAATTCCTGCAGTTGAAACTTCCTTTCTTGCCCACATTGAGTGTGCTGCATGTTCATCTGCTTGACAGCCCAGAAGGCTTTATGCTCTATCTCCACCGACAGATGGCACATCTTTCCAAAAATTAACCTGTAGGGAGACATCCCAAGAGGTATCTTATAAGCAGTTCGGTATGCCCACAAGGCATCATCGAGCCTAAGGCTCCAATCTTTGCGAGTTGGGTTGACTGTTTTCTCGAGAATCTGCTTAACTTCCCTATTAGAAACTTCTGCTTGGCCATTTGATTGTGGGTGATATGGTGTGGACAAGCAGTGCTGGACTCCATACTTCTTCATTAGAGCCTCAATGGTCCGATTGCAGAAGTGTGTCCCTTGATCGCTGATGACTGCTCTGGGTACTCCGAAGCGGCTAAAGATGTGAGATCGTAAAAAGCACGAGACGACCTTGGCGTTATTCAATCTGGTTGCCTTGGCTTCTACCCACTTGGAAACGTAGTCCACAGCGAGCAGAATGTAAAAATTCCCGAATGAATTGGGGAAAGGTCCCATAAAATCCATTCCCCAGACATCAAAATTTCGCAGAACCGCATGGGCTGCTGAGGCATCTCATCTCTCCAGGAAATGTTGCCTGTCATTTGGCATCGGTGGCAACTCTTGCAGAATTCATAGGAGTCTCTCTAAAGAGATGGCCAGAAAAATCCGTTGTCTAGGACTTTTCTGGCTGTTCTTTTTGCTCTGAAGTGACCTCCACATGCAAGGGTGTGACAGTGCTCCAATATACTCTTCAGCTCGGACTCAGGGGCACATCTCCGTATAATTTGATCGGCCCCGATTTTTCATAAGTATGGCTCATCCTAAAAGTAGTATTTGCTATCACTCTTAAGTTTAAGGCGTTGTGCTCGAGTGAAGTGGGATGGAGTTTGCTTTGAGGTAAGAAAATTGACAATGGAAGCATACCAGGGAAGTCTGCCCATTCGGCTGACTGCAGCGCAGTACGTCACTTCTTGGCAGAAGGGCGGACTTGCTACGCTCATGCTGAAGACTTCCTTGATCTCATAGAGGTGCTCTTCTGGAAAGGTCTCTCGAATGGGATCACCGTCTGCAGGCTGGATCAGTCTGCTTAGGTGGTCAGCAACTCTATTTTCTGTTCCCTTCCTATCTTTAATCTCCCAGTCAAATTCCTGAAGTAATAGTATCCATCGGATTAGCCTTGGCTTGGATTCTGCCTTAAACAATAGATACTTCAAAGCAAAATGATCCGTGTGGACAATGATTTTGGATCCTAACAAATAGGATCTGAATTTTTGAAAGGCGAAAACAACCGCCAATAGTTCTTTCTCAGTGGTTGTGTAGTTGCATTGGGCAGGATTCAGAGTTTTCGAAGCATAGTATATAACATGATTCTCCTTGCCCAACTTCTGGCCTAAGACTGCACCGACTGCATAATCGCTGGCATCGCACATCAGTTCGAATGATAAGTCCCAATCAGGAGCTTGCATGATTGGGGCAGAGGTGAGCTTATCCTTGAGGGTGTTGAAAGCTTGCTTGCAACTATCACTGATCTCAAAAGGTACATCAAGTTGAAGAAGTTTGGTCAGGGGCTGAGCTATTTTAGCAACATCTTTGATGAATCTGCGATAGAACCCTACATGGCCAAGGAACCCACGGACTTCCTTGACATTGGTCGGGTATGGCAATTGAGAAATGATGTCTACCTTTGCTTTATCAACAGCTATCCCCTTTTCTGATACTATATGGCCCATCACGATGCCCTCTTTAACCATGAAGTGGCACTTCTCGTGGTTGAACACAAGGTTTTTCTCAACGCATCTGGCCAGAACCTTATCTAGGCTATCCAAACAGTTATCAAATGAACTCCCATAGATAGTAAAATCGTCCATGAAAACCTCTATATATTTCTCAATCATGTCTGAAAAAATGCTCATCATGCATCTTTGAAATGTACCTGGTACCTTGCATAGCCCAAAGGGCATTCTTCTGTATGCGTAGGTTCCAAAGGGGCAAGTGAAGGTTGTCTTTTCTTGGTCGTCGTGACTCACATGTATCTGAAAATAACCGATGTAGCCGTCCAAGAAGCACATATATGCTTGCCCTGCCAACCTCTCGATCATCTGGTCAATGAATGGTAGGGGAAATGATCTTTCCTGGTGGCATTGTTGAGTTTGCGATAGTCTATACACATGCGCCACCCAACGACTGGGCGCGTAGGGACAAGTTCCTCCTTCTCATTTTCCACTAGTTGAATTCCTCCTTTCTTTGGCACCACGTGTACCGGACTGACCCACTTACTGTCTGAGATTGGGTAGATGATCCCCATTGACAAAAGTTTAAGAATCTCTTTGAGGACCACTTCTCTCATGTTTAGGTTCAATTTGCGTTGGGGATCTCTGCTCGGCTTACTGTTGGGCTCCATCAAAATATGGTGCATGCAGATGTCTGGGCTGATCCCAGTGATATCTGCCAATGTCCACCCAATTGCAGTTTTGTGCTTCTTCAGAATTGCAACAAGTTTGGCTTCCTCTTCTCGTGTCAGGTTACTGTTGATGATGATTGGCAATGTTTCTTTCTCCCCCAAATAGGCATACTTGAGGTGTGCAGGGAGAGGTTTGAGTTCCAGTTCAGGTGCCTTGATAATGGACGGTAGTGGCTTTTCTGGAATCTGATCCTGGGGCAGTCCACTCACACTGTTGGTAACTTCCAATTCTGGTTGAGAATATAAACTCATAACATCTTCTTTGACTTCATCATCACTCATCCCTTGAATGTCCAATTCTGTTATACCTTGGGTAACAACTACCTCCATTTTGTCTTTTGCAAATTCTGTCTCCAAATGATTTTGGATTGTTGGAACAAAAACATCAACAGTATTGACATTCTCCGAATCGGCAGGCTGCTTCATGGCTGCATAAATATTGTGTGTGTATTGCTCCCCATTCCATGATATGTCGATTGTTCCTTCGTGTACATTGATGACTGCTCTTATGGTGTCCAGAAAGGGTCTTCCTAAGAGTACTCCAGCAGTCCCCTTTATCCTTTCATCATTGGTGTTGATGACAAAGAAATCAACTGGGTAAATAAACTCGTTCACCTTTACCAAGACATTCTCTAGCAGTCCTACTGGGTAGATGCATGATCTATCTGCAAGTTGCATCTCTCTTTCAATTCTACTCCCACCAATGTGTTGTAAACCGATTGCGGCATCACACTTATAGATGCTCCCAAGTCACACATGGCATTAAGGATCAACTTCTCTCCAATTAAGCACGGAAGTGTAAACGCACCTGGGTCTACACATTTCTCTGGGAGGTTTTTCCGTATCATTACTGAAGCTGCTTTCTGCATGATCACCTTCTCTCCATCAGGCACCTTACCAGCTATAAATTCCTTCACAAACTTCGCCAATTGAGGAAACTTCAGAGCCTGAAGAAGTGGGATGTTAATTTCCAGTCCTTCAAACAATGCTTTGTAGTCTATGGTTTCTGCCTTCGGCTTCGTTCTTCGTAACAAGGCAGATGGAAACGGTGGTGGAGAATTTGGCTTAATCGGTCTTTGTGTCTCCTCTTCTGACTGTTTAGGCTCAGGTACACTGCTTTCCTTCCATGTGGTGGGGGTAAGTCTCGTCCACTCCTCAGAGTTACTGCACTGGCATTTTCCTGTCTTGGGTTGATCTGAACCTGGGCAGGAATGGCTCATTTGTCTCCTTTTATGTCCTCAGGGAGTTGGCCAATTGCTCCAATTATTTGGATAAGGCGCTCATACCAGCCTTCTGCTCATTCTGGGAGTTTTGGAATTCATTCCATAGCTCTTCATTGGTTCTGTATGACCTTTGTAAAGCATTCTGGTTCTGGGAAGTACCTCCTCTGTGGTGTGGTGGTCTATAGGTTTGATTTTAGTTGGGTGGTAATTGATTTTGAGGTTGGGAAGGAGGTAATTGGGCTTGTTGTTGTTGTTGGTAAGGCTGTGTTTGGAAAGAAGAAGATTGTGGTTGTGTTTGATGGGATATTGATTGTGATTGATTTTGATAAGCTGAAGGTGGTGATTGATAACGTTGTGGTGGTTGTTGGTAGAATGGTTGAGTCGGAGGAGGTACAGTTTGGTGATTCTGTTGATAATTATGTTGCTGATAGTCTGGTTGTGGTGGTGGATGATATATTTGTTGTGTCTGTTGTGGTGGATCTCCAGGTTGTCTCCAGCGGAGGTTAGGGTGATCTCTGTTCCTCATGAAATGATATCCTCCCACTGCATTGACATCTTCATACTCTACACTCCCATGGTGCATCTTATGGAAGAGTGGCCCAACTCACCGCAGGCACCACAAGTCACCTCCACTGGTTCAGTTGTGGTTGGCTTGTTCACTACTTGGTTCAGCAGTCTCTCTATCTTCTCCATTCTGTCCTCGTTCCTCCTTTCATAGTCTGAGGAGGTTGCTTGGGCGACCTTCCTCACATTCTTTGCATTTTCTCTATCATATTCTTTTGTGAAGTCCACCAGTCTCTGGATATACTTCCTGGCCTCACTAACCTTAAAGTGAGTGAATCCTCCTCCACTTCCAGAGTTCACCAGGTCTTTGTACTTCATGGTTAGGCCTTGGTAGAAGAATTGAAATAACTCCCCATCTCTATACTTGTGGTTTGGGCAGTCTTCCACTAATCTGTTGAATCACTCCCAATACTCACTTAGGGATTCATCACCTTCTTGTTGGATGCCTGAGATCTCCTTTCTCAAGGCACTTGTCTTCGTGGCTGGAAAGTAATATTCAAGAAAAGTGGTCTCCATCTGTGGCCAGTTAGCAATGGTGTATGTGCGCAAACTTGAGTACCAAGTGTTAGCACGATCACTCAGGGCATAAGGAAATGCCATTAGCTTTACTTCATCTTCAGATTGCTGGCCAGTTCTCTTTTGTAGCCTGCATATCTTCTCAAACTCGTTCAAAAACGAGAAAGGGTTCTCATTCTTTTTTCCGTAAAATTTGGGCAGAGCATTCAGGCAGAGCATTCAGTACTACTGCCTTGAGCTCCACTGAGTTCTCTCCATACTCAGCAATCTGCACAGGATTCCTCCTCTTCCTCGCAGTGTGCTCATTAACTTCAAGGACCTGCCTATCTTCCTCGTCCATTTCTGTTTCTGTTTTTGATTCTGTTTTTGATTCAGAATCAGATTCTTCCTTATCAGTTTGGTCCTTCTCAGCTTGGTCCTCTGCCCGGACAAACTGAGTATCTCGGTCTTGTGGGCGGATGGCTTCAGTACCAGCTTCACTTGCTGCTCCTGTATGGGCAGTTTCTTCGCCTTGCGACTCCAGTTGATCTTGTCGCTTGCGCAGTTGTCTCTCCTTCCGGTTTCTCCTGGCTGTCTTCTCTATTTCGGGATCGTACCAGAAATTAGGGTTGACAAAACCGCTCATAAACACCTGGAAGAGATACTGTTGACAATAACAAACTGGTCAATAGAAAAAGTAACTTAAATCTTAAAAATGTCGTTCCCCGGCAACGGCGCCAATTTGATGTGGACACGCAGTTCCGTCGCTGTTAGAACTGCGCGCACCAAATGAATTTATAAGTAAGAACACCTACACAGAAACTATACTGGACAAGTACAGTGACAAGCAAGAGGTCGATCCTCAGGGAACGGTTGATTAAGCAACAATTCTAATGACCTAAAGGGTTTTGGCTAGCAGCCACCATAAATTTTGGGTGTTCTATAACTAGGCAAAAAGATAACATAAAATAATCAACAATCAAATAACAAGATATAAAAGCAATCCAGCCAAGGTAATTCCACACCACCCCCTGTCCGATCCTAGATTACTATGTGAATCAGTTTTAGTTGAGGTTATCTGGCTAGGACGTTGTGTTGAGCACAGGGGCGTCCATTCCTTCTATTACGCTGGGATTGCCATGTTGAGCATAGAAACAATCCCCTACCCAGGTGACTACCCTACCTTGTTTAGCAATGACTAGGGAGGCACTAGGGAGAATTAAGAACAAAGGAACCAAATCAAGGCATCTACCGATGTTTAGCATACAAAGCAGAAAACCCAGCAAGTCTACGTCTACCCAGAAAGATGTGTACCTGCCCAGGTTGATCAGATCTAAGCAGTTCTCAACTATCTCAAACAGAATTCAACTAAAACCTATACTTAACCAATTATCAAGCACGTTTTCACATCTCACGGATTCTTAGGGGTGGTGCCTCATTACCTCGGCCAGATTTGGGAAATTAGCTACTCATATTTTCTAAGGACATAAAACTAGGCACGTAAAAATAAGGCATGAAGTAGATCTGAAACTTAAAGTGGGAACGACAAACTTTCGCAAAACAGTAAAGAACTAGCATGAACATTTAACTAGAAAGAACAAGCGACAACATTGTACACAAGTAAAGGCATTTCTATGTAACGGCGTGATATTGACAGAAAGCATGCAATAAATTAACTTGGATGCGAAAAGTAGAGAAACTCAACAACAAACATGAAAGAGTAAAAGAAAACATTAAAGACTGAACTTAAATACTGTAAATAAGCTAACCGATAACATTCACAAAAGGAAGTCTTCTCCTTGGAGAGCTTCCAGCTATTCTAGACAGAAAGTAAAGATGTCTTTGTACTACATCAATAGAGGAAATTTTTAGAGTTTTTAGAGAGAAGAACCAGCTACTACTATCTATCCACACCCCTCTATAATGTAAGCATCCAAAAGATTATATATCAGCTTCGTTCCTCTCTTTTTGTCTTCACAAAATATCTGGAGTAGGTGAGAAAGACTGTAGCAGGTATGGGCATGCTGATCAGAAGTAAGGCTATGCTGCAGCTCCTAGATCCATAGTTCCCGCCAGAATAAGACAGAATGATGTGGGCCGGGTTTTGGGCCTAATTCAGCATCTTTTTCTTCTCAATTTTCGGCCCGATGGAATCTGCATTAATTCTGGCCTGTTTCCAGGCCATTTCTTCGGTCTTCTGGGCAGTTCCATCATTCTTGGTCAGAAGCCTTCTAGATCCAACAGCACCATATTTTCTTCTTATTCTCTCCACATCCAGGCCATTTATCTGCATTTGCATAACAAAAGCGCACAAATCAAATGGACAAAAGGGCTACAAATCTAGGCTCATCAACCTCCTCACACTTAAGCAATACTTGCCCTCAAGTATGAAGAGGCTGGACGTCAGTAGCAGAAGCTTTGGCCAGCTCCTCCTGAGCTTTCTTCTTTTGTTCATCCAGGATCAGTTTGGCTTTGCCTTTAGCAATTTTGCCAACCGGCTTCCTGGGCTTATTTGCCTTTTTAGCTTCCTCTTAGAGTTGTTGCTCATAATCAAGTTCAATTTGTAGCTCCTGAGCAACTCTTTTATCAAACGCCTCCTGCTCCGCTTTGGATTTGAACTTAGGCGTCGGGGAAGATGGAGGAGTGGCTTCAGTAGTGATCTCCTTCCCCGGCCTTTGCGGTGGCAGTGGCTCGTCCTCCTGATCGAGCAACTGAGCAATCTCCTCGATATACTGAGCTGAGGATTCTGCGGCTGTCTCAGCCATAGTTGATGTTGTTTGGACATCTGGGATTTGGACGTTTTCAGAAGGGGGTACTCTAGAACTGGTTCCAGCCTGAAAAGCTGAACCTTCCCCCTGATTTCCTTCCCCCTTATATATAACTTGGACTTCTTGGCTTTTCTCCACCTCTGCTTGTCCCTCCTCAGCCTGTTCATCTTTCTCGGCTTCTTCCCCCTTTTTTGCATCATCAGCCAGGGAGAGGCAAGTACGGATGGCTGTCACTTCCTTGTCCAAATTGAAGCATAGATCTTTATGAGGGTCGCGGTGGATTCGAAGTCTTTGACTGCATCGCAGTATTGCTCCCATTCCTTCTCCTGATCAGCTCTAAATTGTTTGAGTTGGGCTGCGGACTCCATTCTGAGTTTTAGCAGAGACTGATCATGAGATTCTGTCATCTCCTTCTGAATTTCTTTGAGGGCCTCCGCCTGTTGAGTTATGGCTGTTTGAAGGCTAGAGAAGGCCACTCTATTCCTTTCGTCCATGGTGGCTTGGACTCCCGCAAGGCCCTGAGTCAGCTGCTCAGAGAATGACTTCTGCTGAGAGATTAGGAGATGCTGACTCAGAGCGGCTAAGTCCGCCTTCTGAGCTGCAAGGGCGGTCTCAACTATCTCCTGAATGTTGACAGAAGGAGTAGGAGTTTCGGAGACCTTCTGCATCCCTTGAGCGAGTCGGTCAACTTTCTCAGTCCGGGGCCTTAGTGTACTGAGCCCATTTGAGATTAACGTCCTTGGCAAGGAGACGATTCTTTTCCCCCTGTCGCTTGATGGCTTTGTTGACTGACTTGGAGGACACGGAACCTATAGGTTTGATCTGATAACTGCTGGTTCCGAGCCTCTGCTCAGATGTCGCGATCTGCTGCGCTCGACTCGGCTTCGAGGCAATTGGGGCATCACCTGTTGTGGAGGGTGGTGGTGATCGGCCCTGTTCGCGAGGAGTGTTACCCTCAGTAGATCCTCCCAAATCTGCTTCCTTGGGTGGCGCCTGATCCATGTCATCATCATCATTGTTACCGTCGTTGTCATCACCATGATGAGATGGAGGCGAAGGGCTGTTGACTGGAGTTGAGGATCTTAAGCTTAGAAGATAGAGCATAGCAGCGCGAAGATCCTCGAAGGAGGCTAGATCAGTTGGTTCCCCAAACCCTATAGTTGATTGCAAGCTCTGCTCTTCTGTCAGTAGGGACAAAGCTGACTGAGTCCTGATAAGATCTTCAAGAATATCCCAGCTAAGGAATCTCAGCAGCATCTGTGTCCTTGCCCTTATAGCAATGTCGACCAGATCCCAATGTTCAGCTATTTCGGGGATCTGAGCACTGACCTCTCCAGTGGCTCAGAGACGGGTGGAGTGCATTGTCGTCCACTCTGAGGAGGTTTCCTCAGTCGGTACTCCAGTGTCCGACTGAGTCTCTGAGGAACTAATCCGCTGGACTTTCTCCTTCAAGGTGGCACCTTCTATTCCAGTGTCCGCGTCAAGTATAGATTCCTCCTGAGTGGCTGGAGGAGAGACAGGTTTTGCTGGAACCTCAGAAGGTCCAGTCTTGCTGAGCCTCTTCCTCTTGGGTGGGTCGGCACGAGGGGGCAAGTCAGATGTGACACGTTTCTGTTCAGGTGGCCCTCGTCCGATAGACTTTTCAGCAGCGGCTCTTGTCTCGAACTTGATGAGCTTGCTGTCAAAATATCTTGAGTCAGCAAAGGCTGAGCTCCTCGAAACTGATTGTTCGATTATTACGAAAATCTTTGTTTCATATAGCAGCTTTCCCACACTTATAAGTCTTCTCTCTCCGGTGGGTGTGGCTATGAACTTCTGGGCCTGAGCTTTAAGCTCGGCTACATAGTAGTCAGTCCAGTTAACTCTGACTCCATCGTCTATTATCATCATCAGCTGTATGCAGGGCTTGGATAGCTGATCATATGACCCGACTGAGCTCATAAGAATGTGGGAAACAATATACGCGAGCCCTTGGTACTCTGGTAGCAGTTGATTCTTCGGCAGAGCTGTCTTGAAGACTACGTCGTCCCTGCCACAGAACTTCTGGACATAAGAGTTATTCTCCTTCTCCTTATATCCAATGGCCTTATATCCAATGGGTGAGACTCCGCGCGCTGGGAGATCAAAGGTCAGCTCCACGACGGTTCTGATATTGATGACGTGTTGGTTGGCTTCCCAAGACTGAGGGAATACTTCCTTCATATAAGAAAAACAGGATTCATCTGCTCCTGTATCTTTAGAGGATCTCCAGTTGTAATAGACTTCTGCAACTTGTCTGGGCAAATATGCTCTGGGTTGCTTCGAGACAAGAAGCTCCAGTCCGGATGCTTCGAGAGTCGTGAAGACGGGCTCCAGATATGGAAGTTCAGCTTGGTGTAGCGCCATCGTCGGCTCGAACTGGATTCGGGACTTGATGATGTCATCGATTTGCGGTAGGGTCATTACCGTCGCCATGAATATCTGCGAAAAACTCGTTAGCACTTGAAAATAGAGTAAGTCAGTATGAGTTTAGGACAGAATTCAAGAAATAACCGAATAATGGAGAGCTTAAGAAGAAATGTGCAAAGCAGTTTGAGAGGAGTGAAAAACTGAGTGCGAGAGAGCTCTTGAGATTCGAAAATGGCGAAAAGTGGATTAGAGCAGAAACACAAGGGTTTTTAAAAGATATGCAAATCAGTCAGTTTTAATCCAACGGCTGAGGTTAATCTTACATTTTTACATCGACCGCTGAGATTAGAGGTTAAAAACGGAATGATTACATAGACCGCCTCTATCCTAGACCCACGTAGGAAATGCGCAGTTGAAGGAAGTTGAGAAGACATGCATTAAATGAGCTGCAGGCAGCATTAAAGTCTAAGTCTGTTAAAAGAGAACAGTTTCCTACTGACTCATCCTTAAAAGATTAATGGCGGGAAATAAATGCTCATTAACTACTGAGTGCAAGCGACTGATATAATAAATGCAAGCATGCTTCTGATAAAATTAAGTATATTAACACTACGCAAACCTCTTCAGCTGAACTTTTACGATCAACTGGTTACCGTTTAGACTCAGGAGGACAGTTGATGTGATGATGACCACATTCCCCCTTACTGTGTACAGTTTGATTCTCCCGACTGAATCATTGTACTGAGTCTTTGACCTGTCATATTGATCCCTTCACTTGATACCAATTGTTGTGTTCTACTGACACGGTTCAGTAGGATCCAGTAGACCTAGCTCAACTGATAATTCTCTGAATCTGTTCTCAGCTAGTGGCTTGGTCAGTATATCTGCCCTTTGCTTGTCAGTATGGATTTTCTCCATTCTGATATCCTTCTTCTCGACATGGTCTCTAATGAAGTGGTGTCGAATATCCACGTGCTTGCATCTCGTATGGAGAACTGGATTATGAGTTATAGCAATAGCACTGGTGGAGTCACAGTAGATGGGCACTTCATCCTGAATTATACCATAGTCTCTCAGTTGTTGTCCAAGCCAAAGGATCTGGGCACAACAACTTCCAGCAGCCATGTATTCAGCTTTAGTAGTGGACGTTGCTACTGAATGCTATTTCTTTGAAAACCAAGATATTAGCTTGCTGCCTAGGAACTGACACGTTCCAGAAGTTGACTTTCGATCTATCCTGCATCCTGCATAATCAGCATCAGAATAACCTGTCAGTATAAGATTATCATCAGCAAGATACCATAACCCTGCGTCAGGTGTTCCTTTCAGATATCGCAGAATGTTCTTTGCTGAGTCTAGATGACTTCGCTTGGGATTCGCCTGAAATCTCGCACATACACCTACAACATAAGTTATGTCAGGTCGGCTAGCTGTTAAGTATAATAAAGAACCAATAATAGCTCTATAATCAGTAGAGTTAACAGAAGCTCCCTCTTTATCTAGATCGATTTTGAAATTCGTATTCATGGGGATTTTGACTGGCTTGCTTGAGTCGCAGCCGAATCTTTTGAGAAGATCTCGAGTGTATTTGGCTTGATTGATGAAAATTCCTTCAGGTGATTGCTTTACTTGAAATCCAAGGAAACAGTTCATCTCTCCCATCATGGACATCTCGAATTTCTCCTTCATCATTTTCTCGAATTGTTGACATATAGTCACGTTTCTGCACCCGAAAATGATGTCGTCCACGTAGATTTGCACCAGTAGGATGTCATCTCCTGACTTTATGTTGAACAGGGTGCGATCTAATGTCCCCTTCTGAAAACCTTTTTGAAGTAGAAAGTCTGATAAGGTATCGTACCAAGCCCTGGGTGCTTGTTTTAACCCATACAGAGCTTTCCTGAGTCTATACACTTAATGTCCCTGATGAAAGTCGGATGGTTGTTCCACATAGACTTCTTCCTTCAGTACGCCGTTCAGAAAAGCTGACTTTACATCCATCTGATATACTTTGAATATTTGATGTGTTGCGTAAGCTAGGAATAGACGAATGGCTTCCAATCTGGCGACTGGAGCGAATGTTTCATCAAAGTCGATTCCTTCTGCTTGACAGTATCCTTTGGCAACTAGTCTAGCTTTGTTTCTGACAATGACATTGTTTTCATCACACTTGTTCTTGAAGACCCACTTAGTGCCAATCACGTGCTGATGTCTAGGTCTGTCAACAAGCTCCCAAACTTCGTTTCTAACGAACTGGTTCAGCTCTTCTTGCATTGCAATGATCCAGTCAGCATCGTTGAGTCTATTAACTGAGGTTCTTCTGTAGACAAGAAACAAGAATAGAGTGAGCTTTCTCCATGACTTAATCTAGATCTTGTCCTTATAGTTGTTGATGGATCTCCTTTAATAAGATCTGAAGAATGAGCGTCGAGCCATGAACGTCTGAGTCTGGCTTCTTCTTCTGATACTACTTCTGCACAGTCAGTAGGTGTGTTAGGCATTTCGGCTTTATGCGTTCGTGATTGCAGTTGTTCAGTAAGAAGGTTAGGATCTACTGAGTTTCCAGGTTCAGGGGCATTTAGCTCAGGAACAGTATTTGTTCCCCCTGAGTTTATATTCTCAGTAGAGGTCTCAGTTACCACTTGGGCTTCCTCATCGACCGTTGTTACCTGTTGTTGATTCTGTTCAGTAGAATCAACCAGGTCAGCTACATCGCCTGTTGGCTGAGTCTGAATTTCTTCATAGTCTGATTCATCATCCCAACAATGCTGGATCTTTTCAGCTTTGTCGTTTAGTGCGAGATCCTGTAGCTTGCTACTGACATCATCAGTATTTGTCTTTGTAGTTTTCCTGTCCTCAGTAACAAACTCATCAAAAACAACATGAGGACTTTCCTCCACGCAAAGGGTCCGCTAGTTAAAGACTCTGAAGGCTTTACAGACTCGAGAGTATCCTAAGAATACTCCTTGATCAGATTTGCTATCAAAGACCTTCAACTGATCTTTCCCATTATTGTGGATAAAGCAAGGACAACCAAAGATTTGAAAATGAGAAATAGAGGGAATTCTCCCTTTCCATAATTCGTAGGGTGTCTTCATGTGTTGCTGTGTAAGTAGTGAGCGATTCTGAGTGTAGCAGTCGTGTCGCAAGCATCCGCCCGTAACTTTGAGGGTAGTCCAGAGTCTGCTAGGAGCGTTCTTGCTGCTTCTTTAAGTGTTCTGTTTTTGCGTTCAGCAAGTCCATTCTGCTGAGGGGTGCGAGCTGCTGATGTCTCGTGCTTAATTCCCTCCTTTTCGCAGTACTCTTTAACTATTGAGTTGAGAAATTCTGTTCCTCTGTCTGAGCGAATTCTCTGTATCTTGATGTCCTTTTCCACACTGAGCTTTTTCAGCAGTTTAGGCAACTCAGTCATGACATCAGATTTGTTGGCTATGAAGATGACCCATGTATATCTCAAGTAGTCGTCAATAACGACGAGGGCATACTTCTTGCCTCTTATAGTCATTGGAGAGACTGGCCCGAATAAGTCCATGTGTAGCAGCTGAAGGATTCCATCAATGGAAGGTGACGAAATAGGTGGATTGCTACTCTTTGTCTGCTTTCCCTTCAAACATACCTCACAATTCCTATCTTTGATAACGATTCGTTGGGCAGTCCTCTGACTTTAGAGTTCTTGGCTAGCTTGTTCATAGTCTTGAAGTTCAGGTGGCTGAGTCTCTTGTGCCACAGCCATCCTGCCTTGTCACTGGATTTTGTCTATGCGAGTAAGCAAGCCTCAAGTTCTTCGGTTTTCCAGTTTACAACGTATATATTCTTCCTCCGCGAACCTGATAACACTGTTTTCCCTGTAGATTTATCAACAATATCACAGAAACCAGCGTCAAAGATAACTCTATTCAGATTGTCATATAATTGACTGACAGAAAGGAGAGTATGTTGAAGTCCTTCAACATATGTTACTCTTGGAACTGAGGCAGTCCCAATATTCAGTGTTCCGTATCCCCTTGTGTAGCCTTTAGAGTTGTCACCAAACTCAATTCTGGGACCATCTTCCTGTATGTAGTTGGTCAGCAAGCTCTTTTGATAAGTCATGTGTCTCGAGCAGCCGTTGTCCACAATCCAAGGGTCCTTATGCACCTGCAAAATAGAAACATTTTTAGGTACCCTTTGGTTCAGTTGGGTCCTTACATGTTAGTGGGTGATTCCGGAACCCAGATCTGTCTAGGGACCTTAGAAGTCTGAGACTTCTTCTTCTGAACCTTGTCAGCTTTCTTCTCCACAGGACTTGGAGATGCTGACTTTCTTACGATCTTGGGTTCAGGAGCTTTCTTCTTCTGAGGCTTTGTATTCCTCTTGACCCTGGGCTCATAGTAGTATGAACCATATTGAGCTGGATGTTCATACATTGGTTCCTTGTACTGCCTGCCCACCTGACCTTCTTGGTTCCCCCTGAGTTTGATCGTGGCGTCCTGGGGCTAGAACCTTTGGTCAGTTGTTTCTTGTTGCTTGGCTGAGGTGCAAAATTTTTCTATTTATTCTTCGCCTGAGGTGTTGAGTCAGTAGCCTGAACCTTTCCTCTGACGAACCTATCAGCCAGCAATTCTGAGCTCTTTGAAGTGGAAGCTTCATGAGTATAGTCAAGTCCTTCTTTCATGGCTATTGGCCTTTGTGCTCTAAGCATACTTTCCAACTTCTCCTTAGCTCCTAGGTACTGTTCAGTCATCAGCCCCCGCCAGACCTCATCACTTCTCCTAAGTGAGTCATAATCTTTTTCGACGTCTGTGAGCTTCTGACTGAGTCGGGCTATTTCAATCTCTTTCTCAGAATTGTCCTTAGTCAGAACTGAAATCTGAGTCTCTTGAAGCTGAGACTTAGTCATAAAAGATTCAATCTCTTCCTTGAGTCTCGCAACCAGATTCTCTGAATCAGTAGAGACCTGACAATCAGAAGAAAGTCTCTGATTCTCAGCCTTTACCTGTTCCAGTTCCTGAATGGTTCTGCTGAACTCTCTGCTCAGCTGAATCTGCTCCTCTAGTAGATCATCGTAGGCTTGTACCACATCTAGAGGCTCATCTGTGACCGAGCACGTGTTGTGTGTACTATGTGAAGAGGAGGTTATATTAAGTTTAGAGTTTACCTCAGCCTCTTCTCCGGCCATCAGACAATATTCAGCAGTTTCTTCAGGATCCGTCTCTCCGATCTCAACTGCGACGAATGCAGCTTCGTCCTCAGAAGAATACATGAATGTATCTTCCTCGATTAAGTCATCGGATATCTCTCCGGCTATGTAGGCCTGCCTTCTTTGGGCAAATTTTTCACGTCTGGCCTGTCGTTCTGCTCTTTGAGCAGCCTAGAGTTCGGGACATTCGTACTGATAGTGTCCCTCCTTCTTGCAGTTGTAGCACACAGTTGATTTGCTGCTCTTTCCAGCTGAGTCATTTGATGGACTCGCAGCAGGTTCTGTGTTCCTATAGTCAGTAGAAGGTTTAGATTCTTCCCTTTTTCGATAATCTTTCTTACCTGAGGGAGAATCTCTGTTGTATTTCTTCAGCTTTCTGACTCTCTCCTTTTCTCTTTGATATTTGAGAGCCATAAGCGCAAGTTGGTCAGTAGCAGATGTCTCAGAGGACTTTGCTTCTGTCGTGGCTACTGCCTTGCTGGAAGAAATGGGTTTGACTCCAGTTTTGCTGACTGTTGCATTGAAAGCATGGTCAATCTGAGTGTCAGCTGGAGCACTTGAACATCGTTGGGGTAGGCTGTGCTCGAATTCCTCCGTTTTTAGTTCTGAAAAAATAACATCAGGAGTTAGAGCATTAAGATCTGAGCATCTTAAGTAAGTAGCAAAAGGAAGCCACTTCTGTCGAGGTAGCGCTCTCAGAATCTTTGTGTTCATCTCTTTGTTGGTGAACGTCCTCCCCAGCCCGTTGATCACGTTGACTTGATTCGCAAATCTGACGCTTAGCTCGTCAATGGTCTCACTGGGCTCCAAGGCAAAAGCATCGAACTTTTGTAGCTCTAATTCGAGCTTATTCTCTTTGATCTACGGGGTTCCTTGGCTCAGTACAGCCAAGGCATCCCAAAGTTCTTTAGCTGTCTTGCAGTCTTGCACCCTCCCGAGGTGAGAATCACTGAGCGTAGTCAGGATTGCATTCCGCGCAACTCGGTCGAGGTTGTGCAGCTTTTTCTCTTCTGGTGTGAAGGCAGATTTTTCTTTGGCGACCTTAGCACCAGTCTGTGCTCTTACACCTCCCACATCGGCAAATTGTACGCTGTCGATCATGGGAATGATGGGTCCTGTCTCAAGGACGTCCATCATGCTGTCATGCAGCGATGTGAGGTGTGCCTCCATTCTCACACGCCATACCGTGTAGTTCTCTACTGAGAACATCGGTACTATCCGAATACCTGACATATCAGACATTGTAAATACGAGTATAAGGATGAATGAAGAGATGCTTGTGCAGTGAAAAACGTTTTCAGGATCTGTTCGAGAAGACCAGTAGTTCAGAACCGGTGATCACAAGAACACCATCGCTCTGATACCAATTGTTGGTCCAGAGACGATAGTCAGGTGTAGAGGGGGGGCTGAATACACCTGAGCACAGTTTCTTTTCTCAGAACGTGAAGGGCAACTGAGCTGTAAGTTGCAACTGATGAACAGTGCCAAATAGTAACCTTCGATCGCGGGTCAGAAGTGAGTCAACTACTGAGCTCTTCTACTGACTTTTGTCAGTCGTTGAGACTCAGTCGAAAACCTTAGTGCGGAAAGTGTAGGGCTCGGAGATTCGTCTCAGTTTGAAAACGTGATTTTCACAAGTCAAGTAGTTTTTGCTAGTGCGCATTTAATAATACGTTTTATGCAAAGATATGATTTTGAGATCAGTTTGTATGCAATGCAATAAAGCGTAAATAACACAAGCAGTTTTTAACGTGGTTCGGATACGCAAGATCCTACATCCACGGTCCTGCCGAATAGGAGTTCTTGTTGATTTATCTGAGCAAGTCTTAGCAAGGAATCTGTACGTTGGACAGACCCTTCTAAGTTATAGTCCTTAGCGACTTTACAAATCAAACCGAGGTTTGAAAGGGAGGGGATAATCTCCAACTAGGAAGGAGTTCTTACAGTAAGAACGATCACTAAAAGTGAACTCCTTCGAATTTCTAAGCTATAAATATGGCAATGAGCTTAGCTAGAGAAGAGGGATCTAAAGAACTCTAGAGAAAAGAACTAATAATATTCTATTAGGCAAGTTCTTCGCTGGATTGATCTTGAATGCGCTAGAGTTGTTCGAAAGCTTGAGCGTTTTTCCCTTGATATCCCGTGCGTGAAGCTCGGATTTCTGCTCTATTTATAGTCGTGAATTAGGCATATGTCCGTTGGAGACGATGATGCCACGTGTCACAACCTTCCAAAGAAAATGCCCATAAATTCGAATTGTTGCAGCAGAGTTGTTGACACTGTATATGAGAGCAGCTTTAGTTGGTCAGAGCATGTAAAGCGTTGTCGGCTTCTCATTGGTCGAGGTATGTGGTAGGTGAGATTGTGTCAGTTGTCAGAGTTGACTATCCCTAATCCTCGTATGTCTTCTGCTGACTTTCGAAATAACTTTAGCGGTTGGGACATTTTCTGTCGGATACAGTAGACTTAGGACGGTCTCTGTCTTCTTCGTCTGAGTCGACTGACAAAGGATATGGCTCCTGAGAGGTCAGCTGATAACTGCGAAGGTACTGAGCTTTGCATGAAGTTCTTCTGCTGATGTCTATCAGCTAATGAGATGTCTTTTACTGAAGGTGAGGATCAGCTGATGGCTAAAGAATGCAAGCTATTACACTGACGACGTGGGGTTTTGGAAAGTAACTTCGACAGAAGATCTATCCAACATTTTACCCCGTACAGGACTTAGACACAAAGCTAAATACATAAAAAACAGTCTAACCTATACATCATCTAATCCTATCAAGATACTACACTACTGATATCAGCTGGGTTTTGGGATCTTCAATTCCATAGTACCACTATGATTTCCCCCAATATTATTTTAACCACTAACAGCTGAATACCATCTACTGACTCATAACCCAACAGGTAAGCACTCTGTTATGTGGCTGCTCTAGAAGTGTCATTAGCCGGTTTAAACCGCCTTCCCCATGAATCACGATGCAAACTCGTACATGGTTCCATAAATATTTTGAGCGACAACATGTTTGTCTTTCTCATCCTCTTCCTCAACCGCCATACGCATCATCATCATCATTATTATCATCAGCACCATGATATTGTTGTTTTGCTTCTTCTTGCTCCTCCTGTTGCTCTTTTTCTTCTTGCTCCTCTTGTTTTTATTTCCTTCCAAACTGATGTTGAACTTCAAACTCATATTCAGCTCCGCTTTGACCATATGCATCACCAAAAATATCGGGGAAACGAAATTGGCCACTTCGAACCAATGCGTTGTCCGACAAAGGGTAATCAAATGAAGGGACATAATGTCGTTGTTGTGATGTTTCCGCGCAATCATCCGAAGCCGTCAAAACGACGCACACAGTTGGGTAGACCTCTAAGTTGATAAATCGAACCAAGTCATCATCTGTCATCATTAATGACTTAATCAACTTTCCAGATTGAGCATGCTCCAACGAATAAAGCGCATAGGGGTAAGCCGTGAGTTAATCTGTGTACGGGCTTCGATGCTCGCTCTTAAGGAGGACAACGTTAATTGGTCGGTCCGAAGTGGGGCAAGCTGTTCATCCCCACCTTTGTAATCCGAACCCAAGAAACAACCTCCATACTTTATAGTTACACGTGTCCAGCTGGACATCTGAAAAGAATTAAAGAAGAAAAAAAATATCTTAGTACTCTGCAAACCATACTCAGTGCTCTGTAAACAAGACATATGATAAAGCTAACATACGGAGAGCTAAGATAATACGTAAATTTAAAAATAATATTAAAAAGTAATTATAATAATTTATTCCCGACTGTGTACGTCAATTGTCACTAAGTAGATGAGCCAATTTCATCTAATTTAAAAACAATATTTAAAAAGATACTCAGTGTATAATTTTTGTAGATAATTAAGCACGGACCGATAAATACGACCAACAAATAGAATAGAAAATATGGGCATACAAGCAAAAATTATAACAAGAATACTGCCGATAGTTTCTACATCTTTACAAAATATTATTCGAATTATTTGAGAATTATAACAAGAATATTTAAGATATTCCTAAAATGAAATGAAACAAAAAAATTATAACAAGAATATTATTCGAATTATTGTGAGGAGATTTAGATGCTAAAAATATTCCTAAAATCAAGCAAGAATTATAACAAGAATGTTTGAGATGGAGATTAATTGTGGATTAGGGTTATGATTAGATTACCTTTAAAGATTATTTTCAATGCCCTCTCTCTCAGATTTCTCTCGCCCGAAACTCTAAGATTTCTCTCGCTCTCTCTCTCTCTCAGATTTCTCTCACTCTATCTCTCTTAGATTTCTCTCGTTCTCTCTCTCAGATTTCTATTACTCTCTTTAAATTCTCTTTCTTGGATGCACTCTATCACTGTGCTGCATGTGATGAAAAGAGAATCAGATTCCTCTCCTAATTTCTGTCACTTTGACTCTATTGTTGGAGAGATGTACTCTATCACTGTGTTACATGTGACCTTATGGAAAAGCTACTCATAAAGCTTTTGACGAAACCAAGAGGAAGAGCATGAGGTGTGAACAGAGGTAAGCAAGAAGTGTCATCCGCGCTCTCTCGTTCTCTATCCCGAATTTTTTTTTGGGAAGGGTTTATGTCACTCTGAGGTAATATTCCATAATTATTCTCTCTCTCTTTTTTTTTCTTTCTTTCTTTCTATCTATGAGCTTCACGTTATGGGGCATTTGATGCTTGATAAAAAAAAACGTATGGAGAAGAATCAAAATTTCGAATGGCAGAACTTAGTTTCTTCTTCAATGGCTGCCGCTGCATATATTTTTTAAGGAGAGACAGATGAAATTATATGCATGTCTTTTATTAGTAGAGAGAGAGGAAATCGATATTATGAAAGAGAGAGGAAAGAGAGATTCTTTATACTTTTTTCTGCATGTGTAAGAATAGAGAGATACGCTAGGGTGTAGGTATGTTTATAGAGTTAAAATAATGTAAATGTATATTTTTGCATTTTAGGAAAGTTGTGTATATTTTTGCATTCTTACATGTTTTATGTGCACATTTTTGCAGATGGCCCTTATTTTAATTGTATGATATTATAAAACGAAAATGAAGGCAACGGAAAGAAAAATTCCATTCAACGGCGCCCCCTTTGAAACAGAAAGTCTACTACTGCTCTGTAAATTATTTGCATACATTATTCCGTTGAAATTTATTGTTCTCTGTACTACATTGTTGAATAATGCTGTAGCGATTGCGGTGAGAAACAATGATTGGTGGTGGCCAAGCGTTGATGAAGAAGCACGGCGGCCAATCACTCAAATCGAAAATCGCCGCCGCCATCTTCGTCGGTATATTACTGGGATGCGTCTTCGCCTTATTCCGCCCGGACGGGCTTTTTGTCTCGTCGCCGCTGAGTCGAAGCCAAGTCGCCGCCGCCAATTCGAAGGTACTAATTTACTGTTCCTTTGTTCATATACGTTCTTGATTGTTGATTTTATTCTGAGATTTTGCCAAGCGTTGACTAGGCCGTACGTGTTTGATTCCTAATTGGAGATGTAAATGAAGTCTCAGTATGGCCTATATGCTATTGCATTTTGTGTATAAATAATTTTAGCGTTTGAAGTATTTCTGCTACATGATCATGTTGAAATTCAATCTCTTATTTTAAGTGGGACAAGAATAGCTGCAATTTTTCTGCCGAAATGTTTCACTATCCCCAAATTGCGCACCCTATATATGTCACATACTTAGAAGAATGACATGAGACACAAGAGTATAAATTTGTATGGTATAAAACTTTTCGGCTTCTGTTGTGATATTTAGGAATTGGTTTAGCCAACCATAAACACATGAGTTTTCTTGGATTCTTGTTCATTCTCTGACCTTGAAGAACCAATTTCCTTGGACATCCTTATCCTCCCAGGATATTACCACTTCATGTAATTCATCAGAATGCATCAACTTGTTGCAATCAGAATTTCTTGCTGCTAAAGAGAAAAATACAAAGTTGAAAAGGCAAATTAGGGAGTTGACTGACAAGCTTCGGTTTGCTGAGCAAGGTAAGGGTACTGCCCAGAAACAGAAAAAGGCTGGGCCTTTTGGCACTGTTAAGGGATTACGAATCAACCCCACTGTTTCACCTGATGAATCTGTCAACCCAAAACTAGCCAAGCTACTGGAAGAAGTTGCTGTGGATCATGAACTCATTATCACACTTGCTAACTCAAATGTGAAGGATATGTTGGAGGTATGGTTCACAAATATCAAAAGAGTGGGCATACCTAATTACTTAGTCTTTGCACTGGATGAGGAAATCTACACTTTCTGCCAATCAAATGATACAAAAAAGACGTGGACGAAATAGAGGAAGATAAGAACTTTGAATCTATTGCAAGAACTGGCGGAAATCATGCTGTCTCAGGGTTGAAATTCCGGATCTTGAGGGAGTTCTTGCAGCTGGGATATAGTGTCCTGCTCTCAGACGTCGACATAGTCTACTTGCAAAATCCATTTGAATTTCTGTATAGGGATTCAGATGTGGAGTCCATATGGTCATAGTAATATGACAGCTTACGGATATAACGATGTTTTTGATGAACCGGAAATGGGGTGGGCGAGGTACGCTCATACAATGAGGATATGGGTTTATAATTCTGGATTCTTTTACATAAGGCCTGCAATCCCCTCAATAGAGCTCTTGGATCGTGTGGCTGGTAGGCTGGCTAGAGAGAATGCTTGGGACCAAGCTGTGTTTAATGAAGAGCTTTTCTTCCCATCACATCCTGGTTATGAGGGGCTTCATGCTTCTAGAAGAACTATGGATCATTACATGTTTATGAACAGTAAAGTTCTCTTCAAAACTGTTAGGAAGAAGCCAGAACTCCGGAAGCTTAAGCCGGTTGTAGTCCATGTAAATTATCATCCTGATAAGCTATGGAGAATGGAAGCAGTTGTGGATTACTGTGTGAATGGGAAGAAAAATGCTTTGGATCCCTTCCCAGATGGTTCATCTTGGTGAGAAAACTTCCTAATTGAGTATTTTGTAGCTTGTTTAAGCAAATGTGAATCTCGGTCAAATTTTTTAACATTTATCTTTTTTCTGCAGATTATCTGTTACTCGTTATTCTTTTTCATGTACAACTAATTGATGCTAGCTAGGAGGTTTTGTCTCTGAAGAACAGTTCAAGTCAAGTGATTCTCCAGCATGGTTCTGTGTCTCAAAACCTCTGTTCAGTTATCCACCATTACCAAGTTATACAGAAAAAACTACCATGAGATCTTTCTTGGGTTTTTGAATAAGAACTCTCTCTCTCTCTGACTTTTGTATTTGCTTCACTAAGGAAACTCTGTTTTGACTTTCTCCATTTCTGAACCTGTTTGAGGATTGTGATCTGCATTCGTAGCTTCTATAGATTAATTTCTATTGAACTTTAAACCCTCTCTCAGTTACAAAATGTGTTGTGCCAACATGAATTTGTTTGATTAATTTGGAAGCATAAAATTGTGTTGTAATTTGTTGTGTATGTATGGAGTTTTATACAGATGACACTTCCAAATCCCAATAATATGTTCACGTGGAAAACAAAAAATCATGTTATGTTACCTATTTTCTTGATATGTTAAAGTGAAAAAAAAACAACAATATTTCATTGATTCAATTATTTAACATGTTTAATTAGGTCAGAAATTTAGGGATTGTTTGCAAATGATTTGTAAAGTGTCATTATTTTTCCTTCTAAATATTATAAGCAATTATGTAGTATTAACTTACTTCTGAGGTTTTCTAATATACTTAAACAGTCAAAAGGCTAAAAGCTAGAATCATTAATTAGAGATGTTTTGGTGTACACAATAAATATTAAATATTATTTTTTAATGATTCTTTATTATTTTACCAAACTCTATTATTTTTTTCCCTACTGATTTAAGTTGCTTTATAAAAGTCAAAAAACCCTGTGCTTATATTAAAAATAACTTTTTCAATTTTAAGTATGAAAAAATAAATTAAAAGTGTCCGTAATAAATATTTCCTTCGTCCTATAGATTTTGTCCCTTTCTTTTCGACAATGTTATTTAGAAGAGTTGTTAGTTGTGAAGTTGGAGTTACTCAAATTGTAATTAAATCTTAACCACAAAATCTTGATTTTTTAGGAAATATAACAAAATTTATGATACATTGAAAAGGAAAAAAGAGAAAATATCTATGGGATGAAGGTATTTGTTAACAGACCCTTGAATTGAATGGTGTAAATGTGAATAACTTAAATTCTATCCGTTTAATCTAGTCTTGGATTACATGAGATATTTGAATTACTTAATATCGAGAATGTCAGAATGCGTTGAATCCAACTAAAAATCGTAATATTATTCTAGTTATCGCATTACATGGAAAATATAAAATATTAATATCAATTAAAATATCTCAGGTTGCAATTTTCGCAATAGTTGGCAACGCGTAGACGGCAGTGTATTATTATGTAATATACATTTCCCTATATTAATGATTAACTTAATAATTATTTCATTTTTGTTTTACTTACCAACTCAATATTATATACCTAATCCACCAATTAAACGGTGCCACTTAGACCATTTCTTGCTTTGTCGTGAGAAAAAACTTTCAATTGGGATTAGGGGAATTGATTAATGGGAAACATTTTCAAATTTATTTGAATTTTGGGTAAAATTTAATAATTTGATGACAGTTGATACGTCGAACTCGAATGATTCGTTTCTTTACACTTATTTATCTTTTTTCGTTTAAATAATTTTAATAGGGTTTTACATTTGGCCGTTTCTACGAATTCTTGAAACCTTCTTTCCTTCTTCAATATTGGTTGTGCAAATAATACCTTTATCTGTCGCAACCTGAAGATTTTGTAATTGGGAATGTTGTCAGCAGTTAAGTTGGCATTACAGGTCAACTTTTATCCTCCCTTTTTTAATTTATTCATTTTTTTTTCCTTTTATGAATTAAGAGATACAGCTGTAGAATGATTTTGTACTTTCTCCCACTCTCTGAATCAGAATATGCAGCCGGAGTGAATATAATGCGCGATTCGATCACATATATTCCACTTTCAGCTGTGGCTTTTCTGCAGAGAAACAGTTCTTAGCAATGAGTGACATTCACTATTGAGGTAACATTTGAATTGGGCTTCTATCTGTTTCTTGAATTATAATTACTGGACCCAAGGATTTCTCTCTCTTTTTCTTGCTTTGGTTCCCTTCTTTGGTATTTTCTTGAATGTTGTTTTCTAAATGTGATTTCCTGTATTCGAGGCTCTTTTTTTTTCATTTTTTATTTGATTTCTTGATTTTATAAAATTATGGCTGCGCCCGTGAAAGATTCGATTTTTTAATCTGGGTTATGGGTTTTATATCCAAAAGATTCTCCCTTATGGTTTCATTGTTTTTTAATCTATTAGAGTGGGATTCTTGTGCTAGTTTATTTGTTGGTTTTTTCATGTATCTACTTAATCATGCTGAATTGGTGATGAGGTGTTCTTCCTGGATCTGATCATAGCAAAAATGATGCTTGATCTTAATTATCTCATTAGAATTGTGGCTTTTACGTGTGTCTTGATCTGAAATTGTAGTCATTAACTCACTGCCATTGCCAAGGGAGCAAATAACATCGTACTAGTTTGATCCATGTCTTCCCAATAATTGTTCTCTAAAATTAGCATCTTCATCTAGAGCGTCTATTTCCTTCGTCCTTTACACCTCTATCAGAAACTGATGTTATTGTTCGTCTTAGACTTATCAAGAAAATGGAAATATATGTAGGGCACTCAAATTATTAGTTTTACGGTCTTGTTGGTTGTAAAAAAAAAAAAAAAAAAAAACCCCAAATCTTGTAGGACAAGGTTTTGAATTAAGCTGTAGTAATTGCAATCGAGAGCTTCTTAGAGACAAAAGGTAGCAATTGGTAATAGTTCCAGTAAATGATACTTCCTCTAATAAAAGTCAGATTTAGCTGAGTGTTTCAGTGTTTCAGTTGATTCTCCGCCTTTTGAATTAACTGGTAAATCATGATTCACAAACTTGTTTCGCTCTCATGACATAAAGATCAAGGTAAAGATCAATATTAGTTCATTTTTCTTGAGCATCAGCTTTGCTTTATGCAAAAAGTATTGGAATTCATTGTTTCTTTTGAATAACTTGGTGTTGGGATCTGAGCTATCAACACCCTTTGAATTCACAAATCACGAAGTCCCATCAAAAAGAAATTTTGCATTGAAGTTACAATATGATGACAGCCTAATTGACTTGCTTTTAAAAGGTATTATAGCTTCTTCGATGCTCTTTGGATGTGTTTATTTTGTTATTGCTTATATACCATAACCTTGATCGCACTCTCAATGGCTTAAGAAACAATTGAGTTTATAGATGTTAGACTTATGATGCATGCTCGAGGGCAGTACAACTGATTTTTGTCAGTACTTCCAGAGAAAGCTATTCTCATGCATACTTGTCCCTGTCTTAAATAATGTTCACAGGTTGAAACTGGGTATTGAACATGAAATCAAAATTCAAGAATAGTTGGAGAACAGTTGTGCCTCTTCAGAATGAAGGGGAATCAGCCACAAGGTTCTGTGTGTTCCCTAAAGTGAAGTCAGTCAGCTACAGCCCCGGAAAGGCTCCCGTTTTTCTAAACGTATACGACTTAACTCCCGTCAATGGCTACGTCTCTTGGGCTGGGGTTGGCGTCTTTCACTCGGGTGTGGAAGGTAGACACATCTCCAACTTCATGATGTCCGAATTTCTTCATAAGCTTTTGTTATGAATCTTCTCTTCACATCTCACTGTTGTATTGCAGTGTATGACATTGAATACGCTTTTGGAGCTCACGACCTTCCTACTAGTGGTGTGTTTGAAGTTAATCCCCGGCAGTGTCCGGGATTTAGGTTTCGCAAGTCAATTTTCGTTGGCATGACGGATTTGAACCCTCATCAAGTTAGGGACTTCATGGAGCAACAATCTTCAAGTTTCTGTGGTGATACGTATCACTTGGTTGCCAAAAACTGCAACCATTTCAGTGAGGATATATGCTACAAGCTGACTGGCAACCGGATACCAAAATGGGTCAACCGGCTGGCAAGGATAGGTAAATGATCATCATTTTATATTCATCTTTTTTTATGCATCATAGGTCTAGCGATATCTTGCTTTCTTTTTGGGTGAAAAGGCAAAAAATACCACGTGTTTGGATGAAAATGCGTAAAACTTCACGTGTTTATCTTTTTGCTAAGAGGATCATGTGTTCTTAAAAAATGTTGCACGGAAATCCCTCTCGTCAAATTTAAATGTGCTAACATCTCAACTCCTTCACATGTTATTTTTTGGATAGCAAGTATGATTTTGCCCTTTATCTACATAAAAATGAACAAGGTTTTTTTTTTCCGTTCTTCCTAATGTGTATAAATTTCAGTTTTAGATTTGATAACCAAGATAAGACTTTAATGCTTGTTAATTCGAACTTCCTTCTAAGAGCTCTTTTTTTCTTAATTTCAAACTTAAAGGCTCTTACTGCAACTGGATGCTTCCAGAAGCTCTAAGAACGAGCACTGTGAGCCATGATGCAAAGTATCAAGTTTCGGAGAGTGAGAAGAAGAGTTTGAGAAGCTCTTTTAGCTGCTTCTCTTCAATCTCTATGCAGCACAAGGAGAAAGAAGTATCTATATCGTCGTGGTTCTTACACTCACACTACAAAGACTGCCTGCCTCCATGGGAGTTGAAGAAATCTGGAAGTACTAAACCTGTGATAGAAGAGGTTACAAACTAGGAATTGTTTTGTTTCTTGATTGTAGTTATCTAAATGAGGTTTGGAGGGTAAAACAATTGTTTTCTAACTTGTTTTTTTTCCTCTATCATGTATTTCTTTGTTTGAAGCAATTTCGGTAAAATTTTACAAGATTGAAAATTCTTAATGGGAATAGCAATTTGCTTGATTAGTAATAATAGGATTATACATTTAGAATCTTGATTAGGTTAGACCATGTTGTAAATAGTAATGATAATATGTCAACATTGAGAAACATATGTTTTTCTGTTATAATTTTAGCTTTCGTATGGCCATTGAAGATGGTTTGATAGTATACATTATGGCTAATTATGCTCATGGGTTTGTATCTGTTTCTAGAAATTGCCGACCACTGAACCTTTGCAGCTCATTTCTGTAGAATTATCTAATAAGCTATAAGTCCGTTCTGTAACATTGTGTTTGTAATTTTTTATCATCAAAAAGATAGACAGGATCATCCGTTAATATTCAGTGGAAGATAGCAAATATTGATTAGGACTATTCAATAAGTGTAGTTAAACTGTTGTATAGATTTTGTAGTTGATCTGGGTCTTTTGTATAACATCTAGAGTTGTAATTGTAAGTGAGACAAAGAAATGAAGATATGTTTGTGGGATAGAGGAGCATTTATTGTTCTCCTTAGCGTGGCATCCATAGTACGATTACCGATTGTGGGAAGAATTATAGAAATTCATATTATATAGTCTTGGATGTCAAAATCCGATCTTGGTTTGATAGACAAAACTGCACTTTCTTTTATCAACAAAATGTCATAGAAATTCAAATAAACACAAGTATATCAAGTCCGAGTTTTATCCACCTTCCTCTTCTTTGACACATTCTCATTTCAAACTTTCAAACAACCATTCTCATAACTCAAATGCCTCCGGAAATCATGCTTCCACCCCTTCTCGATTATATATAGTTCTTTACTTTCATCTCTGATAGGATCGTAGATTTGAAACTATAAACAAAGATAATAACACGAATGAAGAGATCTATAAGATTATAGGCTCAGACCACTTGTTGAGTCTTATAGGCCCAAGCCCGTTAGGAGTTCGGCCCACGAGTCTTGGCAGCCCAGCCCACTACATTCTTCTTGATCTATGTATTTATATACATTGTTTATGTGTTGTGATAGTAGCGGAAAAGAACGGCGCAACTTCATCTTCACTTAGTTGTCTTCCTTATTCTCTTGGTGAGAAGTAGATCGGAAGAGAGTGAACGGTTGGTGTTACCGGACTTGTGTGGTCGTTCATCCTTGTGAGCCTTTGTGGTGTGGATGTGGGCCTGCTCGGAAGCCTGAGCCAAGTTTATTTCTCGATCGAGACGGAGCCGATTCCCAACACCACCAAATTACTACCACCACACCACCTACACACGGCGCCAACATGCCGATCGAAACTATTACAATGATTCCTCACAAATATACACTGAATCGCTCACAAACTCACAAAGAGAGAAAGAAAGATTCGAAAAGTATAGAGAGAGGAGGAAGAAGATCTCGAAGCTGCGCTACACTCCACAGTACTCAACCCTTCCTTTATATAGGTAGGGTTAGAGTGTAACGGCTCAGCGTTAATGAAGGAAACGGCTCAATTAGACCGAGTGAGCCGCGCCATCAGATGGGCCAAAACATAAGGAATGGGCTGCAATGTTTTAGATGGGCCTGGGCACGAAGTGTGCTGGGCCTATCAGATAACATACTCCACCTTAGGCCTAGCGGTGGTGTGCCCTTTTAACAAAGGGAAGGTTTGCAATTGGCATAAGTTGTCATCATCGCCCCCTCTCATTCAAGCATCTTCATGTCCTGCAAAAGAGAAAAATAATACAAAACAGGAGAGGATAAAAGATACTCAAATTAGAAACATATCCAATTTTTAGTATCTTGAACAGACTGCAATGTTTCAGATGGGCCTGGGCACGAAGTGTGCTGGGCCTATCAGATAACAATCTCTTCATGCATCTGGTTGTGGAAAGTCAAATTAATTATCAACTATTCTTTGCAAATCAAAGATTATTTCTCATCAATACCAAGTAAAATATAAGCAAATGCATTCTACAAGAGTTGAGTGCACTATACAACACATATCAACCTAAGACCGATGTCCTCTTCGTCATTGTAGTTAGTATGACTAATAATTCTCACGAATTTATAATCTTGACAAGTATGATCATACCCTAAACCACTAGCTTGTAAAATGGTCAAATGTGGAAGTCTTTCCATGTGGGGCAATGGAAGGAATTTTAATTGTTTGGTGCCTGGATTACAAATGGCAATCTTGCCTCTCAGATTGTCAAAATATAACAATCCACGACATACACTACTATAACTATATTCATCAGAGTCATCTATATGATAAGATGTAGGGGTAGAAAAAACGTAAGGCTAAGACTTTCATGGTTTTGGAATGAGCTGCATAAAGCTCTAGTGGCGAATCCGGGAAATGGAAAGTACGCAGTGAAAAAATAGATAATAATATGCATGTGGTTGGGACTCGAATCGAGTCTGAGATTAGGGTAAGGGAGATCCATTCTATGTATTAATCAAATAAAACATGCTTGAATTGTAAGGTTTAATAGTATTGCTGGACCGAACAATAAACCAACCTGGCTAGAGGGATGGTGATGGAGTGGTTCGATGTATGTAGATTCTCTTGATTTAGGGGTTTTCATTTTCTTACAACAGAAGACAAAAAGGAAAAACAAGAAAAGGATGAATTAAAAAAAATAATTGAAAAATAATAATTTCCGAACCCACCATTTACTTGAACTTAATAATTAAGCTCTATTTTTTTACCAATTCACCAAATTGCATTGGTTAAAACTTAATTGTAGTTGGATTTCTAGCTTTTAGAAAACCCAACAATTGCAACTCTCCTAACCAATATAAGGGGATATGTAGGGAAATTGACCGACTGCTATTGTAAAAAAACTGAAAACTTTGGGCAATACTCATACACTTATTTTGACCTCATAGTCAATTACTAATGTGCATCGGTTTTTAATGGGCTAACAAAGTAACAATCAATTTTCTTTATTTTTTTTTTAATGTCCTACTTTTAGAAATAGTGAGGTTTGAAGTCCCATGGGTGTACATTAATTATTCTGCCTCAGATTAATTCTATGTATGTATAATTATACATTAGGGCTTGATTTGCTTCTACAAATATTAAATATGCGGGTATACAATTTGGTTATTGTTGTAGATAAGATTAATTGGATATATGATGACCATATCTAAACCCTAGCTAGCAATCTATCTTATATTCTATAAATAGAGGTCTTCACCCTCATAATAATACACATCTCATTTCCGCTCTCTCTTTTATTCTTTCGTTCTATTTAGTTTATAGCACGTTATCAGCACGAAAAGATTATTTCCCAGGAAAAGAAAATCACCACGTTGGGAAGCATCTCTAGAGAGAGAAATTATTCGTCGATCTACAGTTACGCCGTTGTCCGTCAAGGTCAATTCGATGACTTAATTCTACGTTTCTAGGCCTTTCTTCGTTCATTGCGTATAAATACATTTGATTCATGAGGAGTTATCTTCATCTGGAGGCTTTTGTTATTGTTTTAATCAAAATTTGTTACGATAGCAGCATCAGCTTCCTCCACCTTTTCCTGGTAGACTTTTTTTTTTTTACTTGTTTCGAATCTTTTGTATTTTCTGCAATTTATGCTTTCAATGTTAAACTGAGTGCCCCAAACATAAAATCGTATACGTGCTCTCGGCGTTTTTGGTGTTTCTTGATGCAAATATGTATTAACTGTCTGTTAACGTTAAGGCATTGCTAGTGTTGTAACTGTGAGATATTGAATAGATTGCTTACTGTTTGTTTGTGAGATACGACTTCGTATGGCTTAATTTGATAAACTCAAATTTATTTTTTTTCGATTAATGCAACCAAAGAAAGGAGACGAAGAAGTTATTATATTATTATATTATAATATTCATTGATTACTCTTATTATATTGTTGCTCTTTAAGTAGCATAATCTATTAATATTCCTGAAGAATATTACTTAACTTTTTGTTGCTCCAGAAGTAGCACAATTGATATTCTTGAAGAATATCACATGCTCAATAATTTAATTGTTGTTCCAGAAGTAACACAATTAATATTCCTGAAGAATATTACATGTTTTAGATGAAAAACTCATACATTTTGTTATATTGAAGGACGAATCTTGGTTCTTGAATTTTTATTATTGTTGCTCCCGAAGTAGCACGATTGATATTCTCAAATAATACTATATGTTCTTGAAAAACAATTGAGTTTCTAGAAAATATTAGTCATTCGCCTGAAGTCGTTTAATATAGACTAAATTGGTGCTCTTGAAGTAGCACAATTTGCATTCCTGAAGAATACTACATGTTCTTGAAGAACGATTCAATGTCTTTATTTTGGTAAATGCTATATGTTCATAATTCTAATTGTGCTCTTGAAGTAGCACAATTAACTTTACATGTTCTTGGAACAACTAAAAGTTGTCATTTTGAAATCATATATTACAACAATTATACTTTAATTGTTGCTCCTGAAATAGCACAATTAATATTCTTGATGAATATTACATGTTCCTAAAGAACAATGTATATCTAAAGATATATTGTAATTTAAAATATTACCTAATTATATGGAGTGGTAGCAAGAGCTCCTCTTTGAATGACAATTGCATTTCCAATATCCTATTGTGGCTTAATTTCTTTCCAAGAATAGATGTGAGATCTCGTAGATCTCAAAATTTGCAATTCATTGATTTCGCTTATCATAAAACTAAATTGTTGCTCTGGAAGTAGCACAATTACATTCCTGAAGAATGACCATATTGTGATAGTAAATTATTATCACATGTTTGTGGAAATGCTTCAAATAAGTATTTTTATATACTATTTATCTTTTGCTCCTAAAGTAGCATCATTTATATTCTAGAAGAATATTAAATGCTCTTAAAGAGCAACTCGTATCTTGAGTGATATATGTTTATTACTGAATAAAAAACATTATTTATGTCTTGTTGACATAATGCACTCTTGATATCGATATTCATCTGCCAATAAGAGGGCATGAGAGAGACAACATAAATGAAGCATCCCAGTAGGATTGCTTAAAGATATAATTGATTGTCTCCCTAAAACTCGATACGAGTATATGCATCCTAAATTGCAAGCTTTTCAAATCTAGTGCATCGAAATCATTGAAGGCTCCAGAAGAGCATGTGTCATTCTATCAAACGATACGAAATCAACTATTGAGTTTGTCATTTACTTTAGTAAGTTTAGAATGAATTTACTACGTTTTAAGGATATCCGTTGCAATGGATATCACATTGAAATTTTATATGAAGGTAGTGGTTTTTTTGTATTTAGCCAGAAGCTAACAAAAGAAAGAAAACTTGTCACATTACCACCTTGAATGTATACACATTCATAAAAAACAAGTGAGACAAATCATGTCATGAACCGGAAGTTCAAAGGGCTTTATGCTTTGACATGAGAGGTTTGGACATTCACGAACAACTATCATGCGCAACATAATTGAAAATTCATATGGGCGCTGCAGAGAGATCCTGAAGAATCTCTTAATTTCCATAAATGTTCGATTTCTAGAAGAAATGTAGAACCTTTTAGTACTACAAGTTCAAAAATAATGAGCTCAATTCCCTGAAGCAGATTTATCTTGATAAAGCGAGTGGGTTTATGAAACTCCAAGTTCCTTATGAAGAGGATTTAGTATTATTTGGCTTTGGAATTGAGATCGTATAATTACTTGCTCATATCCGTACTCAAAATGGTTTTTGTTCATATAAATACGAGTCTCACAAGAAGATTGTTATTATGATAAAATAATGTTCCCAACATTAGGAGGAACATATGTCACATTTAGATTCCTGAAGTAATCAATGTGAAATCTACATCCAAAGAAAAAAAAGCACAAGAACAAAACTAGTCACATTTAGATTCCAGAAGTAATCAATGTGAACAAGAAGTCGAAAGACTCACTTGCAAAAGATTGCACACCACCTTCTTGATGCTTTTAATATAAAAGAAGTGACAATATTATACATTTGCTGCCCCCACTAAAATAAATGTCCCTGAAGGACAAGTACAAATGGTAGTAAATTCATATAAAGTTCGTCAAAAAATATGGTCGACCAATTAGTTCTAAATGAAATTTTGTGTCTAAGAAAAGGGGCACAACATATGAACCAAAAAATGACGATAATGATTAATCAATCAAATAAAAGTTCCTGAAGAACTGTCAGTGTCTAATTAATGAGATCTCAATATATTGGAGAGATCAAGTATCGTCGTGGACGCATGACGATATATTCGCCTTTAATATGACTTTTGAAATGAAAAAAGAGGATTCTCAACGACGATCTATAAGAGATTGTCAAGACATAAATAATTGGCCAAAGAGGAAAGAAGTCATACAAGGTGAATTAATATTCCCAAGAAAGCCGAAAAACATTTGTACTTGTAGTTCAAATCCGAAAAAATATCCCCGAAGGATATGAATGTGTCTTTGTTAGAAAGAGAAGTAAAAATTACGAGATATAGGGCAATACTCGTAACACAATATTTTTCTCAAAGACCGGGAATTAATTATGTACTCTCCCATAATAGACGCCATTGTATTTAGAATTTGATTAATCTACTTATGTCACAAAAGGCTTGTTATGCGCCTCATGGATGTAGTAAATATATATCAATATGATTCACTAGATAGTGACATATATATGAAGATCCCTGAAGGATTTAACTTGCTCAAAACATGTAAGTCAAAAAGATGTTGTCAATTAGACTGCAAAAGTCATTGTAAGGACTGAAATAGTACAGCCGTATATGATATAATCATAACGACGAGAATTCCTTTACATAAGGGTACATAAATGATGGGTACATAAATGATGACTTGAGTTTGATTGAAACTCCTGAAGAACATAATACTTATATGTATACTCCGTCAAAATGACTTAAATAGAACAAGTAATTATGAATTATTTTATTCATTGATAATCCAACTCACATTATCCTCGGCATTAGGGGAGATATGAAATATAAAGATTGAATGCAGCAAATATCTCGTTGGATTAATTATTTAGATTCACGTACTATGAACCAGAAGTTCATCAAATAATTTAATGCAAAAGGAGTGACTAAAATCTCATATACATGTTGTATATGCACCATGAACGAACTGAAGTTCCTCATAGAAAATATTAATCAATTGATTCTCATTAACGCCAGAAGCGTGAGAGATTTTATTGGTGCTAAGAGATAAGAAGTCCGCGTAATACAAAATTAGAACACATTACTCCAAATTCATCCTGAAAAGGATATGCGAATCATTATGTACAAAAGTACTTGATGAAATCAACTCATGCCTAAAGACGGAGTTCGAATCAAAATACTTGGGTTGAACTAATAATTGTCTCGACCTGTAGATCGAGCATCTCCCTGATGGAGTTATGCTAGTTGTGAAGGAATAATTTGGGTTAGGAACGATACCTTCCTCCTATGTTGTCGCGGCTTTGATTGTTGCTCTTATGTCAGATCTTCTGATCTGTGTCCCGGCCTTTTTCTTCCTCTAGGTGGTCAGAGAACTGAAGAAAATAATATTTTTGTCTCTCCCTCACTCACGTTTGGCGTCTCCAATTTTATGAATGAGTGTAATCTGTTTCTGAACAGAATACTAATATATATAGGCTTCAAAAGCCAATATAATATTAATATATTTGTATCCCATTAATTTAATTATATTTCTAATGGGCTTCCACATAACCAGCCCATAATATAATTAATTAATTTACTGGGCTACTAATATTTATCAATTAATTGGCCCGGACCAATTAATTCCAAATAAATAACATTATTAAATAATGTAAAAATACATTAATCCATTAATAATGATTTCTGAGAGACAATAAATAACCAGGCAACTAATTGGGCCAGATCAGGGATCCAATACAAGAAATAAAGTTGGGCCTCAAATTAATTAATTATCTATGCTTAGCCCAGAGCAAAATTAATTAATAAACACAGATTCATTCCACTAGAGAATCCGTGCTGACTTACCCCTTTATTCCAAATTGAGCAAGGGCTTGTATTTTAGACTTAATCGATCTCCGTATTTAAGATAGAAATATCCGTTAATTAATTAAGCTCACTGACAACTTAAATTAATTAACATCTTATATTCCTGAGTAGTACCACTCGACCTTACTAACACACCTGAACTTAATCAACCGGCCGGGTTTAGTGTGCTAATCCTTTCGAGTTCCTCAGGGGATATTATCAACCCATTTTACTAGGATACAGATGTAAGATACAGACAACCAGCCTGAGCCACAAATAACTACTAACACCCAAGATACGTAGACCCGGTCGCGATGACGTTCACCATAGTAGGTCAAAGTGATAGATAGTCAAATGCACTCAGCTGAAGTCTTACCATGCTTAAGACCAGCAAAGTCACCGAGATCTTGGTTTTCCACTATGTCAGTTAGGAAAACACATCTCACTGTGATCCGTCAATACACCACCTTAAGTGTACCAGTAAAGATAAGCAGCTAAGACAAGCCACTTCTTATCTAAACTGCAGCTTAAACCGACAACTTATCCTTAAGTTGTCTCAACTGTGATAACTGTTTATATCTTGTCAGTTCAACCAATTTGTGTTGTCTTCTGTGATACCCGACACACCACACAAATCTAACTTTTATACAAGATAAAGGATAACATGTGCAAATATACATATTTATCAGATATGATAATAAAATAGTGGTAAGGACAAAAACACATTGTATAGAAGCATAAAAAGTGCTTCCAGTATACAAAATCCCAACAATTCTCCCACTTATACTAAAGTAAACTTTTAGTATACAATATGTCAGTTCTAGGTACAAACTAGTACTCAACTATATATCAGCTATCTAGGTACAAACTAGTACCCAGCTATATCTCAGCTATCTATCCTATCTATCACTACATCTTTCTCCCAGTTACACAAAAGTTTCTGTAGTCCTAAGTGGGGGGCATCTGTATCATCCCTAAGCCACGAACATGCTTCTCGTAAGCCAGGAGTGGTAAGCTTTCCGTGAAAGGATTAGCTAGGTTGAATTCAGTTCCAATTTTGTCAATCACCATGTCTCCTCGATTTACGAATACTCGTATAATGTGGTACTTCATGTCTATGTGTTTAGACGCCTTGCGAGATCTAGGTTCCTTAGAATTTGTCACTGCACCTGCATGATCACAATAAATCGTGATCGCCTTAGACAAATTCTGAACAATATCAAGATCCAGGAGGAAATTCTTGAGCCAAACTGCCTCTTTCGAAGCTTCTGAAGCAGCCACATACTCTGCTTCCATGGTTGAGTCCGCAATGCATTTCTACTTTGCACTCCTCCATGAAATGGCTCCACCTCCCAAGGTAAACACATAACCCGAGGTAGACTTCTTCTCGTCTCTGTCAGCCTGGAAATCCGATTCTGTATAACCTAAAGACACTAGACTATCTGACTGGTAAACAAGCCTATAATCTCTAGTCCGTTTAAGGTACTAGAGAATATGCTTGACCGCAGTCCAGTGTTCCTTTCCAGGGTTAGACTGATATCTTGAGAATATGCCTACAACATATGAGATATCTTCTCTCGTACAAAGCATCGCATACATGAGGCTACCAACAGCGGAAGCATATGGTACTAGCCTCATACTTTCTATCTCTTCAGGCGTTTTAGGGCACTGATTCTTGGATAGAAAAATGTCATGTCTGAAAGGTACTGAACCTCTCTTGGCATTTTGCATGCTAAAACGAGCAATAACAGTGTCAATGTAGGACGCTTGTGACAAGCTTAATATCCTTTTCTGGCGATTTCGGATAGCATTGATCCCAAGGATGTAAGCAGCTTCACCTAAGTCCTTCATTTGAAACTGCTCGGATAACCACATCTTTACGCCTGATAACACTTCAACATTGTTGCAAATGAGAAGGATGTCATCTACGTAAAATGCAAGAAACACCACTGATCCGTTAACACAAATACGGTACACACACCTTGTTAGGACAGGATACAAATCCATAGGATTTGACTACCTCATCAAAAACGCTGGTGCCATAACCGAAAAGCTTGCTTAAGTCCATGAATAGACTTCTTTAGCTTCCAAACTAGATGCTCTTCGCCCTCCTTCACATAACCATCTGGCTGTTTCATGTAGATGTCCCTACCTTTTTCAATGTAATGCGGTTTTGACATACATTTGCCAGATCTCTAGTTTCATGTGAACTGCTATGGCAAGGAGAATCCGAATGGACTTGATCAATGCTACAGGCGAGAAGGTCTCTTCGTAATCGATACCTTCTTTCTGGGTAAAACCCTTCGCCACTAGCCTGGCCTTAAACGTCATGATCTCTCCATTCGGTCCTCTCTCTTTCTCTTGTATACCCACTTACTACCAATAGCCTTGCAGCCCTTAGGAAGTTCAGTGATCTTGTATACATCCATATCAATTATGGACTTAAATTCTGAGTCCATGACGATTCGTTAGGAATCTGCATCTACATCTCCCACTGCTTCGTTGTAAGTCCAGGGATCCATGGTATCTTGTTCATCTGCCGGGTGATGATCAAATGTCTCCCCAGTGAACATAAACCGATCAGGTGTAAATATCACCCTCCCACTATGTCGAAGAGTGTCAGACGCTGTGTTAACAGATTGTGCAGTTACTCGTGGAGTACTATGTTGCACAACTGGCTATTCAAGTGGAACTCGACCACCTTGTAATTCCTCAAGGATGATGTCGACTCGAGATTTATGGTTACTAATGTAATCCACTTCTAAGAACCAAGCGTTAGGGCTAACAACGATCTTCTGTTCTTTAGGATCATAAAAGTATCCACCTTTCGTTTCCTTTGGATACCCTATGAACTTCTGAACGTGATTCCAATTTGTCGGCCTGCCTATTTAGCACATAAACAGGATAACCCCAAATCCTTAAGTGGTGCATACTGGGTTTGTGCCCGCTCCACAACTCGAAAGGGATCTTTTGTACCGACTTGGAATGCACACGGTTCAGCAAGTATGTTGCAGTCTCTAGAGCATATCCCCAAAAGGAAACTGGCAAAGTTGCATAAGTCATCATCGACCGAACCATCTCTAAGAGACTTCGGTTTCTTCTCTCTGACACACCATTCTACTGAGGCATGCCCGTCTGTCAGCTAGGATGTAATCCCACATTCTGTCAAGTAGTCCTTGAACTCGTTGGATAGGTATTCCCTACCACGATCAGATCGTAGTGTTTTGATTTCTTTACCTAGCTTCTTCTCCACTTCTGCCTTGAATTCCTTAAAGGTTTCAAAGCAATCCGACTTGTGGCGAAGAAGGTAAACATATCCATACCTCGAATAATTGTCAGTAAATGTGACGAAGTACTCATACCCTCCACGAGCTTGTGTAGACATAAAACTACACAAGTCAGAATGTATCAAACTTAATACTTCTGTGCTTTATTACCCTTTGCCTTGAAAGGCCTAGTCATCATCTTTCCTTCCAAACAGGTTTCGCAAGTTGGAAATGGTTCAACTTGGAGAGACTCCAATAATCCATATTCCACCAACTTCTGAGTCCTGTTAAGATTGATGTGACCTAGTCTTAAGTGCCACAGATAAGTTTGGTTTACCTTAGAAGACTCTTTCCTCTTCTTAGGATTTGATGATGAGGAAGCAATATTAACAGAACTACGATGTTTACAGGTAATAGTATATAAAAATCCGTTTAATGGTCCACCACAGATAAAATCATCGTCTTTCATGATAGAAACTTCACTATCAAAACATGATTTATAACCATCCATGGTGCAGAGTTTTGAAACAGAAATAATATTTCGCCTAAACTCAGGCACATATTAAACATCTTTAAATACTAAAACAGAACTATCAAAAGATAGATGTAAATTTCCAATGGCAATTGCAGGAACTTTTGATCCATTGCCCATTGAGATTACCACCTCGCCATTGCTCAATTGTCTTTTCCGCAAGAAACCTTGCAAGGTGTAACAAACATGATCAGTTGCCCCTGAATCCACTACCCATTCGTGGGTAGAAGAGGAAACCAGAACAGTTTCAGTTACAAGAGCAACTCGCGTCTCTTTCTGTTTTGCCTTGATATCTGGATTATTATTATTTCAGTGTCCTTTCTTACCACTCTTGAAGAACCTTCCTCTCTCCTTTGACATTCGCATGTCGCGGGTAAGGACCGTCTTCTTACTCCACTGCTCTTCTTGAAATGTCCACCATTTCTGCTCTTTTTCTGGTTTTCGTCTTTTGGAGGATTCCTTGAACTATTAGGGATATTCAAGACTTGAGCACTCTTGCCCTTTCCTATAACCTTTTTGACCGCTACCAAAGATTTGAGTAACATACTCATAGTAAACTCGTTCTTAGACATAGCGGTCCTAAAACAGAAGTTCTTATAAGACATTTGCAAAGCTTTTATTGGGAGAGGTAAAATATCTCTTCCACTCTATGAAATTATTTAAAATTGTTAAACCCGTTAGGGTTTGGTTGGTGAGACTGTTTAGGAACTCAAAAATTAAATATTCGAACAGACATATCTGAAAATATAATTTAAGAGCATGTATGAAATTAATATTTGCACATAATTCGTAATTAATAATCATTGTAACCTTTTGTAAAAACAATGATATTAAAAACCTCGAACGGCTCTAGGAATTCCACTAGCAAGCCACGCAGGTGGACGTTTACTAGCGTAACCCTAAACCAAGCTATTTACCTAGCTCTTTAATTCCAATCCACGTCTAGGTTCTTAAGACGAATGGAATTAATAGTTCGATATTCTGGACCATGTCACTATTAAAATGTGGGAAGGGACTTCGAGGGAAGTAAATTGTACCTGCGATGACATCTAAGCATTGACCATTAATTTGACCAAAATAGAATCAAATTCTCGAAATAGACATACTTACTCGAACCATGCCGCATTCAATTTTATCTAATTAGCCATCCCATTTAATTATTATTTTCTAGAGTACTCGTGTTTACTAGGCACGCAAGCCACGCAGGTGGACGTTTACGGCTTCGCTCCCACTACTCAATAATAATCAAATATTGTTTTGGAAAACTCATCTCACAAAACTGGTAGCTCAAAAATGCAAGCAAGCTACGCAGGTGGACGTTTACTCACATAATCTTACTACTTTCGTGTAGAGTCCAATTAATGGAGGTTCGATTAAGTGTTTAATATTCAAATTAATGGAATCTAATTAAATAATTAATTTAAAGTTGCTTAGTCTTTTTATTCAAAAGGTTTGTTTCGAATCATGCATATCCACATAATTCCTAAAACATGCAATTTCTAAGCGCACATAATAAAACGTGCTCGCGAAAAATAAAACATGCTTTAATACGACGTAAATCCTATTTACATGCTTTTCTAAGTGCAATTAATCACATAATCACATGTTAAAGCATAATAAAAAATAAATACGCAAATAGGAAATTTAAAACGTCGTTATCGGGCTTTAAAACACGTAATCCCTAACTATTACATTGCCCGATCAAAATACAGCTCTTCGATCTTCAAAATCTTCGAATTTGAAAACAGCATCGAAAACTGCACCGAAAACTGTCCCACCACGTCATCAGGGTGTCTGCCACGTGGTAGACACGTGGCAGACATGTGTCTGCCTCGTCAGCAGTTGGGCTGACGTGGCACGCCACGTCAACCGGCACGTCAGCTTCTTCTTCAACAACACACAGCCGGAAAAACGCGCCACCGCCGCCTCGCCGCAACCCATCGTCGACAGCCGCCGCCTCCCCGACCAGCGCCGCCACCTCCCCGACCAGCGCCGCCGCCTGAAACGCGCTGCAGCGCTGCGGAACGGCGCTGGTGATGGCAGCGCGCGGCCGCGACTGCACGCAGCAGACGCGCGCCGCCGCGCCCTCCCCGGCAAACCCCGGACCTCCGCCACCGTCCTCACCACCCCCTGACGTCCTCCAGACGTCTGAACCGGGCAAGACAGCCACCGCCGCGACCTGGTGCTGCGAAATTTCGCAGCCCGTCGCCGGCGAGCTTCTCCGCCGAAATTCACCTCTCCCGAGCTGCGATTCGTACAATTGATTCATGGGTAATGATCCTTGGACGATTTTAGGCCACCATGAACGGATTCCGGCCGAAATCGTCCGTCAATTTCCCTCAATTCTCAAACGATTCGCCGGAAAAAAATCACTGTGAGTAGCGAACTTCAGACCTCGATTCCGATCGCATCCGGAATCGAATGATCGTATACGACACATCAACACGTAGCCTCTGTGACAAGGAATCCAGCGGTTCAAGAGTATCGGAAATTGGACCCCGGACCCGCCGGGAATCGCCGCCGCAATATGCGTCAGAACCCTAGCCGATTAGGGTTTTCGTCCGAATTGGGGAATTTTTGACAGCACGACCACTTCTCCTTTCCGACGCTATTCCGGACAAACCAGAAATCGGAATGGGTCGTGCAACCTATCCAGACGAAGCTAACGAAACAGCGAACAAAACTATCCGAAAGGATCGGAAATATACTGTAGCATACGTGCCCACGCACGTCCGCAAGCTGGCGGTCGTGATCTGCCAGAAATTAGGGTTTTGCCTTTTCCGTCTTTCTGCGCCGTCGCTCCTCGATTTTCGTGCATACCGGACCAATTACAGTACAAAAATAGTACAATTACATAACATATTGGTCCTATCAACTACTCATGGATTTTCTCACGAGAAAAACGTTACAACAGGGTCAAAACAGTGGCTCGCAGGCCGCCCCAAAACACGAAATTAACCCGATAACGACGGAATTGAACCCTAATCATACACCTAACAGCAACAATCAGAGCCTAAATCAGGCTCTGATACCAATTGAAGGAATAATTTAGGTTAGGAACGATACCTTCCTCCTTCGTATGTTGTCGCGACTTTGATTGTTGCTCCTGTGTCTCGCGACTTTGATTGTATCTCCTGTGTCAGATCTTCTGATCTGTGTCCCGGCCTTTTTCTTCCTCTGGGTGGTCAGAGAACTGAAGAAAATAATATTTTTGTCTCTCCCTCACTCACGTTTGGCGTCTCCAATTTTATGAATGAATGTAATCTGTTTCTGAACAGAATACTAATATATATAGGCTTCAAAAGCTAATATAATATTAATATATTTGTATCCCATTAATTTAATTATATTTTTAATGGGCTTCCACATAACCAGCCCATAATATAATTAATTAATTTACTGGGCTACTAATATTTATCAATTAATTGGCCCAACCAATTAATTCCAGATAAATAATATTATTAAATAATATAAAAATACATTAATCCATTAATAATGATTTCTGAGAGACAATAAATAACCAGGCAACTAATTGGGCCAGATCAGGGATCCAATACAAGAAATAAAGATGGGCCTCAAATTAATTAATTATCTATGCTCGGCCCAGAGCAAAATTAATTAATAAACACAGATTCATTCCACTAGAGAATCCGTGCTGACTTACCCCTTTATCCCAAATTGAGCAAGGGCTTGTATTTTAGACTTAATCGATCTCCGTATTTAAGATAGAAATATCCGTTAATTAATTAAGCTCACTGACACCTTAAATTAATTAACATCTTATATTCCTGAGTAGTACCACTCGACCTTATTAACACACCTGAACTTAATCAACCGGTCGGGTTTAGTGTGCTAATCCTTTCGAGTTCCTCAGGGGATATTATCAACCCATTTTACTAGGATACGGATGTAAGATACAGACAACCAGCTTGAGCCACAAATAACTACTAACACCCAAGATACGTAGATCCGGTCGTGATGACGTTCACCATAGTAGGTCAAAGTGATAGATAGCCAAATGCACTCAGCTGAAGTCTTACCAAGCTTAAGACCAGCAAAGTCACCGAGATCTTGGTTTTCCACTAAGGTCGGTTAGGAAAACACATCTCACTGTGATCCGTCAATACACCACCTTAAGTGAACCAGTAAAGATAAGCAGCTAAGACAAGCCACTTCTTATCTAAACTGCAGCTTAAATCGACAACTTATCCTTAAGTTGTCTCAACTGTGATAACTGTTTATATCTTGTCAGTTCAACCAATTTGTGTTGTCTTCTGTGATACCCGACACACCACACAAATCTAACTTTTATACAAGATAAATGATAACATGTGCAAATATACATATTTATCAGATATGAGAATAAAATAGTGGTAAGGACAAAAACACATTGTATACAAGCATAAAAAGTGCTTCCAATATACAAAATCCCAACAAGTTGACCTACCTAAAAGGTCTTTAAAGAGATTTATTGTATTTCATCCACATAGCTACCTAATGATTGCTTCAATCACTTGAAGTGGATGGAGACTCATTTAGACCTATAGAAGATAACAAAGATGAGGACCAGAAGTTCCTTACCTATGTGCAATTAGAGAATTTGAAATGGTATTGACCATCCTTTGTTATCTTCGAAACAAACATGATATTGGTCTATTTATGAGAGTAATGATATATTCCATGCTATTATCTATGATGATAATTAAAATTGTGTTGCACATATTAGTGTAGACCTTGAAGATTGTTATCTTGAGGGGGAGTAACGAATTGTAAATAATCCTGAAGATTAGACTGACTCCTAAAGGTCAAATGGTCCTGAAGGTCAAATGGTTGTACTCTTTTTTCCTTTCTAAGTTTTTTCCCAAAGGGTTTTCTTAGTTAAGGTTTTTAACGAGGCATCCAATGCAACACACGAGAAAATGAGTCATTGAGATTGATTCATAAAAGAGCCAATATAACACATGATCTCCAAAAGAGTGGCGACATCAACATTCAGCAAATTCGCTCAAGAGACAATCTAGCGGATTCTTTTACAAAGACATTACCAACGCCAATATTCAAGAAGTTGTTACACAAGATCGATATACGCCGACTCAATGATCAAGAATAACTATATTGAGGTGGAGCAGCTGTACTCTTTTTCCTTCGACCAGTTTTTATCCCATTGGGTTTTTCTGGCAATGTTTTAACGATGCAGCAATTTCTGTTTAGGGATGGTCCATCAAGGGGGAGTGTTGTAGATAAAATTAATTGGATATATGATGACCATATCTAAACCCTAGCAACCTATCTTGTACTCTATAAATAGAGGTCTTCACTCTCATAATAATGTACATCTCATTCCCGCTCTCTATTTTATTCTTTCGTTCTATTTAGTTTATAGCAGTTATGCTTATTTTATTAATTTATATTTAATTATAGGTATTTGTTTTTCTTTACCTTGTACTCCCTCCGTCCCAATAAATAAATATGACTTATTTGATTTCGGCACGGATATTAACATTAAATTCATTCATCCATAGATAATTAAACATAAATCATTCCCAACTAATAATTCTCCAGAAGTCGAAGATGGAAAATTCCACATGGCCACAACTACAATCTTTCTTTGTCAATTATATTTCTTAACTATTATAGAATTTATATGAGGGAAATTTGACGTGCTGTACTATTCCTATGAATAGTGCCGACTGTGGTGGCATTTATGCAATTATGAGAAAAACTTTAGGTAATTCTTTATCTGAAAGAAAGTAAATTAATAAACCGACCGACTTTCTCATTGATAAGTTCTCTCGCTTCACTCCTTACTCGTTTCGCCACCGCCTCAATTCTCCCCTTAAATTCTATCATCCTAAAATTGAGAATTTAGTTCTATATTCATTTTGACCATATGTTAAATTATAATCGATTTTAGCTATTTAATGAGAAATTTAACATATTAACTAGGGATAGAAGGTATTTTGAACGTTTATGTTTGTTTATGTTCAACGTACATATTTTTTTATTGGAGTTCGTATTATATGAGGATACAACTTTTAATTTTTTTTCCCTTATTATGTAATTACTCCATCCGTTTTCATTATAAGTGGCTCGCTTTCTTATTTGGGACGTTCCATTATAAGTGGCTCGTTCTAAAAAAAAGTAAAGAATGTGTGGATAAAATTTAACTACAAAAAAGTCAAACATTATACACCACAAAATAAACTTTTTTAATTCTCGTGCTGAAAAGAAGTGAGCCACTTATAATGGAACGGATGAAGTACATAGTAATTCGATATGTTTGACAGCATATTGTGTTCCTTGAATGCAATATGATACCATACGAGCATCTGGGACAAATTGTTGTGTTTGTTGCTGAAATATCACTAGCTAATTGTTCATGATCTATGTCAAAGAATGATTTAATTTATAAATATTATCTGTCTACAATTCATATAAAAAATTATTTAATTATGATATAAACCACTCCCTCCGTCCCATAACTATTGTCCCATTTCTTTTGGGTATGGTAATTAAGGAGAATGGTTGATTGTAAGTAAAGATGGTGGAACCCTCAAATAAAGTGTTTTTAATAATTTGTTATTTTCGAAAATGGAACGACAATTATGGAATAGCAAAAAAAAAAAAAAAATGGAACAAAAATTATGGACGGAGAAAGTATTTGAAATTGCACTTTAAAAATTTTGAAAACTTAATTGTCCTTACCTTACCAACCACCGTGCGACAGCACAGTGAGAATTTAGTCAAATTTAGATCAACAATTGTTCTGTTATAAGATTATATTTATCAATGAACACCTCAAACACCCAAACACCCAATCATCTCAATATTTATTAATTTCTCTCTCCTCCATATACTCTACTTTCTTACTAAATATACCATCTCTACTTTTTATAGTTTATCCATGGCCATCCAACCAAAGCAACCACCCAACTAAAATATTATATATTCACATTATTTTTTATAATTATTTATTTTCAACATATTATTACTTTGAATAAAAAGTATTAAAATTAATTTTCGATTAATGGATAACTCGAAAAAAAACTCAATATCAATACAACTCATATTAATAAAACAAAGGCGCAACACAAATTGATGAAGTAAAAAATTGAAACAACGAAAAACACACAACTACAAATGCGAAGTAGGAAATTTATTTAGCTATCATGGCCGAATTTTTGCCATATATGCTCGATCAAGTCGTTTTGAAGCTCTTTATGCCCTTCTCTGTTCCAAAGTTGTGACTTAGTTCTCATATAAGAGGTTACACTTGCAATCCTATTTGTAGAGTATCCAAAATCATTATTTTCTTCTCCGTCTTCAGTGCCTCGATTACTCTAAGTTTGCAGATCCTGTATAAATTATGTAGGATCTTGGTAATTTAGATAAGAGCTTCTTTCGTCTTCCACTATTATATTGTGCATGATGATGCAAGCTCTCATTATTTTTCCCATAAAATCTCGATCCCAGATAAGACATGGTTGCTTGATAAAAGCGAAACGAGCTTGTAGAACGCCAAATGCTCGTTCAACGTCTTTTCGCGTAGCCTCTTGATGTAGAGCAAATAATTTATGCTCTTGAATGAGAGGAACTCTTATAGATTTGACAAATGCTGCCCATTAAGGATATATACCATCAGTAAGATAATATCCCATATTCTTCTCCTTGCCATTTACGACATAAGTAACCTTTGGTGCTCGACCTTCCAAAATATCATCAAAAACAGGTGATTTATCAAGCACATTGATATCATTTCTGGAACCCGGGGGTTCCAAAAAATGCATGCCAAAACCACAAATCTTGTGAAACAACTGCTTCCAAGATTATAGTTGGTTTACCACTTCTTCCTGCAAACTGACCCGCCCAACTAGAGGGACAATTTTTCCATTCCCAATGCATACAGTCTATGCTCCCCAACATGCCTGGGAAACCACGCCGTTCTCCTAGTTGCAGAAGATATGCCATATCTTCTTCAGTTGGCTTTGTCAGGTATTCGTCACTGAAGTTGGAAATGATGTCTTCTACGAATCTTTTGAGTGATTTCCGAATTAGTTGACCACTCATTCGCAAATATTCGTCATGTAAGTCGGTTGCTGTGCCGTATGCCAGCACCCTCATCGCAGCAGTGCATTTTTGGATGGCAGACATACCTAGACGACCAGCAGCATCCGGCTTTTGTTGAAAAAATTCGTCAGTGGGAACCAATTTATTCATTATACGTTCGAATGTGAAAGTTTGGTGGCAACCAATTTATTCATTATACGAGAGAGAGATATTTGGTTATCTTTCGTGGAGTTTGGTTCGTATGACATACAAATATGTGAACTATAATTTATAGGAATAAACGAGTGAATGTGAAAGCATTATTGGTGTGAAAGCATTATTGTCGTGAGTATTCAGCATTATTGATAGGAACACTGTGAAACAGCTATTGATAGGAACACTGTGAAACAACTATTGATAGAAACGAGTGATAGCATTATTGGTTGCTTTTTAGGCATGTGACACCCTACCATTTTCTTTTTAGGCATGTGAAATAGCTATTGATAGGAACACTGCTTTTTAGGCATTATTGACCAGAGAGCATTATTGTTGTTGCATTATTGTTTGAGTGTAACACTATTGATGAGAGAGCATTATGTGGACACTGCCATGCGTGAGAGAGCACTATGTGAACACTATTGATGAGAGAGCATTATGTGAACACACGATAAAATTCATTAATAATGAATATATATTACAACACGCATTAACTTAGATACTAGACAATATTTAGACCAACATTACATAAAACAAACACTCATAAACTTAGATATCCTAAAACAACACACTCATAAACTTAGATAAAAAATTATTAAAACATGCATACTTAAACAACACACTCATAAACTTAGATATCCTAAAATAATTCATGCAGCAGACGCAAATTCAGTTGCTCTTCTTCTGGAGTTAATGCAGTTTTATTCAGCAGCGTATTCAGCGTAAATGTCTTCATCTTCTGGGCCATCTCTTCTTTACGTGCCTCACGATCCAAGTCACGCTTCTAAAGCTCCTTGTCACGCGTGATCCTCAGTTCACGAATTTCAACAATGAAATCATCAGGTATTATAGAAGACGAAGATGAAGATGCTACTCCTTTTCCTTTCTTTTTTACCGCAGCCTTGGCCCTGTCTCTTCCCATAGGGCGACGAAATGTTGATGCATCACTCACAGGAGTTTCTGGAGTTAGGAAACTGTGATTCCAACCCAACATCTTGGGATCGGTTAACTGATAAGTGGTATCAGTTATACTGCTTCCGAGCCGACCTACAGCCCTAAATTATTACTATCTAAAAAAATAAATTAGAGACCCCAATATTTTGGGGCCCGGGGCGGTTGCCCATGCTCGCCTTCCCTCAGGGCCGGGCTTAAGCCTAGATTCCAGCCTTGGCCCTGTCTTTTATCAGGAAACTGTGATTCCAACCCAACATCTTGCGATTTGAATTCTCTCGAGTTAGGAAAATCATCGAAACTAGGGTAATAATCGTTGGAATGGGGAAAATTTCGAGAATTATAGAAGTTGTTATAGGGATCCATAGTGAAAGAGTGAGGAGTAATTAAAAATGTGGAGAGAAAATGAGATAATTGTAGGATGTGGAGAAATATATCAATATTGGTGTCTATTTATAGAGGATGAAAAATCATGAATTTTGGTATAATTTTTTTTTAATATATAATATAAAAGATATAATCAAATTATATTTAGAATAAAATTAATTTCATGTGACCAATGGGATAGTGACAAGTGTCACCATCCCAATGGCCACAACAATCAATCAGTTCGTTCGCTTCAGAGGTGGGAGGAGAACGCGTTCTCCCATGTTCTCTCTCCTCATCTTGTATTTTTTTTTTTAATATTTTAAATACGGTAGACCCGCACGACCAGCCAACAAATTCAAACCCGAACTACTTTATCGCATGGAATAAGTGGTGGTTGGTCGAACATTAATAGTATTTGAAGGAAAATACGAACATTTAATCTTGCATACGCAACCTTGTTTGCTGACAAGGCATTTCCCAAACACTTGGTTGAGATTGGGCCAGCCAATAAACTTGTGCCAAGTGGCGCTTTCCCAAACACGTCGAATGAAACCTGACGTGTAATAACGGCGGGTGATGTGACTGTTTAATTCTTGATATGTAATACGAAATGATGCCCCGGAGGCCCGGCTTGTTATATTAAAAAGAAAACAAATAGAAAAATAATGTCCCTCTGCAGAACAACTAATGTCTCTCTCACTCTCTGAAAATTTCTCCTGGAGCCGAATCACTCTTCAACGTCACCATTGACAGATTCCGGAGGGGTCGATCAGAGTGCTCGTCGAATGGAACTTTAAAAAAAAAAAAAAAAAAAATCTTACGGTTTTGTTATTAGGCTAAATTTTAGTATTTAAAAGGCCAGACTACAAAGTTATGAATTACGATGCGTGCAAAGATCAAGATATAAATGATGTTTATGTATATATCTCCAACAACAAAAATGACCAACTTTTGTAAGACTTGTGCGGTAATGTTAGGGAAATAAGCAATAAGTACTAAAACTAACTCAGGATTATAAACCGAACAAGATAGACATCAAGTAATAACTCAATCTTGTAAAACTAGACCAGTCAACACATTAAATTAAATGTGTCATTCTTCATAGAAGAAATTTAGAAATTGGTCGAGTCTAGACTGATGCTTCAGGAGGAGGGGCCGTAGATGATTCATGTATAAATAAGCATCTATGATCAAACACCACCAATATATATGACACCAACAAATTGACTTAGATTTGATTTTTTCTTTCCTTTTCAATTTTGTATATCCCGGACAAAGTTGTATGAGGTTCAAGTGATGGTGCCTAATTACTAGAAATAATCATCAAAAGCAACACACACACTACGAGTATGTAGCCACTTGGTATTTCTCACTTGTATGCCAGAAATAATTTTATCATCAGAATCAAACACACTCATTATCGCCAGACAAAAAATGCAAATTTCAAATGATAGTAGGCAGGACACCTGATATAGGTCTACATTAAACACCAATATGAGATTTATAATTTAGTGAGAGTATGTGCATGCAATAATCTCCTTTTTCTTCTTTACTAGGAGGAGACGAAGGAAATGAAGCAAGTTTTATTAAATACCAGTAGAGAAGCTTATAAGTGAAGATCTCGGCAACAGTAAAGGAACCATAAAATGCAACAAAAGAACATGATCAGAAATTCAGAATGGAGAAGACTACTGAAAAACAAGTGAAACCATGTCAAATGCATTCTTATATATCAATTTATCATATACAAGTAAATTATGTCAATTAGTTTTCTTTTTCCCCTTTTTTAATTTTAGGAGGAGGGAAGAGTAATTTGGTTTTATCATTTTATAGTCATGGACTATTAAGAAGAAGATAATTTTGTAAGAATAAAAAACTAACAACTAATCGATTTACTTTTTAAACAAGCAATTACGTGTTAATAAGAAGATAATTTTGTAAGAATATAAAACTAACAACTAATCGACTTGCTTTTTAATCCAGTGTTTTGAAGAAGTTGTGGGGCCGTCAAGTTCTAAATTAAATTATTTTCAAATAAAAACATATTTTGCAAAAATAGAAGGCCAAATTTTAAGTGAATGTGAATAATGAATAATGATATAACAATAAAAATTTTGACCTAAAATAATCGTAATATTATTTAGTATTGATATTGATATTGGAGTATCGAAATACCAAAATTAATTTAGGGTACAAATTCCCCCATCCCGACTCACAACTCAGAAAAACTCACAAGTCTCAACCGCCCGCAGCCGCCCCTTCCCGATTTCCGTCTTCCGCCGCCCCTCCGACACCCTCTCCGCGTACGGTGTCACGCCGGCACCGTCTATTGGCTACCCTCCCTGACCACTGCGCCACGCCGTAAGCACTAAGCCGCCCGCAACCCCTCGACCCTCCCCCTCTGCTTTCTCGGCGCCGGCAAGTGTAAGTCCGAGATTACTCAAATTAGAATAGGGCGCCGACTGCATCGTCATCTTCTGCCCCTTGCTGCCGTACACAAGGTGGATTTTCTTTCTATATAACTCCTTGATTTATTAATTTCTATGATTCTATCATTTTAAAGTTTGTTAACATATGGGTATATCTAATAGGAAATTGAAGGAATAAGGAGAACCGGAGAAATCATTTGAATTAGGTCAAGTTATTTTTGTAAAATTGCTAAAACAGAAAACACTAGGGGGATATTTGTCTAGGATTAATGTTGGAAGAACGCATAAAAGAAGCTAGATTTATCAATGATGAATGTAATTCTTTATTGGAATGGATGTTAATCAGCTCAATGAAGCCTTAGAATTAGAGTCTGATCAGATTCAGACTCATTATTTTCAGTTTTTGTGGTATAACCGAGAACCAAAGGGGTATCAGCTTTGGGATGCATTTTCCGACTTTTTTGGGATCGGTTAACTGATAAGTGGTATCAGTTATACTGCTTCCGAGCCGACCTACAGCCCTAAATTATTACTATCTAAAAAAATAAATTAGAGACCCCAATATTTTGGGGCCCGGGGCGGTTGCCCATGCTCGCCTTCCCTCAGGGCCGGGCCTGAGCCTAGATGAAATTGCAATACTGTTTTGATTTTCCTCTTTTGGAAATAATTGGTTACTCAATTACTAAGTGCAGTTTTTGGTGTTTGTTGATGTGGTTGATTTGTGCTACAACCCTAGATGAAATTGCATTACTGTGTTGAGTTTTCCGATTTTGGGAATAATTGTTTACTCAATTACTGAATGCAGTTGTTGATGTGGTTGATCTGCGCTACAACCCTAGATGAAATTGCGTTACTGTGTTGAGTTTTCCGATTTTGGGAATAATTCTTTACTCAATTACTGAATGCAGTTGTTGATGTGGTTGCTATTTTTAGATTCTGGATGGACAATTTGGTGGATTCATTGAATAGTGCATACCAAGATTTCATTTCTGCAGCAGCTAATACATTGGAGGCGAAGGAGAATTCGGGTGGTCAGAAAAGCCCAGCCACTGATGCTGCACTAGAAAATTTTAAGCAGAGGTGGGAACTTTTCAGAGTTGCTTGTGATCAAGCAGAAGAATTTGTGGAATCTGTAAAGCAGAGAATCGGATCGGAGTGTCTTGTGGACGAGGCTACTGGCTCTGTTGATCCTAAACCCGGACAGCCTGCACCAAGTGGTCTCTCACCAATCAGCGCTGTTCGCTTGGAGCAAATGAGTAAAGCTGTTAGATGGCTTGTGATTGAACTGCAACAAGGGTCTGGTGCTGGAGCTGGTTCATCACATCCTAACTCTACTGCCCCTTTTGATGCTAGGTTTTCGGAAGATGCTGCTCAATAGGTACTATTAATGCTCGATTAGCTATTTGTTTATTGTACTGGATATGTATCAGTTGCTGAATAGTGAATACAAGTTTCATCTTGCTATACAAAGAACTGATTATTGTAATTTTAAGTGAATAGTGTATCTTCTTTGTTATGTTATCAAAGTAAACTTGGACACTTGGTAGCTAGACTACAACTAGAACTGTCTGGAGAATCAGATTCTCAATACACCAATTAAGGGGTCTAAGCTAGACTAGTATTTACACGTTCAGTGTAGGTAATGGTTTTGTTATACTTTAGGCGGAAAATATTCAAGCCTTTGTGGAAGAATAGTAATACTTTTATCCTTCAGTTACAGTCAGGATGATTGGCTTCAGTTCAAATTATCCGATTAAGATAGTAGGCCTGTAGGGCTCATAACATAAGTAGTGAATGTTCTTCTCCAAAACTTCCATGACTTCCTATCTCTTCAGAACATCATATTATTGGTTCACTCCGCTTACCTATTTTTCCATTTCTTATCTTGCACTCGCTGGGAAACAAACTTCTGTTCTTATGGCTTGGGAACAAACCTCTGGAGCAAGATTCTTCAATTCTTGTAGTGATAAGCCTTTTCAGAATCTCAAGTGTCGGAAGGCAGAGATTTAAGTTATGCCTTGTATCTGATTAGTCAATTGATAACTGCTGTTTTTAGTGGCCATATTTAAAGATCACGTAAAGACCATTACATTGTACTTCAGCTAGTATGTGGCAATTATAGTTGAAAATTATCAAGAATGAAGCTCGGGGTCTCAATGATACTTCTGGCTTTTATGTGTTATTTAAGCACCTAATCTGTTTATCACAACTACATTCTCTTTCACTCTTCTTTCACTATCTAGCTTTCCTTGTTTGTCCTTTGAGGCCATATGTAGAACTAACAAGGAGCCAGAATGAGATGAGAATATGCGAACTCTCCTGATGTCTGTTGTCCAGAAATATGAGTGGTGCCAATTTAGTGTAATGTTGGTAACTTTGATAATTGTTGGAACTAATGGTGTAGGATGTCTTCCGGGCAATTATCTGTCATCCTCTTTGTTGTTTTTGAAGTGTATGTGGAGTTAGTTAATAGTTCATGACAAGGTAGAATGTATCCACATATATGCAATCTTGGTGATGGTGTATAGTCCATATATTATTTGTGGTGCCATTAAGTGTTGTTAATTCAGGTTGATAATCCCATAGAAGCTACTGGAACTGATGGTACAGCTTCACAAACCTTTATCTTTCTTACTCCATTATTGAAATTGAGTAGACTGCACAAGAAACTTCAACTCCATGTAGATTACTGAAAATTAAGACAACTTTTTGAAAAGAGAAGTTGAAAACAGAAGTAGTCTAGAATAGATGAAAAGTTAAAATGCAATGATTATAAGTTCAATTTTTAGAAAACTATTATTACATCTATAACTAGCTAGTAATTATTTTTTTTTTTAATCCATCAGAAAAATTTAATCTCAATAACAGTGTGTCTCTCGAATACTCTCAATAAAGTTTAGAATGTATTAGTAATATTTCTTGAAAAATAACTCCCTCCGTTCCGCTAGATTTGTCTCGATTTTCTTTTTTGAACTATCTTACTTGACTTATTCTATTTTTCTTAAAAATAATTATTAAATAATTTTTTTAAGACCTACTTAGATACGCACAATAGAATGACTCAAATGAGACGAATGGAGTGTTTGAAAATTGGAAAAACGTTTTTTTGAATTATCTCACTTGACTTGTTTTATTTTTTTAAAAAACAATTATTAAATAACACAATAAAAAGAATGACTCAAATGAGACGAATGTAGTGTTTGAAAATTGGAAAAACGCTATTCGACAATGTGTGATCCCGAATGGAAGCCTTATAAAAACCCAGACAGAGCACACGTGTAGTAAGGAACAAACATTACGCAGATAGCAAAAGAGAAACATTTTCCCCCCTTTCTCTCTCACACGCACACAGAGAATCACACTCTCAGACACGCCTGCAAGGCCAGGTCATGCAGAGAAAGAGTTGCTGAAGCTGGCACAAATTACGCCCAACTTCGTTTCCCTTAAATTTTCTCCTAATCCTTTTCTTGTCAAACCTCACTACCTATTTCTTACTGGGTATTTATTGGCGTTTCCCTCTCTGCGTTTCAGTTTTCGCAGTTTTGTTGTCTCATTATGGAGAGGTTGACGCGAATTAGCAATAGTAACTCAAGCCTACGTGTTGTCCCAGTTTTGTACTAGGTATCTGCGCAGCTCGGAGATGCTGGAGATCGACTTCGATCATCTTGTGATATTCCTTCGCAGGGTTGAATCAAAGTTAGTTGCTGTTTAATTTCTTTTCTGTACAGTTCATCGGTTTGAATATGTTCGAATTTATTTTGATTGTTGTAGTGATTCTCTGTTCGTCTTATTAGGGTTCCATTTTTTAATATTTTTGTTATTCGTTGAATTTGGGTGGATCAATCGTTTGGTTTTGGATGTATGCAGACTTTTGGAATTAGGGGATCGAATGCAGAAGGCATATAAATTGATCTGGTCGGTAAGTGATTATATACTTGCTTACTTCTCTCAATTGATTGTTAGAGAGATTCTGGCTGTGCGGGTCTTTTCACGCCAAAGAGTGAAGATTAACACTATTAAATATTTAATTTAGCTCTCTGGATTGCTAATAGTAAGTTTTAGTGTAGTAGGTATTCATAAACTGGATTTGAAAAGAGTTTCCAATACTGAGTGTTTATAGCTTTCTATTTGTGGTATTTTAATGTTACACGTCATTATAGTATTGGTTGATATTAGGTAAGCTAATCATCTTTCCATATTGGCATAATACTACCAATATCTGAGGTAGAGATGCTGATTCGTTGTACTATCAGATTATGAGAGCCAAAACTATAAATGAAGTTTGTTGGGTAAAGGATTGCCTTTTGTTTATTTTCCTTGGAGTTTATATTTTTTAGGGGGATGCGGTGTGTTGGGTTGTGGAAGTGAAGAAACTGTCATCATCTGCTCGTGTCTTGTAATATAGTATTGGGAATCTCTTTCTTTACTACTTTCGTAGTATCTAGTAACAATTTCTAGGCCAAACTGAGTGGCTTCTACTATATGTGAAATTCTTTTCGGCTATATGCACACTCAAAACCTTAGATGCTATTTTATCTGAAAACATTGCAGAGTGGCGACCTTGGGCTTTACTTACTCTGGCTTATCATGCATCTAATTGTGAGCGTATGGTACTTTGCCGTGGATTTGATAAACTCATTCGATAGCTTCCTTATCTCCAGTGGTTTCATGAACCGGTGTAAAAATCTTGACATCGGTAAAGTGAAGTATCTGGCTGTTGTTCTGGACAGTGAAGAAGCTCGTGACACTCTAAAAGTTCTTGATCTGTTGCGGTGGCTCGCTTCTATGGGATTGAAAAATGTATGCCTCTACGATACAGAAGGTACAGGGGCTTAGATACTGTAAATCCCGTTGGTGATCCCATCTTGTATGTATGATTTTCCATCTTTCGGGTGCATAATGTTGAGTGACTCTTTCTTTTTGTGCTGTAGGAGTGCTAAAGAGATCCAAAGATGCCCTTGCTTTATGGCTGAGAAGTGAAAGCCTGCAACTAAATGTGCTGGCCTTAATCTCTATTTTCTAAATTCTAGGCCACTGACGCTACTCCACTGTTGTTTAAGATGCCCTTATCAATAAATCAAATCCATCTTTACTCACAATTGACTGGATATGGAGAAATCAGATTTATATCTAAGGGTCACTGAAAGTCAAGGTCTATTAAGATTTAGAATGTGGTGTCGGAATTACTTGTGATATCTTATGATGCTGTGGTGTCTTCTGAAAGAAAGAAAACAGCACATTCATTTATTTATATATTTTCCCTGTCAAAATGGCACTTCGAGTTGCCTTTAATAGGAAAATGGATTTACTTTTTTATTTTTTTTGTGCAGGGAACTAATAAGGATGCATTTATGAACTTGGAAGTTATTTCTTATACTGATGGGAAACATGCTGTTGCTAGAGCTGCAAATTTTCTTTTAAAAAAGAATTATTTGAGTGCGCATGTTGAGAAACAAGAGTTAACAGAGTCTGACATAGCAGATGCTCTTGCAGCAATAGGTGTGTTTCCTTCTAATTTTCATTGTTTGTTATTTAATCACTTTCTCTAACAGTATATACATAGATCCGGAAAAACTGCCCCCTTGGTTTTATGCTAGTATCTGACATCTTGTTAACATCAGGATATAGGGCACCAGAGCCTGATCTGATGTTGATTTATGGGCCTGTAAGATGTCACCTTGGTTTTCCAGCATGGAGACTTCGTTATACTGAGATTGTGTAAGTGTTTGCATTGGTCTTCTTGAAATTCCACTCAATTAATTTTCTCACTGAATCATTAGAAAATATGATCTACTTGAGCAACACGGTATATCAAAGAACTAATTATAAGGTCATAAATGAGTTGCATCACATAACCAGCTTACTATCTGGAGTATCAAATATCAGAATAAAGAAGAATAGTGTTAATTCCTATTGTGTAGCATTATATCCCCCATTGCAGTCAAATAAAAACCCTAATTATTTCTAGTCCTTTCCTTTCGGCTGCTTAATGTGGATCAGTAAATTTTGCAACTTCATCTTTTGTTTTTACAAGTCGCTTTTAAACTTTAAAAACTAATGGATTTTGGACTTTCATCTATATGTTTGATTACAGGCATATGGGACCCCTTAAGTCTATGAAACTTGGTGCTGTTATAAAAGCCATTCATAGGTACACTATGGTGCATCAGAACTATGGTAAGTATATCCCCTTCAATCTTCAATTTGGGAGCCATTTCATTTATGTTGTGATGCCATCCCCTCACAGATCCATTAGATCAAAATTAGCCATTTTCAATTCCAACTGGGACTCTGCTAATATTCTTACGAAAAATTCTGCTATGACTTCAAACATAATTTGCATTTTTTGACAGCAAATCAACTGAAAAAAAATCTTGATATGACTTCAAAACCACTTATTATTGTTATTTTCATATGAATCAACTATTTTTGGTTCACGTTTTTTACATTCTAAAGTTCTGTTGCATTTTTTATACCAGGTACATAAACTGGTGCATCTCAAGTGACATTTCCCATGGACCAATTTACAAGAATGAGATACTTGTTTCCCCCATTTGCAGCTAAGCTCTAAACGTTATGTGTTATATTTCCATTGTTTGATGATGAAAGATATACATATAAACTGTAATCAGGTCAATTGTTGTACTATTGCTTTGTCAGCTGCCGTTTTCTCTCAATCAGAGTTGCAGTTATTCTTGATCTAATGCTGGATAATAAATTCACTGTAATAATATTACAGAGATTCAATTCAATTATCAACTATAGTTTTACCGTGGCACGATCGATGTCAAACCCGAGGCGATGAATAGGACCGAAGTCAGCATAACCTTGCGTATGCCTATAAAGTTCAGTACTCGGCTTCAAGAAGTTAGAATTCCATTGCCTGCAAAAAGATGAGAGAGGTTAGAATTTGCACTTTGAAAGTCGTTTGCATATAATAGCATTAAGGGCAAAATCGAATTTTAGGGACTTTGACTATACCGAACATCATTTATACCACGAATGAAGATTAAAAAAAATAAATAAAAAATAATAAAAATATTTTATCCGTCCCAATATTAATGTCCCATATACAATTTTGGTTCCTCTCATTATTAATATTCTTTCAAAAAAAGAAAATAAATGCGTGGACTACAATCAGTTTAATTAAGTTGATCCTACCACTATATAAATTTATACCATACTTTATTCTTTTCTACACTTTTACCACTTGAACTCATATTGTTATTTATTACTCCATTCATCCCAAAATTTTTGTCCATTATACCATATTAGGTCGTCCCAAAACCACAGCGACCATAAAACCAATTTGAAAGATCATTTAATGTAGTTGAAATAACTGAAATTTCGGTTGTTCGGTTAAATAAAGAAAACTCAATGCCCTCCAGAACGACCACCTCCACGTCCAGATCGACCGCCACCACTACGTCCAGCGCATATTCCACCACGAGGACAATCGCCCCACCGTTCTGGAATCTCATGGAGTTGAAAGCCTGTGGCCTTGCCATGCCCTTCTCTATTGCAGTGGCTGCAAAATTTGTTTGTACTCGCAGCACTTCGAAATCGATCACGATTCTGGATTTGAGTAGCAAACGCGACAACCCCATCACGAAATCTCCCGTTCCCGGGCCACCTTCACGTAGGCGTTTGGCCTGACTAATTTGTTGATATGCTTTGTCCAAACTCGGTAATGGATCCATACCGAGAAGATTATCACATTTCGAGGCATAGGCAGCATCCAATCCAAAAAGAAAATAGTGAAGACGATCCTCCTCCTTGAGAGTCTCCACTTGAGCAGCAATGTTACATGTACATTTTCCACAATTACATGAAGGGTTCTTCACATATGTGTTCATTTTCTCCCATATCTTGAAGAGACAACCAAAATAAGTAGCCACCAATTCCGAGGCAGATTGTCGACACTCACCCAAAAGACGTCTTGAGTTGACAAATCCGTGTACCACTTACCACACAAAATCGATTCTTGAGATTGTTCCATAAAAGTTTCACATCATCGTACTCCCCAAGTGTCGAGCAAACCCCCTGATCAATAGTATTCATCAGCCATGACACCAACATAGAATGAATGGTAAGCTAATCCTCCAATTTATCTCCGTCAATAGGCTTCGACAAAGAGCCATCAATAAACTCAAATTTACGCTTCCCTCAAAACGACGTCCGGATAGCACGAGCCCATTGATTAAAGTTGTCCCCTCGCAATTGAATTGGCATGATAATATTGCCCCGATTGTCGTTGGAACCAAGATGATACGCCATGTCCACCTTTATTGGTGGAGTTGGTGTCGGTATTGCCTGCCATGAACTCTCGAGGAGGCCAAGAAAATTAATCCCTATGATACCGCTCTAGTACCATGTCAAGAAATCTAGAAAGATGAAGTATGAAATTCATATATTTCACGCTGCCAACCCCAAGATACAAAGCCCTATATAAGCTATACAAAGAAGAAAACCCTATCTGCTACCATACAACAAACACATTAAGAACATGGAAATATAATAACAAAAATAAGGAAAAATATCAATGGAGATCCGATTATTATGCCATGACGAAATCTGTTCCGCAATTTGGCCATATAACATGGTTTATGTCCATTTTTGGTTATGCAATTTGGTTGTTTTCGTGGTCCTGTAAATAACACAAAGACTTATGTGCCAGACAATATACTCCCTTGTATGTCACACTTTTTAAGATGTTACATGTGGCGTATGTGGCCCATCATAATTGATTTTGATTTGATTATTTAACCAAAATGTATTCCATATGTCAAATGATTTGTGGAGGTGACATATAGTGGAATACAATTGTGTGACACCAAAGTAATTAGGTATGAGATTCAATATGAAAAGATTTGAAGATCCCAAAACCCCTAGCTGAATGATGAGCTTTATAATGTAATAGCTTAGTTGAGTTCAGCATGTTAGAAACTCTGTAGGCTAGCTATCATTAGCTGATAGGTTCAGTAGAACAATCTTTGTCAGCCGGAAGAACTCAGCACCCTGGAATTCAGTTGGGTATTTCAGAACCCACTAAATCAGTAAAGAAAATCAAGCCAAGCACTGAATATCTCAGAAGAATGTCAGTAGAAGACATTTCAGTAAAGGGTCTGAGGAATTTGAGGAAGTCAACTCAGCACCCACATTGGAGTTTGAGCAAACCTCACCAACTCTCTAACCTCGACCAATGAGGAATTGTCTGCATAGTACCTACTCTGATACAAAGTTGCTCATTAGACTGAAAAAGAGGAAATTTCTACAGTGATATTCAAACCTCAAAAGGGCCGTTTTCTTGTCGTTTTCGACACGTGTCTACACCTTCTACCAACGGATCTATTCATGAGTCGAGACTATAAATAGAAAAGAGTCCTCATGCAGAGAAGAACACCGGGAACCAAACATTCAAGCATGCAAACACTCTAGCGACCAAAAAGCTTACACAACGAAGAACTCATACACTGAGAGATCTTTTGTTCACATACTCTATTCTAAGCGATTCTTGTAATATCTTAAGTTTAGAAAATTCGAAGGTGTTCATCTTATTGAACTGTTCTTATTGTAAGAACTCCTTCTTAGCTGGAGAAAATCAAACCTCGTGTTTGAACTTGTAAAGTCACTAAGATTATAACTAGAGTATTTGTCCAGCGTACAGATCGACAGAGACTTGCTCAATATAAGTAATCAAGAACTCCTACTTCGTTCTTGACAGTGGACATAGGATCCAGCGTATCCGAACCACTTTAAAAATTGCTTGTGTTGATTTACTGTTTCATTGATTAACTGTTCATACTACATACAATTGAACTTTAAAAATCACATTCAGCATAAAACGTGTTTTCAAACTGGGGCGGAAATTATTTTTAGGCCTACACTTCCGCACTATATCTTATACTGAATTATTGTTCACTGACTGAAGTCAGTAGATAGGACTCAGCAGTCAGATACTCTGTCCACGCGATCCACAAAGCTTATTTGGCTCACTCACTTGTTCAGTAACACTATTCAGTAGATACCAACTTTCGCGTTTGAGTTGAAATTTGCCTTCAGGTGTATTCACCCCACCCCACCCCTACACTTGAAGGCTCGTCTCTGGACCAACAATCGGTATTAGAGCGGTATTCTTCTGATCTTCGTTTTTTGTATACAGTGGTCTACTCGAACAAATCCTGAAAAACGTTTTCTCTGCACTTACATTACTTTGATAGCATCCTAGCATCTTATACCATATCTTCAACATGACTGAAGTTTCAAGTATAAGGACAGTACCCGGTTTCAATAGAAAACTGCACGGTATGGCGTGTAAGAACGAAGGCACACTTCATGATGCTGCATGGCAGCATGACGGATGTCCTAGAGAAAGGATCCATTGTTCCCATGGTCGACAGCGTCGAATATGCAACTGTGGCAACAAAACATGCCAGAACCGGTGAAAAGGTTACCAAGGACCAGAGCCTCTTTACACCAGAAGAGAGAAAGCTGCACAACCTTGATCGAGTCGCACACAATGCAATACTGACTACACTCAGTGATTCATACCTCGGAAGAGTGCATGACTGCAGGACTACAAAGGAGCTCTGGGATGCTCTCGCTGTACTGAGTCAAGGAACTCCACAGATTAAGGAGAACAAACTAGAGCTGGAGCTACAGAAGCTTGAAGCATTTACAATGATTCTCGGAGAGTCAATTGATGATTTCAACGTCAGATTCATGAATCAAATCAACATCATCAATGGACTTGGGAAAGCCTTCAACAATAAGGAGACAAATACCAAAATTGTAAGGGCTCTTACTAGACCCAAGTGGTACTCCTTTGCTACATGTTTGCGAAGAACTGACTTAAGCTCTGTTCCTCCTGACTATATCTTTTCATAATTAAAAGTGGAAGAGTTTGAGTTCAATCTTTCACATACTCCTAGTGTTGACACTGATATGCCAATATATCACGCTTATAAAGCAACATTCAACACACCAGGAGCTAGTCCCTCACTCACTAGTCAATCAACTGGAAGCTCACTGACAATCCCAACTGTTGATAATCTAGCTGAGAAGTATGCCCTCCTTGCTATAAAATATCAAAAGGAGAAGGACAAGCTCAGGAAGATGAAAAGAGCTTCGAAAACCTACCAAGGTAAGAGAGAAAACAATTACCCGAAAGGTGAATCTAACTCTCTACCTGGATGTAGGAACACTAAAACTGCCTCTATTGGAAACAATGAGACACCAAGGAAGGAAGGCAAGAGCTCAACGTGTTACAACTACAAAAAGACGGTATACTATCAGTATGAATGTCCAGAGCTCTCGTCTGCTAAAAGAGCTGAAGCGCAAGCCAAAAGGAACAAATTCATCAGAAAAAGGCAAGCCTATATAGCCGGAGAACTATCCGATTGCACGAGCGACGAAGAATTATTCATGAAATCATCAGATAATGAAGCTGCATTCATGGCAAACGAAACTGAAGAAGAGACTGAACTATGTCTCATGGCTGGAGAAGAGGATGAGGTAAACTCAAATCCTAATATGCCTATCTTCACCTCACACACACGACACATGCTATGTTGCACGAGAACCATTAGATGTGGTTCTAGCCTATGAAGACATAGAGGAACAAATACAGATGATCACTAAGTTCAGCAAGACACTTCAGGAGCTGGAACTCCTGAGAGCTGAAAATCAGAGACTTTCAATGAGTAGTCAGGTCTCTACTGAATCTGAAGGACTTGTCTTGAGACAGAAGGAAGAGATCGATTCTCTAATGACTAAGTCTCAACAACAAGAATCTCAGATCTCTAACCAAGGACGACTCTGAGAAAGATACTGAAATTGTTAGTATAAAGGATAAGATTGCACAGTCCAGAGCTGAGTACGAAGCTCTGAGAAAAAGCGACTAGGTTTGGAGAACCTTAATGACTGAGCAATACCAAAGAGCTAAAGAGAAGCTTGAAAAGTTGCTAAGGTCACAAAGACCATCCTTCACAAAGGAAGGACTTGGATATACATGTGAAGCATCATCTTCAAAACAAAAAAGCTCGGAAAAGCTAGCTGACAGATTTGTCCAAGGGAGAACTCAATATGCCGAGTCTATAATCCCTTAGACAAAGAACAAACAGAAAATGAAAACACCTCAGCCAGCTACCAGAAGATGACCAGAGGTTCAAGCCCTAGAATACCCAGATTAAACTTAGGGGGAACCAAGAAGGTCAGATAGGCCGAACAGTATGGACATCCTCAGTGGACTCATCCAGCTCAGTATGGATCATACTACCATGAGCCCAGACTCAATAGCCCCAAGGTTTAGAAGAAGAAAACACACGACAAAGAAGTCAGCATCTCCCAGTCCAGTAGTGAGACTTGTTGACAATAATGGCAAGAAACTATCTGAAACTACCAGGATTGTCAGACAAACTTGAGTTCCAAAATCTACTAACCTCTAAGGACCCAACCCGAACTCAAAGGGTACCTGAATTTATTTTTATTTTTTAGGTGCATAAGGACCCTTGGATCGTGGACAGTGGATGCTCAAGACATACGACACTTTAAAAGATTCTACTGACCAACTATGTTCAGCAGGAAGGAGCCAGAATTGTGTTTGGTGACACCTTTAAAGGATATATAAGGGGATATGGAACAGTGAAAATAGGAACTGCTATAGTTCGCAAAGTAACATATGTTGAAGGATTTCAACATAATCTCCTTTCAGTCAGTCAATTATGTGATAACTTTAATAAAGTGGCTTTCGACTCAGGTTTTTGTGATGTTCTTGATAAACTATAGGAAAAACTGTGTTATCAGGCTTGCGGAGAAGAAACATCTATTATGCAGATTGGAATACCGCTGAACCTGAAGCCTGCTTGCTAGCACAAACGAAGTCAGATGATAGAACATCGTGGCTGTGGCATAAAAGACTAAGTCATCTGAACTTCAAGAAAATGAACAAACTAGAAAGAGATGCTAAATTCAGAGGACTGCCCAATAAAATCTTTAAAAGACACAAGAATTGTGAAGCATGCATGAAGATAAAGTAGACCAAATCCAACAATCCGCCAATTCATTCACCCTCTACTGATGGAATCCTTCAGCTGCTCCACATGAATCTGTTCGGGTTGGTCTCTCCAGTGATGATCAGAGGCAAGAAATATGCTCTTGTAGTCATAGATGACTATTCAAGATACAGTTGGGTGATTTTCATCGCCAACAAGTCTGACGTTAAAACTGAACTGCCGAAACTACTGAAAAGACTGAGCGTCAGAAAGGATATCAAGATACAACGAATACGCTCAGATCGAGGAACAAAGTTCCTAAATTAAATGATGAAAGAATACTACGAAGTTGAAGGGATCTAGCACAAAACATCAGCGGCACGCACACCTCAGCAGACTGACCTTGATAAAAGGAAGAACAAAACACTTAAAGAAGCAGCAAGAACGTTACTTGTTGACTTAGGTCTACCATCAAAGTTTTGGGCAGAAGCTACTGACACAACCTGTTACACTCAGAATCGCTCATTACTGACTCAATTACACATGAAGACACCTTATGAACTATGGAAAGAGAGAACGCCTTCGATTTCGCATTTTCATATTTTTGGTTGCTCATGCTTTATCCATAATAATGGAAAATGATTAGTTAAAGGTATTTGATAGCAATTCAGACCAAGGAGTATTCTTAAGATACTCCAGGGTCAGCATAGCTTTCAAGGTCTTTAACTACCGGGCACTTTACGTGGAGGAAAACCCTCATGTTGTATTTAATGAACTTGCTACTGAGAACATGAAACAAAGCTCTCAACAAGATGCTGAAGAGGTCAGCAGCAAACTACAGGATCTAAACATAAACGCAAATATTGAAAAGATCCATCATTGTTAGGATGATGATTTAGATGATGAAATTCAGAACCAGCCAACAAGCAATGTAGCTCACCTGATTGATTTTCCTGAACATAATCAATCTCAGGTAACTCAGGTCGATGAAGAAACCCCAGTGGTAACTGAGACCTCTACTGAGAATAACAACTCAGGGAGGAACTACTAACGTTCCTAAGCTGAATGCCCCTGAACCTGGTGACTCAGTAGACCCTCATCTTGTTACTGAACTACTTCAATCACAAAATAGTACTCCCTCCGTTTCTTTATTAATGTCTAGTTGAGAATCGGCACGGAGATTAAGGTAGTGGGTGTATTAATGAGTTTAAATTGTATTAATAAATTGACACGGTTTTCGATGAATGATTGGTGTGAATTTATCTAAATGTTATTAAGGCATAGTTTAAGCATTTGATTTATTTTTTTTATTATTTTTTTTATGTTGTAATAAAAGAAATAATCTAAAGTTTTTAAAAAGTTAAAAATCAAAATTTTCTACGTTCGGAGCGGAGCGGAATCGTACAAAAGAGAAACTTTTGGAGAGAGAAAGTGTATAAGAAAATTAGATGGATAATAAATAATGAGGGGCCCACCTCATATTGGGTTGATAGTGAGAATTTGCCATTTTAGGAAAGTAGACATTAATAATGAAACAGCCTAAAATGGTAAGGTAGACATCAATAAAGAAACGGAGGGAGTACTACTGAAATTTCACACAATCCGACCATTTCTGTAGAATTAACTTCAGAAGAAGCAACAAGAAGAATTCGTTCATGGTTAGATGCTCATACTTCAGATCTTATTATCGGAGATCCATCAACAAGTGTTAAGATAAGATCCAAATTATGTCAATGAGAAAGCGCACTATACTCTTGCTTCTTGTCTACTAAAGAACCTCAGACGATTGAGGATGCGCAGAATGATGCTGACAGGATTACTGTCATGTAAGAAGAGCTCAACCAGTTTAATAGAAACGACGTTTGAGAGCTTGTAGATCAGAACCAAATGGGTCTTCAAGAACAAACGAGATGAAAACAATGTCATGGTCAGAAATAAAGCTCGACTAGTTGCCAAATGATATTGTCAAGCAGAAAGGATAGATTTTGATGAAACATTTGCTCCAGTTGTAAGATTGGAAGCAATTTGCCTATTCCTAGCATATGCAACTCATCAACAGTTTATTGTCTATCAGATGGATGTAAAGTCAGCTTTCGTGAATGACGTACTGAAAGAAGAAGTCTATGTAGAACAGTCATCCGACTTTCAGCAGGGACAACAAGTATACAGACTCAAGAAAGCTCTGTATGGGTTAACACAAGCACCCAATGCTTGGTATGATAATATTTCAGACTTTCCACTTCATAAAGATTTTCATAAGGGAATCGTGGATCGCACCCTATTCAGCATCAAGTCAGATGATGATATCTTACTAGTGCAGATCTACGTGGACGACATCATTTTTGGATCTGAGAATTTGATTATGTGTCAGCAATTTGAGAAAATGATGAAAAAATATTTGAGATGTCGATGATTGGAGAAATGAATTATTTCCTTGGTTTTCAAGTGAAACAATCTAAGAAATGAATATTCATATATCAAGCGAAGTATAACATAGATCTCATCAAAAAATTAGGTTGCATATCCAGCAAATTCGTCAAAATTTCCATGAATACGAATCTAAAAATTGATCTTGAAAAAGAGGGAGTATCTACTAATTCTACTGATTATCGTGCTATTATTGGCTCTTTATTACAGTTAATAGCTAGCAAACCTTATATAACCCACTATCAGAAATTTGCTTATTCGTGACGGATTTTTCCGTCACTATCCACATATATTCCGTCACTATTTCTCTTCAGTGACGGACTAGTGACGGATTGTGTCCCTCAAAATAATTTCGTCACTAAATATTTGGTGACGGAATATAGCTTCCGTCACTGATTGGTGACGGACATAACGACGGAACTTCCGTCACCGAGGTCACGTCATCTGTCGTGTCCCCCGTCTATGGGTGACGGTATGGTGACAGACAGTCCGTCACTAAATTGCGACGGATTTGGTCTGTCACCCTTTAATGATGGAATATCCGTCACTAGTTGCTCATTCGTATCGTAGAAAAATCGATTATTTTGTGACAGAATATCCGTCACCGTTTTGTTACGGATAATATATGTCACCATTCTGTTTCCAATTTACTAGTGTTTTTATTTTTTTCCGTCATCATTCCATCACTATTTTTAAGAATTATGAATAGAATATATTTTATTTTCTAATCGCCCAACTACCTAGAAGCACATAACACAATATTCAACTAAACCAATAAAACAATTCATACCTGAAAGCAATTAACATACCAATAACATCAATTCTCAATAGATTCAAAGATAATAGTAGAAGTTTTGTAAACAATAAACCTAAAATAAAAAATGCATGTTCTCATAATCAACCATGGAAAGAGGAGGTGTCATCCTCTCATCTATGCTAGTTCGCGATCAACTGTTTGAGTGTCTTTAATTTCTTTTCAAACGCTTCATTCCTTGCATGTTGCTCAACCTTATCATTCTTTATTTGTGGACTTAGTTCATCCACTCTAGTCATTAGCTCTAACTCTCGAGCTGTTAGACCTATCACAAACCAATATAAGTATAGTAAAAAAATGTAAAAGAAGAAATCAATATTCATAAACCAATAAATTGAAGTACATTGGATGATCATATCTGAAGTAAAATAATTTATTTTCTGAAACTAAACATATCATAAACCAATAAAAGTGGAGCATATTTATCAAATACCTTAGTAGTAGTATTGATGCAATAACGCAAGTCCCTTCGTTTATCTTTGAACTCTAGATGCCTGTTGAGATTACACACCATCACAACTCCGAAAATTTCACAAAATCAACAATAATGAAAAGGCTGACGAAATTTACCAAACGCATATGCGGTAATTGGATAATATTCATCGTGCACAATTTTCTCGCCATCTGCATACCATGCTATCTCACCTCCTCTGTGATATTCTCTTTCACTGTATGAATACAGAATAACAATGTAAATGACTTAATTTCCTTAAATTTCTGGCCCTAGCCTTAAACCTCCCAATTCAAAAGATTATGAAATCAACCAAAATCAGATCTATTGTGAAATTAAAATCACCTCAAAGGCCGAAACCTAATAGTCACTGCAATACTATCTATGGATAAGGCACAGGCGTCGACTTCGTGATATGTTGGCACCACTACGGTTCGACACCGTGGATCTATACTCGTATCCTCCGCCACCCCCGGCGCCGTAGAACGATGTCGTCGAAGAGGAACACGAACGAGTCATGCTATCACACTGCTTATAAATACTACGCCGAAGAGGAACGCGAATGAGTCGCGCGCGAAGGGAATACCTCCGCCACTTGATTCCCGATTGAAGTAGGCCTCCGCCACTTGAATCGCGGTCGAGCAGGCCTCTGCCGATGGGATTAATCTCCATTGCAGGAAAATATGGTGGAGAAAGGAAGAAGTGACGGGAATTGGAGGAAGAGACGGTGAAATGGTTTTGAATTGGAGAAGTATTATTGTTATTTTTAGTGTTAAGTATTATTAATAATTAAGAAAAATCATAAGAAAAAAAATTAGGAATCCGATAATTGACAAGTCAAAACAGGGAGAAACAAGATTTAACTATTTTTGCACATCACATCTACATTGAAATATGTATAATTGGTAGTTTGTATGTCAAAATGGGAGAAAAAATAATCATGCAAAACTTATTTTGGAAATATTATTCATATTAGTATTAATAGGAATACAATTAAGAATATTTATTTTTCAAATGATTTGATGGAATTGATCCTTAAAAATTTATTTCAAAAATATGATTTTGTTATTTTATTATTATTTTAAATATTATTGACTAATCATTAAATGTATTAAAAGTTAACAAAATAACCAATTAAGTTATATTTTAATAATTGAGGGACTTGAAAACTAAAAAACTATTATGGATCCATTCGAACAAAGCTATATAATTTGGTGAAAATATTGTCCAATTTTCTCCTGAACAATCATCAAATCCTTCCACGGTTTACCGTTTAAGTACCTACTACAATTTTTAATGAGTGAAAATGAAACAATCTAGAAAAACATCCTTTATTATAACAATAGGTGACTTTATGAAATGTAATCTTGTAGTACTATTCCTACAAGAAAATAATAATTAATCTAGAGACAGTACACGCACTTAACCACATAATATGACGGAATCTTGAATTTTGTAATTTTTTATTTTTAGTTTTCTATAGTTACCTATAAAAATTCAATAATAAGAAAATAAGTTTATACTCTCTAAGGATAAATAAGACTATATCATGGTGCTATTGAGAAATTCACATTTAAAATAGTGACGGATATGTATGTCACTAAAATACTCTTTAATAAAATTAACAAATCGATATTTTAGTTATTGACTGATATAGCTGTCACTATTCAATCATAATAGAACTATTTTTTTGACATGCATTAATGTGTGTCGGATGACTCCATCACTACGAATTTCTTTCAAAAAAATAAATTGAAAATCTAGATAGTGACGGATATATCCGACACTATTCAAGCGTAACCTACTTCAATAAATTGGTGACGGATAAATTCCGTCACGAGGAAAAAAGAAAAAAGATAAAATTATTTTGGTGACGGAATATGCCCGTCATTAACATTAATGAGTAATATTTCCGTAACTAATCCGTCACTATTTCTTAATTAAATAAACCGTCACAAATCCGTCACCAATTAGTGATCCGTATTAAAATCCGTCACTAAGTTCGTCATTAAATTAATGATTTGTTGTAGTGACGTATGTTTTAGGTGTATGCACAAGATGTCAGGCGAATCCAAAGAGGGGTCATTTAGACTTAGCAAAGAAGATTCTCCGATACCTGAAAGGGACACCTGATGTTGGGTTATGGTACCCTACTGACGATAATCGTAAACTAACTGGATATTCTGATGTTGAATATGCAGGATATCGAATCGATAGAAAATCAACTTCAAGAACTTGTCAGTTCCTCGGCAATAAGCTCATATCATGATTTTCAAAGAAATAACATTCAGTAGGGACGTCCACTACTGAAGCTAAATATATGACTGCCGGAAGCTGTGTGGCCAGATTCTATGGCTTCGACAAAAGCTGCGAGATTATGACATCTATCAAGATGAAGTGCCGATTTACTGCGACAGTACTAATACTATTGCAATTACCTATAATCCGGTTCTACATATGAGATGGAAGCACTTGGATATCAAACATCACTTCATCCGAGATGATATCGAAAAGAAGGAATCAGAATGGAGAAAATCCACACTGATAAACAGAGGGCCGATATACTAACCAAGACTCTAGCTGAGACCAGATTCAACGAACTCTCAGTAGAACTATGTCTACTGAATCCTACTGACACAGCTAAGTAAGACGATCCCGGAAGTATTGAGTAGAGGGAACTGTTGGTCCCGAGAGCACGTTCAGGTGTAGAGGGGGGGGGGTGAATACACCCGAAAAACCGATTTCTCAACTTAAACACGAACAGTCCTGTTCAGGATGATGTCGTAATGAATGAATTCAGTAGACCAGATAAGCTGTTCTGAATCATGTTGGCATAGTGACTGACTCTACTGAGATCTGCTAGCTGACTGAAAGTCAGAATTCAGTATCTTGCAGATAGAGTTCAGTGGTGTGGAAGTGTAGGCCGAATTCAGTTGAGTTGGAAAACATTTTTAATAAAACAGTTTCAGTAGATTAGTGCAGTAAGTTAAGTTCGCTGAAACTCTGTTGAATGATTTAAGAAGGCTTTTCAGTGTGAACAGTTAAATCAATGCAACAGTGAAAAACAACAGAACACACAACACAGAGATTTTTAAAGTGGTTCGGACACAGAAATCCTACGTCCACTGTCCCGAAAGATCAGGAGGCTATTTATTATACTGAGGTAGTCTCAGTCAGCTTGTACACAGGACAAACTGCGGCTTGAAGATTATACTGAGCAAGTCCCAGTTTACACGGTTATCAAACTGAGTGTTTGAAAAACTCTCCAACTATGAAGGAGTCCTTTTACAATAAGGATCAGTTCAAGGATGAACTCCTTCGTCTAAGCTATGGATATGTGCTGTTGAGCTTAGGTTAGAGGGATAGGGAACAATGAAGTGGCTTCTAGAACGACGAACAGCTGAGTATGGCTTTAGGTTCGTGTATCGTCGTTTGGATACTATAGGCTGTATGTAACGATTTAAGCTTGGTTCCCTAAGAGCTAGAATGTAGTCTTTCGCTGGAGATAGATTCTTCGAACTTCTTGCGGAAGACTTGGCTTTTCGGATTTGCTCGTTTGAATGCTCTGTGTTCTCTCGCGTTCGTTTGTTTCTCATTTTTTCGTGAGCTTCTTCGTGAGCTTATTCGTGTCGTGAGCTTCAAATTTCAATTTATCCCTCTATTTATAGAGAAGAGACTAGGAAAGATCCGTTGGAGACGATGATCCTTTGTCTCTCTCTTTTGGGTAGCTAACGGCTCTTTTGAAGTAGGGTGGCAGTGTCCTTTCCCTCCTTTTCCGGAAAGTGTTGACTTGCAGCTTTTAGTAGGTATAGAGTACGTGGCTGCTTTTCATTGGCCGAGGTTCAGAAAGTGGTTGAGACAGAACAGACATCGATGAGATCTGAAGCTGACTTCTCTCTTCCTCGTATTTGCCTATACTGATTGACTTTCAAAAGATCTGATAGTTCAGAAGACTGTCTGGCCGTTGCTGAGTCTGATCTCTGATTCAGTAGTGAACTACTCCTTAGTTGGTTCTACTGAGGATCAGCTCTGAGTACAGTGAACTACTCCTGCTGAGTTCAGTTCCACTGACTCCGTTCAGTATACTGCTCCTGCTGAGTCAAGTATATACTGAGTCTTCTACATCTGGTGCTGAGGCGAATAAACAACTGAATGCCTGAACCAGAGCAGAGTGTCTGCTGAGTCTGAAACCTCAGAGACAAGCAGGTTACAATGAAAAGGTTCACCAATCAATATAGGGTTTTGGGATCTTCAAATCTTCAGACTAGTTCAGAGCACAAGGCTACTGAGTATATGTCAGAATAGAAGATTGAATCATTTCCCACTATGTAAAACTGCTGAGGATAGAATCATCACCCAACAATTTCCCCCTATTTGATGATGCCAAAACCTATAAAAAAAATCTAACACTATGACTATTCAGAATCAGAGCTCCTTACAAATATTACAAGTAGAATCAGTGGAGTTGTTCTTCAAGTCCTAGACTACTGAGGGGATCAGGGCAAAAAGTCAGAATATGGAGACTAAGCATATTCTCCCTGTTTTAATAATATTTTTCCCCCAAAGTACAGCAAGTATAACATAATCTAGCTAAGCAATAAACTGACAGAAAATCAGACAGTGAGTGTGTGAGTCAGTAATCACTTTAGTGATTCTGAGTGTTAGGCATAAAACAAACACGGCTATGTAGACAATAAGATATTGTCAAAGCCAAACTGAGATGTTATATATAAGTAAGGAATTCAGAACAGATACATCTCTGCTAGACTAAAAAAACACAAAAGAAATACAGAAGCAGAAAATCATTTAAAATGCCTAATCCTGTCTTTGAATTCTTAGGAAGGTGCACTCCATACATGCGATAAGTATTCTTCCTCATCTTCAGTATTTCAGCAAAGTCCGCTGGGTCTTCTTCATCGAGAAATTTTGCTTCAGCAGCGTCCTTCACTTCTTTCTCAATTGCACCGAAATGAATGGATCCGTCAAGTCTTCGTGGGGGTGGCAGGATTCTGGGGTCTGGGACTCTGACTTCAACTTTTTCGTTGACAGCTTTCTGCATCCAGGCGTACATGTCTAAGTCTGCTCTCATTACCCATTCAGTATATGCTTCTGCCTTGCGCTTATCAGACCAGAAACTCCAGAAGTAGTTTCTTTTGATGAACTCTATCTTCAGCACTTCCCATCTTTGAGTGAATTCCACTGGCATCCATTCATCAGTTCTAGGCCATCTCTGAGTCTTCAGATCCGTAGGCTTTCTGAATTTTCGGTATCTGTAAGGAATATCAGCCTTTGAGGGGATCCTCTGACTTGCCTCTTTTTCTGTTCTCAGTTTGAGGGCTTCAAGATCTGCCATATGTATCCTTTCCCTGGCTGCTTCAATTTGTTTGGCCTCTTCACCTCTGTAGAGATATCTGTCAAGCTGAGCCCAGATTTCTTCCATCTCTTGGTATAGGACGGCTTGTGAGGTGGCTCATCTTCTGAGTCAGCAGGTGTTGTAGATTTCTCTTTTGAAGTACCCTGCTTCTCAGTAGACTGCTGCTGTTGCTTCTCCTTTTCTCTGTCGGCTTCATCGCTGAGTTTGAGCTTCCTAGGAGGCAGTCTTGTAGTAGTTGGTCTTTTGCCGCCGCGAGCTGGAGCCTTTGTCTTACCTTTAGCAGGCTTAGCTTTTGGTTTGTTGGCTGCTTCAGCTTTGGCTATCTCCCTAGTCAGTTTCACATCTGCGGCTATCTGAGCCTCCTCCTCCGGGGTAATATATCTCTTAGATTTCTTGGAGGGAGGGGTCGGGAGCTTAAGGATTTTCTTTCCTTTTCCAGCAACTGGAGGTGGAAGAGGAGCTTCTTCCTCTTATGATTCCTCCTCGTCTGCGTACTCAGCAACTTCCTTAATGATGTCAAGTGGAGTCTGAGTTACCTGAGTCGCTACTTCTCTGGTTCCTGAGCCACTTGGGCCAGTCTCAGTTGATGCTGCAACTGCAGCTGAGACACCCTGGGCCTCACCAGTTGTGATAGGTTCAGTAGGAGCAGATGTCTGAGCTGAGCTTGCTCCTGTTACTGACCTTACCTTCTTAGAAGTCTTTAGTACCAGCTCCTTGGTGGCTTCCCCCTTAGATGATTTTTTAGTATCTGCTTTTGTTTTCTTAGCCATCCTTTCCCTCTTATTGGCATCATCAAAGATAATAGGAGGTGGAGCAGATACCTTTTTGTTCCGGTTGGAGTACGAGGCTGACAACTCGTCTAACTTGGAGTGAATCTTGGTCAGCTTCTCGTGCAGCTCGTTTTTCTCATTGATCATCTCAAGTTTGTACTCTTTGTGAGATTGATCTGCTACAGCCTTGAACTCTTTCAGCTTTTGTTCAACAGTCTCTTCCAGGGCCTTCTGAATTGAGTTGAGTCTGAGCTCGTTGTCCTGAGAGATTGTGTTGACTGATTCAGTATGAGATGTTTGGGCAGCCTTGAATTTATCAAGCATTTTCTCTTGGCCTTCCTGAATCAGTCTGAGCTGAGCCTCGAAGTCAGCTCGCTGAGTGTTTAGCGCTTGAGATATGATGTTGGAGAAGTCAGGGACAGAAGATTCTGACAATGTGGTTCTGAGTCCCTGAATCTTTGCGCTTGTGGCTTGGGCAGTCTGTCGCCATGTCTTGTGGACTGCATGGGCAAGAAGCCTATTCTGAGTACCCTGGCTTTTGAGAGCCTTCGCCTCTGACTTCGATCGTCGGCTTTTGGGGCTGGGCGCTACTTCGAACGTCGATTCTAGCAAAAGCTGAGCAGGCTCTGCAGAAGTCGAAGTACCAGCCGCCAACTTCCCAGGAGCAAGGATACTGAGAGGAAGTTCAGTATGCGCGGTAGTATCCTTGTCCGGTTGAGTTCCCTCATCAGGGTTCTCAGGGCCTGAATCACGGGGCGGGTCTTAACCATCGGGGTCAGACCCATCAGTGGGAGGTGGAGTTGATGCTGGCTGACGGTCATTCAGCATTGCCAGCATGGCAGCCCTTAGATCTTCTAAGGTGCCGAGATCAGCAGGCTCTGAGTAGCCAATCTGCTTTCTGAGTATCAGTTCCTCCTCGTGTAGTTGTTCATAGGAGTGATGAGCCATGAGTCTCTTCAGATTATGCCACTCCTGGAACCGAAGCAACATATGGAGCCTCGCCTGCCTTGCAATGATAACAAGGTCGTTGTAGCCGGCGATCTCCGGAATGTGCTCTGTAATCTCTCGGGATGCTCTGGATTGAAGAACAGAAGCCTCCATCCCGATCGATTCTTCTTCTGAGGCGGTCTTAGTTTCCTCAATATGAATCGGAGACTCCTATTTCTCAGCAGAGGGGTGGCTGCTGAGAGGAGGGATATCCAATGGGCTCTCTAGGGCCTGAAGATCTTCGCCCTAGATATCTTCAGCAAGGACCTCTTGGTCCACTGCTTCATCATGTTCAGTGGAGACCACTTTCTCCACTGACTGAGTCTTCTCAGAAGACTCTGTCTAGTCTCTCAGCTGTAGAGATTGCTGAGTGATGGTTGTCTCTTGTTCAGGTTCATCCTCAGTAGGCGCAACATCACTGATCTTCTTCAGTCTCTTGGTTGGTGCCTTCGGTGAAGTTTGAGGCAAAGACCTTTTCTTCTTGGGGGTGGTCTTCTGAGGAGAACTCTTGGAAGCGGCGGGCCCTGAGCCGATCTACTGAAGGGCCGCTGCTTTGTTCTGAAATCTGACCTTCTTCACTTTGAAGTACTGCTTATCTGCGAAGGTGATTGGGTCAGACTTGCAGTAATCCTCGATCTTGACGGAGATTTTCAGTCCGTATAGGAGTTTTCCTTTGGCGCTCAGCCTATTTGATGCTTTGTCGAATTTTGCTGATTGCATCATGAATTCTCTGAGGAAAAACTCTGTCCAGTTGATCTTGGCCCTGTCATAGATGGCCATCATCAGTTGCAGCTTTGGTCTGGACACCTGATCAAAGGATCCTACATGACTCGTCAGAAGTTGAGTTACAATATAAGCTAAGCCTCTATACTGAGGCAGCATAGTGTTCTTGGGGAAAGCAGCTCTGAAGACGGTCGGCTTCCCGCAGAAGATGGACAAGTAATCATCCATCTGATCATCATGGTATCCAACGGTTGAGATGCCTTCACTTGGCAAGTTGAAACTCCTTCGAAGAGCGTCTCTGATGGACATCTGCTTCACTTCTATATCCGTTCGCGAGGGATCGCCAACTGTGTGGACGATGAATCTCCCTTGGATATCTTCGTTTACTGAGTCGGAGTTCAGATATATCTCAGCCACCTGACGTGGGAGGAAGAAGGTGGGCTTCCTCGTTAGAAAACCTTCGAGGCCGGTTATGCGGAGAGCTTCCAAGATCTCATCCATGAACTCTAGCTCGCAGGCATCAAACTCCATGACTGGTTCGCACCAGTCACGGTCTTTCTCCATAATTTCTTGCATATCAGTTGGAGCCATTACCACAATTCCTGCCATTATATCTGTAACAAACAAGTTTATCAGTATCGAGCAGATACAATATAAGAATATAGTGATGCTAAATGATTATTGCTTGAAAGATATGATACCATACCGCTGAAAAACTATGAGGATTTGAAGATATAAAAAATTTGCAAGTAGGGTTGCAAGGAAAAGATCTCAAAGATTTTTGGATAAAAAGATTTGAATAGATAGCAAATGGCAGTTTCAAGATTTTGATCGCATATATATCTTGGAGAAGATAAACAGTTAATCTATCGATGGTTCAGTTTAAACGAGCTTTTTGAGATGGACGGTCAAGATTGAATTATTATATAATAGGTAATGATCAGGTTGCCGCCTAAGTCAAAAGCCAGTTGTAATTAGCCTAAGGAGTAACTATGATACGACATGCATTAAATGCGTGGCAGAGTTCAGCATGCTTATACTTAGAATGTCGTGCATTAAATGTAAACCGTTAATATTAATTGACAATTTCTAAGATATTAAATCCGATGCTGAAACTGATGCGAATCTGAGTCATTAATGCATAGTACTATTCCATTGACTGCTACTTAGTAGAGATACGCAAACCTGTTATCTGAACATTGTAGTCAGCTGATACCTCGTGTAGATGGTTGCTGAGTCTCTATGTATTGATTTTACTCAGTATTGAGAGTGAACATTCCCCCTTACTGAATGCTCCTCTCCTGAATCCTCTTACTGACTGGAGTCAGTAGGGTCCAGTAGACCTAGCACTACTGAAAGCTCTCTGAATCTGGCTTCAGCTAGAGGCTTGGTCAGTATATCAGCCCTTTGATGGTCAGTATGGATATTTTCCATCCTGATATCCTTCTTTTCGACATGGTCACGAATGAAGTGGTGTCTGATGTCCACGTGCTTGCATCTTATGTGAAGTACAGGATTCTGAGTGATTGCAATGGCACTGGTACTGTCGCAGAAAATTGGCACTTCATTCTGAATGACATCATAGTCGCGTAGCTGGTGTCTCAGCTAAAGGATCTGGGCGTAGCAACTTCCAGCAGCCATGTATTCAGCTTCAGTAGTTGACGTGGCTACTGAGTGTTGTTTCTTTGAAAACCATAAGATTAGCTTACTGCCAAGGAACTGACACGTTCTTGAAGTTAACTTTCGGTCAATTCTACATCCTGCATAGTCAGCATCAGAATAACCAGTTAGTTCTATATTATCATCAGCTGGATACCATAAACCCATGTCAGGTGTTCCTCTGAGATAGCGAAGAATCTTCTTTGCTGAGTCCATGTGACTCTGCTTAGGATTCGTCTGAAATCGAGCACAGACACCTACAACATAAGTTATGTCAGGACAAGTAGCTGTTAAGTATAATAAGGAACCAATTATTGCACGAAATTCAGTTTGGTCCACTGATACTCCCTCTTTATCAAGATCAATCTTCATATTCGCGTTCATCAGGATCTTGATAGGTTTGCCGGATGTGCAACCGAATCTTTTGATGAGGTCCCGAGTGTATTTGCCTTGATTAATGAACGTTCCCTTCTCAGATTGTTTGACTTGAAAGCCGAGGAAATAGTTCATTTCTCCCATCATTGACATCTCGAATTTACCCTACATCATTCTCTCAAATTGTTGACACATGATGACGTTCTTTGATCCAAAGATGATGTCATCTACGTAGATCTGCACAAGTAATAGGTCGTCTTCCAGTCGAATGCTGAATAATATGCGATCTACTGTGCCTTTCTGAAAACCTTTCTGAAGAAGAAACTCAGATAGGGTATCGTACCAAGCCCTGGGTGCTTGTTTTAACCCATACAGAGCCTTTCTGAGTCTATATACTTGGTGTCCTTGCTAAAAGTCGGGCGGTTGTTCCACGTAGACTTCTTCTTTCAGCACACCGTTCAGGAAAGCAGACTTCACATCCATTTGATAAACTCTGAATCTTTGATGTGTTGCGTAGGCTAGGAATAGTCTGATTGCCTCCAATCTTGCAACTGGAGCGAAAGTCTCGTCGAAATCTATCCCTTCAGCTTGACAGTAGCCTTTTGCCACGAGTCTTGCTTTATTCCTTACTATGACGTTGTTTTCGTCACGCTTGTTCTTGAAGACCCATTTTGTTCCAATCACATGTTGATGCCGGGGTCTATCAACAAGCTCCCAAACTTCATTTCTCGTGAACTGATTCAGCTCCTCCTGCATGGCTATGATCCAGTCAGCATCGTTTTGTGCGTCCTCAATTGTCCGAGGTTCGTCACTGGACAAGAAGCAGGAATATAAGGCGCTTTCTCCCTGACAGAATCTGAATCTTGTCTTTACGCTGGCTGAAGGATCTCCAATAATAAAATCAGGAGTGTGAGCATCCAACCACGATTTACGATGTTTCAACTCTTCGTCTGAAATTTGTTCAACACAGATAGTAGGTGAGTTAGGAATTTCAGTTGTACTATTCTGAGATTCAAGCAATTCAGTTATAAGAGTGTGATCTACTGAGTCACTAGGTTCAGGGGCATTTAGCTCAGGAACATTATTAGTTCCCCCTGAGTTGTTATTCTCAGTAGAGGTCTCAGTTACCACAGGGGTTTCTTCATCGACCTAAGTTACCTGGGATTGACTCTGTTCATGAGAGTCAATCTGCTCAGCTACCTCTGCTGTAAGTTGAGATTCAGTAGACTTATCTTTAGTTTCCTCATCTGAATCATCATCCCAACATAGATGGATCTTTTCGACTTTGTCTTTTAAGCTCAAATCCTGTAGATGCTTACTGATGTCCTCAGATTCAGATTTAGAGTTATTGCTCCAGTAGCAAACTCAATAAAAACAACATGAGGGCTTTCCTCCATGCAGAGAGTCCGATAGTTAAAGACTCTGAAAGCTTTGCTTACCCGGGAGTATCCTAAGAACACTCCCTAATCTGACTTGCTATCAAAAGTCTTCAGCTGATCTTTCCCATTATTGTGGATAAAGCACGAACACCCAAAAATATGGAAATATGATAGAGAAGGCTTCCTGCCGTTCCATAGTTCATATGGTGTCCTCTTATGTTGCTTTGTCAGTAGAGATCGGTTTTGAGTGTAACATGCAGTGTCAATAGCTTCTGCCCAGAATTTGGATAGGAGTCCCGAGTCTGAGAGTAGAGTTCTTGCTGCTTCTTTGAGTGTTCGATTCTTTCATTCAGCAACCCCATTCTGCTGAGGGGTGTGCGCAGCAGATGTCTCATGCTCTATTCCTTCTGCTTTGTAGAACTCCTCCACCATGAAATTCAGGAACTCAGTTCCTCTGTCAGAACGTATTTTGACAATTTTGGTATTCTTCTCGATACTGAGTTTTTTCAGAAGCGTTGGTAACTCTGTTTTGACGTCAGACTTGTTGGCAATAAATATGACCCATGTGTAGTGCGATTAGTCATCAATGACCACTAATGCATACTTCTTGCCTCTGATTGTCACTGGAGAGACTGGACCGAACAAATCCATATGTAGCAGCTGAAGGATTCCATCAGTGGAAGGAGATGGAACTGCTGGATTTTGATTCCGATCTTCTTGATGCTGAGACTTGGCCATCAGAGAGTTTATCTCCTCCCTGAGTCTCAACACAAGTCCTTCAGACTCAGTAGCAACCTGACTTTCCTGAGAAAGTCTCTGATTTTCCACTTTCAGGGTATCCAATTCCTGAAGAGTCTTACTGAGCTGCAAACTCATCTGGATCTGCTCGTCGAGTAGTTCCTCATATGCAATAGAGACATCCAGATTCTCGTCTGCACCTGAAAGAGTGTCGTGTGCGCAGTGTGAAGAGGAATTAAATGGTTCATGAGAGTTTACCTCATCCTCTTCTCCCTCCATGAGACACTTTTCAGTATCTTCTTCGTTTTCAAGCTCTAAGGCCATGAAGGCGGCTTCATCATCTGATGAAATGTATGCTTGTCTCTTTTTGATGAACTTCTCCCTTCGAGATTTGCGTGCTGCTCGTTCAGCAGTGCTGAGCTCAGGACAATCATGTTGATAATATCCTGGCTTTTTGCAGTTGTAGCAGGAGGTGACTCTTTCTTCTCTATTTTCACTATCTTTTGACTGTGCTGAGTCATCCTGTTTTCTGCATTCAGAAGTATGTGAGTCAGGAGTGCGCTTGGGTGTATATTCGTTCTTACCCTTAGAGTCTCTGACATCTCTTGAGAGATTTTTGCGCCTCTCTTTCTCCTTCTGGTATTTTACGGTAAGCAATGCGTATTTCTTGGCTAGATTGCCTTCTTGTATGTCAGTGAGTGAAGGTTCAGCCTTGGTAGACGCTTGCGCTGCTGAGCTGACTGATGCTTTGAATGCATGGTCGATTTTGGTGTCAGCTTCAGCTCGCTGCTTCCTTTGAGGTAACCCAAACTCGAATTCTTCTGCTTTGAGTTCTGAAAAGATATGGTCAGGAGTAACAATATCTAAATCAGAATGACGTAATAATGTAGCAAAAGGAGTCCAGTGACCGTCTGGCAATGCCCTCAAAATTTTGAGATTCATCTCTCGGTTGGAGAATGTCTGTCCCAGCCCGTTGATGGAGTTCATCAGATTCGTGAATCTGACGTTGAGATCTTCAATGGTGTCATCAGGCATGAGCGATAATCTCTCCAGTTTTTGGAGTTCCAGCGCAAGTTTGTTTGCTTTGATCTTCTGAGTCCCCCGACTCAGTAGCGCTAGAGCATCCCAGAATTCCTTTGCGGACTTGCTGTCCTGAACTCTCCCGAGATAGGAATCACTTAAGGTGGTCAGTATGTCGTTTCTGGCGACGCGATCTAAGTTGTGAAGTTTCTTCTCCTCTGGGGTGAAGATGCTTAAATCCTTGGGAATCTTCTTCCCGGTCACCATTCCACCTCCATCTGCTGAATCCTGAGTTACGACACTATCTATCATGGGAACGATAGGTCCATCCTCAAGAACCTCTGTCATGCTGTCGTGGAGAGATGTCAGATGAGCTTCCATTCTGACTCGCCATATGCCGTAGTTCTCTACTGAGAACATGGGCACCATCCTCATACCTAACATATCAGACATATTTGATAATGATATGAATGAAGGATGATATGCAGTGAAAACGTTTTTCGGATCCGTTCAAGTAGACCAGTTTCAGAATAACAAGAGTCTTATAGAACTCCGGCTCTGATACCAATTGTTGGTCCCGAGAGCACGTTCAGGTGTAGGGGGTGAATACACCTGAAAAATTGATTTCTCAACTTAAACATGAACAGTCCTGTTCAGGATGATGTCGTACTGAATGAATTCAGTAGACCAGATAAGATGTTCTGAATCTTGTTGGCAGAGTGACTGACTCTACTGAGATCTGCTAGCTGACTGAAAGTCAGAATTCAGTATCTTGCAGATAGAGTTCAATGGTGCGGAAGTGTAGGCCGAATTCAGTTGAGTTGGAAAACATTTTTAATAAAACAGTTTCAGTAGATTAGTGCAATAAGTTAAGTTCGCTGAAACTCAGTTGAATAATTTAAGAAGACTTTTCAGTATGAACAGTTAAATCAATGCAACAGTGAAAAACAACAGAACACACAACACAAAGATTTTTAAAGTGGTTCGGACACAGAAATCCTACGTCCACTGTCCCGAAAGATCATGAGGCTATTTATTATACTGAGGTAGTCTCAGTCAACTAGTACACATGACAAACTGCGGCTTGAAGATTATACTGAGCAAGTCCCAATTTACACAGTTATCAAACTGAATGTTTGAAAAACTCTCCAACTATGAAGGAGTCCTTTTACAATAAGGATCAGTTCAAGGATGAACTCCTTCGTCTAAGCTATGGATATGTGCTGTTGAGCTTAGGTTAGAGGGATAGGGAACAATGAAGTGGCTTCTAGAACGACGAACAGCTGAGTATGGCTTTAGGTTCGTGTATCGTCGTTTGGATACTAGAGGCTGTATGTAACGATTTAAGCTTGGTTCCCTAAGAGCTAGAATGTAGTCTTTTGCCGGAGATAAATTCTTTGAACTTCTTGCGGAAGACTTGGGCTTTTCAGATTTGCTCGTTTGAATGCTCTGTGTTCTCTCGCGTTCGTTTGTTTCTCATTTTTTCGTGAGCTTCTTCGTGAGCTTATTCGTGTCGTGAGCTTCAAATTTCAATTTATCCCTCTATTTATAGAGAAGAGACTAGGAAAGATCCGTTGGAGACGATGATCCTTTGTCTCTCTCTTTTGGGTAGCTAACGGCTCTTTTGACGTAGGGTGGCAGTGTCCTTTCCCTCCTTTTCCGGAAAGTGTTGACTTGCAGCTTTTAGTAGGTATAGAGTACGTGGCTGCTTTTCATTGGCCGAGGTTCAGAAAGTGGTTGAGACAGAACAGACATCGATGAGATCTGAAGCTGACTTCTCTCTTCCTCGTATTTGCCTATACTGATTGACTTTCAAAAGATCTGATAGTTCAGAAGATCGTCGGCGTTCGTTGCCGAAGTCGATCTTTGATTCAGTAGTGAACTACTCCTTAGTTGGTTCTACTGAGGATCAGCTCTGAGTACAGTGAACTACTCCTGCTGAGTTTAGTTCCACTGACTCCATTCAGTATACTGCTCCTGCTGAGGCAAGTATATACTGAGTCTTCTACATCTGGTACTGAGGCGAATAAACAACTGAATGCCCGAACCAGAGCAAAGGGTCTGCTGAGTCTGAAACCTCAGAGACAAACTGGTTATAATGAAAAGGTTCACCAATCAATATAGGGTTTTGGGATCTTCAAATCTTCAGACTAGTTCAGAGCACAAGGCTACTGAGTATATGTCAGCATAGAAGATTGAATCATTTCCCACTATGTAACACTGCTATAGATAGAATCATCACCCAACAGGAACTTACTCTCAGTAAAGCTGAACTACTCAGCGACGACATAGTGGTATCAACTGACTACTATGTTCAGCTGATAGGTTTTGAGTATTTATTCAGCATAGTTTACTTAACACTCCCTGCATTTATTTCCCGTCACTTTTTACTTGAGGATGTCATTAATAAAAATGTTTTCATTAAAAGCACGACATTCCATATACTGACTGCGGCGCATTAAATGCATGTCATATCACCCTACCTTTTCGATGATAGATACGTAGGTCGAGATTATAGGCGGCAAAGTAATCGTAACCTCTTATAACATTAAATCTCTGACGTCCATCTTTCAAATTCAGATCTGAACCACATACTGAATAAACCGTTCATATTCATATATGATATATACTTATCCGCATCCATGATCTGATACCTTACTTTACGCCATTACCGATCAAATTAGTGCATTGTAAAATAACTGCATTCGAAATCTACTATCTCTACAGCACTAACTCTTCGGTATATCTCTTAACTTAATATGCAGCAACTAACTTACTCTACTTTCAAGTGCTAACATGTATCTTGCAGATTCAGTCTTTCAATGACAAGCTCACCCAACAACGAAGTGTAGATTTCATCTGATATGGAGGAGATCATAAGAGGGTCTGGTTTGAGCCAGCTTTGGCGTTCAGATCTTGTGGGATATATTTCATGGGATTAATTTTCAAAGCCTTTCAATCGTCAGGCTTTCAGATGATTCCTTCTAGGGTTCCTCATCTATGTCTTCCAAGGCAGATGACCGAGTTCTACATGAACTTGTGGCAGGACGAAGATGAGCTCAAGGATATCTCCTGCATATCCTTTCAGCAAGAAGTCGCGAACAATGTATGGGAGGCAAAGATTGCAGATCTTGATGTTGCCGACTGCCTCCGCAAGAGATTTGATCTTCCAAACGAAGGGATATCTCCTATTGGCTACAAGGAGACCTCTATCAACAAATTTCTCTGTCTGTTCAATGAGCAGAAGGATATTGTATTCAAAGCAGCATTCCCAAATAATAGGTTGCCCCCTGAATATCGGGGCTTAGCGTACATCGTCAATCACATTCTAACAAGCTCCGCTGGCTCTTTTGATCAGCTATCAAGAGTCAAAATCCAAATCATGATGACTATCATGGATGGAGTCCAAGTCAACTGGACTGAGTTTTTCATTACTGAGTTCAAAGCTCAGTTTCAGAAGTTCGTAGTAGATGCGAACAAGGTTTCTCTTCAATTTATCCTAAAGGAGAAGCTACTGTATGGCAGCAAAGTGTCTATATTGATTGAAGATTTCTGCCTAGAGAGAGTAGCCTTCGTTGACTCATTCCCATTCCACAAGAAGACTATTAAATTTCAGAACGCAGCAGCAGCTGAGAAATCTATCGAGCGTGGAATTCATGACAAGCGCTCAACGTTGTCCACTCAGGACCCACGTCCACCTCATTAGAAGAAGAGGAAACTGTTGAAGAAGACTGAAATAATAGTTATCACTGAGGGGCATGTATCCATACAAGACTCAGAGTCCGGAAAAGAAGATGTGACTCTGACTAATAAAGTCAAAAGGATATATTCAGAGGAGACTCAGTCAGATATTCCTACTAACTTACCTCAGACTGAGGTCTCTACCTTAGTATCAACTTTAGTACAGACTGCTCAGCTCAGAGCTACTGAAGAAATAGCTGAACAAATTCCAGAAATACTAGATCACTCAGATCTAGTAGACATCGCAGTAAGGGCTTAGGTCCAGATGCTTCTCAGATTCCTAGATTGGGATATCATGGACGAGACCATCAACCTAAGGACAGTCCCAGTACTGATGAGTGAGGAGCAGACTCTTAAGGAGGAAATTGGCTACGGAGAGACAGCTGACATCACATCTCTGGATGGCCTCCGTTCAGCCATGTTGATGCCCTGAGTCTAAAGGGCGAGTCTGAACAGCTCTCTCAGCCCCAGACTCAACCTGACACGGAACATGACAAGTCACCACCCAAGGACGTAGACCAGGGAGGATCTGCCGAGGGAAAAACTCCTGACGATGATGATGATGAATCACCACCTCCACCTCCTGCATCAGGTGCCATCATCTTAGCCCCTTCTACATCTCAGCGCACTGGAGGAGAAAAGCTCAGTAAATCTAGCTATCAAGCTAAGGAGATAAAGGACGCTTTAGTGGCAACAATCAATAAGTGCCTTAAGTGTCAAGGTCACAAGAACCGTCTTTTAGCCAAAGACGTGAACCTCAAATGGAGCCAATCTACTCAGGTTCAGACGCAACAACTGAGTGACCTAACTACTGAATTGCAGAGGATCAATACACAAATTATTCCTGATACTGATGAGATCCTCCGCAAGGTACTCGAGGCATAGAGGACAAATCTAAACCAGCAATTCCAACAAATACAGAAGTCTCAGGCCCAGACGTTTTCTGAGAAGATGGCCAATGCATTGTCTGATGTCCTTAAGGCCGTCGAAGAGCGAAAGAGACTAACCACTGACAGTGTCTCTAGAGCACTTGTGGAACAAGCTCACGCCGTTCATGCTATCAAGAAGGACGCCATTGAGCTTGTTGAGGCGTATCTGAAAAGAAATGAGGTAGCAAAAGCTGAAGTACTCAGATTCGCCCATACTGACCATTACAAATACTGGGGCGAGTACATAGACGCCGTCAGAGACGTTGAAGCCAAGATTGAAACAATAGGCCGCTCAGTCTCAGGCCTCGCTGAAAAGGACACATCTTTGACAACTCTTATTGATGATGCCAAAAGGGGGGAAGGAAGTAGTTGTAGACAACTACCGACTCTCATCAAAGCTGAAGAGACGGTTGCATCAAGAGAAAAAGCTAAAGGGGAAGGGTCTGGAGAAGCGACTAAAGCAACAAGTACTGAAGTAGCTCAGTTTATTGAAGAACTAACTGAAGATGAGCAGTACTCTCAACTGCTATGGGAAAAGCTAAAGTTGCTGACAGTCCCCCCTAAAGCTAAAAAGCTCAAGTATCGATCGCCTGAAGAACAAATTTCCTTTGATGAGGAAATGGCCAAAGAACTCCAAGCACAGGAGGAAGGCAAGACAAAGGCTAAGAAGAAAGGCATTCTGATCAAAACTACAGTGCCCAAGAAATCAAGATTTGTTGTGCCAAGGCAATCAAGAGCTCAGACTGAAAAATCTAAGTTTGTTGAAAAAGCGTCAAAGGCTCCTAAGCCTAAGTTAGCTGAACCCAGTGAAGCTAAAGCTGAAGCTGATACTGAAGCCGAGCAGACCATTCCCACTACAAAGCTATCTAAAGAACAAGAAGCTGAAATGAAGGCTATATGGGATGCCTGCGAGAGATGTGTAGATATAACTATTGAGGCCAGACAAATTCAAGCTGCAAGAGAAAGAAACAGATTAGCAGATCTTGAGGCACTCAGTCAGAGAACAGAGAAGGAAGCAGGGAAACAGTCCCTGAGAAGGATAGTAGCATTCCAACTACGTCCAAATTCTTCAGACGTAAAGAGTAGAACAATAATATCAAGAAGATCATTCATCCAGGGACTGATAAATGGGTGCCTTGGAAGATCAATCAGACTTGGGAGCAGATCAAGGTCGACTTTATCAAAAGCTGCTATATCTTGAAGACCATGAATGAGTCATCAGAACCAGACGTTCTATTCAGAGAATTCTTGATGATCTCAGACCCAGAAGTATATGCAGAAATTCAGACTGCTCTTGAACAATTAGGTCTCCCTCTCAAAGCACCTGAATTCATAACTCTCCCTCGTCCTTGCACTTTAGAAGGGAACATATGCACAAAGTAGATCGAGGATGAGATAAAGTTCACGATGGAGAGGAAGAGGCTTGAACTGGATGATCTATATGATAAGGAAGAGATCAAGAAGTTGAGAAACAGAGTCTACTCATCATATGGTCTTGATCTATAGGAGAAGAAGTCAGTTGACTTCAAGGCCAGATTGTAACAATTCTGGAAGACCAGCTGATTATTCTTTCTCCTAATTCTGATAGAATAAAATTTCGATGTACTTGTAATCTCTATCATCTTATATGAAATTCTATCTATTTTGGTCGAAGACATGTACTCATTGTCACATGGCTGTTTTTTTCTTTTAACACATCTAATCACCTCTGTTATCGAAACACACACTCACCTATTGCTTATCTCTCTTTTGTGTGTTCTTCCCATAGTTCTTTTAATTATGTATCTTTCAGATCTGTCTTAGAGGGAAAATGTGTTGTAAAGGTTTTGGCATCATCAAATAGGGGAAAATTGTCAGGTGTAGAAGGGGGGGGGGAGTGAATACACCTGAGTACAAGTTCTTTTTCTCAAACGCGAAGGACAGCTGAGCTGTAGGTTGCGACTGATGAACAATGCCATGTAGTAACCTTTTGATCGCGGGTCAGAATGAGTCAGCTACTGAGTCTCTCCTACTGACTTTTGTCAGTACTTGATTCTCAGTCGGAGACTTAGTGCGGATAAGTGTGTAGGGCCCGGTAGACTTTGTCTCAGTTGAAAACGTATTTTTCACAAGTTAAATGATTTTAACTAGTGTACTTTTTAAATACATTTTATGCAAAGTATGATTTTGTAAGATGATTTTGAATGCTGTGCGATAAAACAGTAAATGACACAAACAATTTTTAACGTGGTACGGATACGCAAGATCCTACATCTACGGTCCTGCTGAACAGGAGGTCTTGTTGATTAATCTGAGCAAGCCTCAGCAAGGTATATGTGCAATGGGCAGACCCTTCTAAGTTATAGTCCTTAGCGACTTTACAATTCAAACTGGAGTTTGAAGGGGAGGGGATTTTCTCCAACTATGAAGGAGTTCTTACAATAAGAACAATCACAAAATGTGAACTCTTTCGAAGGTTCTAAGCTATAGATATGAACGATTAAGCTTAGATAGAGAAGAAGGATATAAAGAAATAACTCTAGAGAGAAGAACTAAAAAAATATTCTGCTAAGCAAGTTCTTCGCTGGATCTTCTTGAAAGCGCTAGAGTGTTTCATAAACTTGAGCGTGTAATCCCTTTGATATCCCGTGCGTGGAGCTCGGAAATGCTTCTCTATTTATAGTTGTGACCCATACATTTGCTCGTTGGAGAGGACGATGCCACGTGTCACAAACGTCCAAGAAAAACGGCCATAAGTTCGAAATGTTGCAGCAGAGTTGTTGATTACTGTGCATGAGAGCAGCTTTAGTAGGTCAGAGCAGGTAGAGCTTAGACGGCTTCTCATTGGTCGAGGTTTGTGGTAGGTGAGATCTGTCAGACATCGATCTTCATTGGAGTTGACTCTCATTCATCCTCGTATGATCTTCTACTGACTTTCGAATGAAGTTAAAGGATGTGTCGTTTCTTGTCGGACACAGTAGACCTGATAAGATCTTTGTCTTGTTCGTCTGAGTCTGTTGATGTATATATTCTACTGAGTGTAGTCAGGTGATGACTCTGAAGGTACTGAGCTTGAATATTGTGTTCTTCTACTAATGTAGGTCAGCTGATGAGATGTCTTCTACTGAGTGAGGTCAGCTGATGACTTAAGAACACAAGCTCTTACACTGATGACGTGGGGTTCTGGAAGGTAACTTCCTTCTGAAGATCAATCCAACATTTACCCCATACAGGACTTAAGATAAAAAGATAATTGAAATATAATTCGTCTAGCCTATTACATCATCTAGTCCTATCGACACTACACAAAGGATACAAGTCGGGTTTTGGGATCTTCAATTCCATAGCATAAAACACTATGATTTCCCCCCATTACCGATAAATAAAAAAGTCCTATTACAAGAACTACTGATAAAATAATACTAAGTATCCTCTAAGTGGTTGTTAAGACAAACCACTGACTCATAACCCAACAATTTCCCCCTAATTGATGATGCCAGAACCACTATAGATTCTAAGAATATTAAGTCCTAAACTACAGACATAAGAGAAACTTCAGTAAAGATTGAGCATAAAGTAAGGTAGTCTGTAGCTGAGAGATAGGCATATCAGAGAAACGGTTATGTGTGTGTGTCACATCACTTCAGTGAATGAGTAATTTCTGGCTAGAAGAAAGGTATTGATATATATATATATGAAAAGATTACAATCAGTCCTATCATCTATACAGAGAGAGAGAACTACTGCTATCGCCCTTACTTCTTAGTCTTGCTCTTGAAATTGGCAGATTTAGCAGCAGGAGGATCCAAACCATAGGATCTGTAGATTCTGGCACGGAGGGTCTGGATATCCTCAAGATCGCTCGGCTGCTGAGGATCAAGATCATGGTGGCGAGCAGCAGCATTGACCTCATCTTCTATCTATTTTTTACAAAGGACTCCTCGAGATGTCATGGGTGGAGTCAGTTGTTTGTAGGCAGGGGCAACAAGTGGCAGCTTCTCCTTGTGTAAAATCAGCTGGATCTGTGCTCTGAGGTTGGCGTCGTACTGATTGATGAAATCGTTGAAGAGTTCATCAGCCGGTACCTCAGTCGGATAGCATTGCCATACGTAGTATGCCTTTATGAAGTCTAACTTCATCTCTTCCCATTCCTGGTTCAGGTTCCAGAGGATCCACTTGTCTACATGGCGGTGTGGCGCCTTCTTCAGATAAGCAGCTCCTTGCGCGCCTCGCCTGAAGAACTCGGAGGTCCTGGACACCTGTTTCTTCCAGTCGAGAATTGGTTCCTTGGCAATTTTGTCAGTAAGCTCTGTGATCTTTCCCAAGTCTTCCAATCTCTTCTTCTCTCTGAGGGCCGCAACTCTAGTATATCCTCTTCGGAGATTCAACCCTTGTTGCGTAGCCTCCCAGGTTGCTCTGTCCTCTGTCTCCTGCTCAGGAGTAAGTATTGGAAGATTCTTCATCCTCTGAGCAAGTGGCTGATTATCAGTATCAGAGACAGCCTGTTCATCCTGAGCCTTCTTCTTCTTCTGCTCTTCTAGGAGCTTCTTAGCTTGGCTCTTGGCCATCTTGGCCACAGGCTTTCTCTTCTTCTTAGACTTTTGAGCCTCTTCTTCGAGCTGTCGCTCATAGTCCAGCTCATCTTGGAGCTTCTGAGCAACCCTCTTATCGAATTCCTCCTGCTCCGCTTTGGTTTTGAACTTAGGCGTCGGGGAAGACAGTGGAGTAGATTCAGTGGCTTTCTCCTTCCCGGGCCTTAGCAGTACAGTTTTCGATGCAGACG